>OZ010786.1:152567840-153167840 GCA_963932465.1 Maratus speciosus
CAAAACTATAAGCAACTTTGGACTATTACACCATAGGTTATTCAAATATAAATATTTACATTTCACTTATTTATATTTGGATATTCAAAACTTTAGTAAATCAGTATTTTTCATGGGTGGTTTTAGAGTCCAACTACACAACGCTGATCGGCAGACGCCCGTTTTCGCATTGTGTTATTTCCTTGTCTGTGTGTCCTTACTCAACGATAAATTTGAATTCACGCCCACAGAAAAACAATTTTGTTTGTTTTTCTTACCTTTA
Organism: Maratus speciosus; assembly: GCA_963932465.1. Lineage (NCBI taxonomy): Eukaryota > Metazoa > Arthropoda > Arachnida > Araneae > Salticidae > Maratus > Maratus speciosus. The sequence continues at coordinate 152,568,103 of OZ010786.1, forward strand.
GGATCTGTACAGTCATCACCATTATCTGGAATTCTTATATTTATTATGGGGTTACGTTAAAATCTAAATTTAGTTTTAATTTAAATAATTTAATAATGTATTGAAATTATTTAGCTACCTCTGATATGCTGAATTCGATAGTGTTTTTTATACCGAGAGCCCAAATGTCAAGATTGTAGAATGCTATACTACTTGAGTAAAAGTATTGAACTTAAAAAACACATTTTCAGTGTATGACTGCAGGAAAACTGCTTCTGGATAAACATCATTGCCTTAACGACTTGAATAACGCATTACATACACATGCACACAACATTTATATACATATGTACTGGGTATCCAGCGAATAAGACCCTGATTTCAAAATTAAATATCTCAAAAACAAAAATACAAAAATCAATAGAACTATGCGGTAAACGATTTGTTTATTAGCTAAGCTATAAATTGTGCTTCGAAGTCCAGAGCACTAGCGTCTCTTTCCTAGATGGCTCTCTAACGAAGGACGAAAAGTGGGAAGTACGCTTCTTAGTTAGGGTGATGTGCAGAAGCAGAACCATGTGATTTGTTGAGATTTGTTTCAAATTTTATTGTAAGCTATTTCGGTCTGGATATCAGTATCTCTATGGTATGTCTTTTCTCTCCTAATTAGAAGATCGTGGAATCAAATCCAAGCAGAGGATGATTTGAAAAAATTGGAGGTCTTTACTTTTTAGTATTTATTTAAATTGTGAAAAAAGTTTGAATAAAAAAAAAATAAAGTTTCTAGTTTTAAAATTTAATTAAGCTAAAGGAAACCCTTTTTAAAAAAATCATTGAGCATTTATAATAATGATTCATAAATCTTTTTCTTTATTGTAGAAAAAAGTGTGAATGAAAAAATACAAAGTTTCTATTTTTAAAAACTTAATTAAATTTAAAAAATCATTTTAATTTTAAAAACTCGTTATCATTTTTTTAATCATTGAGCACAGAAGTATGGTGCAGCTTCTAGCGATATGATCCGAAGTTTTGGAAAGGAGTGCAGCATCCAAAATACTTTTGCTTCGACGTTGATGATATGACTTATAATCAATTCCTTTAAAAGTGAAATAATTTAATGCATAACTTCTGTCCCTAAAATATTGTTTACCAAGAAAAGAAATTTATGTGTTGTGCTAAAACCAAAATATTATGCCGTGATTTAAAAATATAAATGAAAAGTGGAAAATTACTTTTTTATTTATAATAATTCAGGTATAAACAATAATACCAAAATATTACGCGTGATTTAAAAATATATAAAATAAATATAAAGTACAAAATTAGTTTTCTAAATATATGCATTTTGATTTGTAATTATATGGCATTAAAAATTGAATTTAATAAAATATTTTAATACGTTCTTATATAATGATTTCTAAACTTTTTATTGAAAATTCTATTAATTGAAATTCTCTAAAATTAAAGCTGGTGCAATAATTCTGTGACCAGATATATCCTCTTCTGCACATCACCCCAACAAAAAAGTGGATTTTCCCAATTTTCGTTCTTCCGTAGGGAACCATCTAGGAATGAGACACTAGTGCTATGGAGTTCGAAGCAAAATTTACAGGTATTTCGATTACAGCTCCATCTGTTAATAGTTTTTGTAACTACATTTTGGAACTTCTGTATAACGTCTTTACAGCTTAGCTAATAAACAAACCGTTTATCGCATAATTCTATTGATTGTTGTTTTTGAGATATTTAATTTTGAAATGAGGGTCTTATTCGCTGGACACCCTGTATATATGAATATATATTATATATATATATATATATATATGATAAAAATATGTTTGATTTAGATTGTATTACTTGAATATATCTTAATATTTATTAAATAATTTAATAATAAACTCTCTAACATTTTATTACTTAAAGTCTAATCCATAGAAGCACATCCACTAGTTTATTTAAATGCAATTCATAATAATAAATTCTAGATAGCTACTTCTAGTTCCAAATTAGTTCATAGATGGCAGTGTTGCAGCTACATTTTGAACATGGAGTTGGTACATTTAAATAGTTTAGATCTGAAAAATAAATTATTCAATTTATTCCTTTTTCTTTAATTATTCACATGGGTTGTAATATTTAATAATTTAGTATGTTTATACTTATTTCATGATTCTTCCAATATAAATTTATTTTATTTATTTAATTATTTTTGTAATTATTTACAATTTGTTTAATTAACTGCAAACTGTAACTTTACTATAACTTCATGTGTTTCTTAGTTTTAAGATAACATGTTGACTTTATGCCTCTCTGTTCATCATATGTGGATGAAATTGGTTAGTAAATAACGTTTTATGCGAGTTTTCTATTCATAAATATTTTTCTTCGTTATATTTCACGGAATTTAAATGTTTTGTTTTGTTTTTGTTATTTTTCTATGTTTTAATTTACTTGTAAACTCAGTATCATAATTGATTGGGCAATTTGAGAAATAGCTCTTAAATGCAATACATGCTTTTCTCAATTGGAAATAAATTGTGTTTTACTTATATTGTGGAATATTGTCACTGATGAAAAATTCCACAATATAAGTTCACAATTATTCATATTCTTGCTATTCATAATATTCATTCATCTTTGCATTCCTTTCGTAAAATTTTCCTCTTACCAAATATCGTTCCTCCACTTTTTGAAACTACAACTGTCCACTTTTGTTTTATTCCTCTATTATATAAGACTAGCTGTTACCCGTGACTTCGTTCACTTAAGATTTAAAGAAGAATAAATTCATCAATTAAGCAAAAAATTTCGATAATTAAAAGCATATGTAATTAACCTTTTATCATATTTTATAGTACAAAAACTTCTAATGATCCCAATTTGCTTATTTTTGTTTATATATATAGGATCATTTAAATTTCTTTCGTGGGCTTCAAATTTCATACTCGTTTTCTAAGATTAAATGAAGAATAAACTTACATCTTTGTTATTCTATTTTATTATTTATATTTATTCTATTTTATACTTATTCCGTTCATGGATATTGATTTATGTTTTTGTGACAAACAATATTATTTAAAGAGATATATTAGTAAATAGTGATTATTAACAGATCACTTCAGACGCGGCTTTGAATTGATTAGAATAATCGAAAAATCAGCATATAACATTATATTTCTATTCCAAAAAATTACATCTTGGAAAAGAAAAAAAGATAAGTGGTATTCAAAAAATCAGACGTGCTGAAGCATCAAAAGTCAAAAATAAATAACAAAATTATGAGAAATTTCTTTAACTTTCAAATGTTTATTACATTTTTATTTCATGGTATCACATTTTTAACAGCTGTAGATCTACCAATAATATCAAAATGTTTATCACGCTCCGAAGACTCTGGAAGCCTAAATGCTTATTATTTAAGCAATGGAGTTGCTTATTGCTTTCAATCGCGGAAGAAATCTATTTATGGGAAAAGCAGTCCAGTTACGGCTAAATGTTTTCATATCGATTGTTTTGTTGTAATTTTGGATTGTGGAGGCTTGGCTGTTGCTAGGAATATGCTCCAATGTGGGACCTAGATTGTGTTTCAGAGATTTTTTTGATTATAGATTTAGTTTTTTTTTAATCGAAAGAAAATTTCCCTTCTTCTCTTTCCCTTTTCGTTAATCATGGCGCCTTTAAAAATTAGAGGGATGTGAGGTGAAGGGTGAATTTATTTCTTAATTATTGATTTCACCTCTTCTTTACATATAAACGTTGTGACATGTGAAGCCCAATCTCTAATTAAAATTACTTGCTAAGCATTCTTACATCGAATTTCTGGGAGATTTTAAGGTAAAAGGATGTTAATCATGTATTTTCTGGAAAGTCTGTGGAAAACAAACCATTTGGTATAAGTGATATAAAAATGCTACTATTTTCTGAAAGAAAACTGGTCAATGATTTAAAATATGATGACGTCACTTGGTTAGTTTTTCGTACGGAATAATACTTGTCGAGATAATATATATATTCTTTCACTTCATGAATCCTGTAAAACTATGCCATTTCACTTAATTAAAACATGAAATCGCTTAATGAAGTCCTATATTATTGTACATGTACATATAGAAAAAATACTGAAATTCATTTTTAATAAATTTTAAATTTCAAGTAAGAAAATGTAGGATAAATTGAGAGAAGATGCAATAGTTAGTGACTTTATTGTTTGTAATTCATTGATTGCTTTTAGAAGTTTGCACTCTTATGTATCATTTAAAACCTTATTTCGTCTTACAGATATTATATAAATCATAAAAAATTTTGTTTTTGTAAGAACTTGCATTTCGGCATCTTACCCATACCTATGAGTAAGATGGCCAACTATCTAGGGGTAAGATGCCTTGTGGAGTTTCAATGTAAACAATATTTTTTGTGAAGCAGTATAAAACATAATGGGATGAATCAAAGTAACTTTAATATTTTAGACATACTAAAGTTGTTAACTTACTTACTATTAAAAAATTACAAAAATATGAATGTAACAAACGTTGGCAATTTATTAAAAGGACAAACTAATATTTGAAAAAAAAAGTTATGTTCTGTTTAACATTTAAAATAATTATGGCTCTTAAGTATGCCTATTTTTAAATATTATAATAAGTTTAAATACGATAAAGCCACTGTGAGTAAGTGCTTTAGAGTGCAGATTTTTTTTGGTGTTTTTCATATGGCCCTTTGTTCTTTTAAGCTATAACTCAGATCTGACACAGACTGCACATTTGTTTAGGCACTTTGAGGAACTTGTATATAATCAACAGTTTCACTGAATGCATTTGATCCAGTCACATTTTTCAGAGGTTTTGTTGCACTTTGCTATAAACTCTTAACACTGATTCTCACTCACTTTAAAAAAAATCCTCATCTTCTGACTGTTGGTGGAAAATTTATTCCGTTATCTTTTCAAAGCAGATCAAATTAACGTGTTTTTAGAGTCTGCGGTATCTGGATGGAGGTTGGCGAGCATAGCTCGTAGGGGGCAGCAGACCCTAGTTATCTAAAACTATATTATATACTACCGATATTTACATTTATTAAAATTATTTATAACTGCATTTAACATCAAAGTTTTAACAATGGTTAAAATTAAAAATTATGAAATAATTATTTATAAGGCCAATAAAGTTTATTTATAACTCAGAATACATATAGAAACCTTTCAACTTATATTCACCTTAGGTTTTAATATTTATTTATGTCATTTTAAACATTTACAAAATTTATAATTTTAACTAATGTTTTTTTTAATCAGTTCATTAAAATCACGATTTAATCATTGATTTAAATTATCTGATTAAAATTGTTGACTAATTAGTTAATATACAAGAGTAATTCATACAATGAAGACACAACCAGGCATTTGACTGCAACGGAAAATAACCGGCATCTTACCCCGAGGGGGAAAAACCGGCATCTTACCCCCAAAAAGTTTCGTAGACTTACCCCAAAATATTGAGTAAGACTCCGGTGTACCCCACTGACGTGAAGAAGCGGGAACTGTCCACCATTTATGCTTTGTAGAAAGGCCAGGTATCAGTACTTTCTAAAAACATCAGATTTATTTTTCTGGTGTTTAAACTAAGACTTATATAGGCAAATATAGAAGTCACGTAAATGATTTATGACACTTACCAGAAGTATTTTGACGAAATAGCAATAAAAAAGTACCACTTAATTTTTTAAAAGAGCGCAAACAGAAATTAAAATATCAGTAGGGAACCATCTTCCTTACAACTGAGCTGCGTTTCCCTATAGCGCCTGCGTATATGAAAACTACATTATTCGGCATCTTGTACAACACGGCGTCTCACGTCAAGTTACCCTATTTAAAATGTAAGCTAAGGTTACATTTTGAAATAATGTGACTTTTGATGCAAAACATTATTTTTGAAATATGTATTGTTATTTAATGGTTTCATTTTTAATTTCGAAGCTTGTAAAATGAAAATGACATCAATTTGACAATATTAAAAAATAAATATATACAAAAGTTTTCTAATTATAATTAATACTTTAATTGAAAAAATATTACATCCTTTTTATCCGATAAAACCTTTTACTAAATTCGCCTTTGTGATATGTTTTAATTGCCATCTGTTAAAAATAATTAATTAAAATAGCATACGATTTTTTTTAAATTCAATTCGTAGGGGCAATAACAATCCACTTAAATGTACTGAAGTTTAATTTACATCCTTGGTTTAAATGCCAATATGCTCAGACGATTTTTGCTTCTGTGGAATAAATTCATTCATGAAGCTTCAATGTGAGAAAATATGTTTTTAGTTTTGGGAAAATTTACTTTAATCATGTTTTTGTACCACCTATACAAATTGAAATTAAATTCTTTTTAATTTTAAAGAGAAAATAGCGTAAAAAAATATATTAATCAATTTTATTTCCCTTTTTTTCCACAAATAATGTCTTCTATTGATAATCATAACGTGAATTTTGAATGCAAACTCTCATTTGTATGTAACTTATATTCAAACTTATCAGTATTAGTAAAAAATATTTCTCATTCATTTTAAATATGACGTCATTTTTTTATCTAATTTCATTAGTTTATGATATTCATGCTCCTTGTATTTTTAACGAATACTTTAAAATACCTGTTTTATTTCAAGTATGACGTCATATTTTTGCAAGTTAAATATTTTATCAATAATATAATTCTTTTTCATTCTTTTTCCTTCTAATTATATCGCCATTTTTGACAGAAAAACCCTTATTAAAGTAACCGATATCCATGTTTTATATATAATAAAAAATACTTCATTTTTTTTTTTCGTTTCAAATATCACGTCATATTTATTTTCTTTTTATTCTCATTTTTTACGCAGAAATTGTTCAGTTAAAAATTAACTGCCGAGGAGAAATTTTTATACCAGACTTTGATTTTCATAGCAACGGGAAAGAAAGATGGTTAAATTTATCGGGAAAATGTCAATTGATTCTGTATGAAAATGAATGAAATTTTGAATTATTAAGCAAAATATTTGAATAAAATAAATTAAACATAGCCTATGTTCATTTCCGGGTTGTAATCCATCTATATTCAAAAATACAAAAGCATTAATTCATCCGTTTAGACGCAGACTTCATTCAAACATTCGGACACACATTGACATTTATAATATTACTAGCTGTTACCCGTGACTGCGTTCACGTAACATTTAAAGAAGAAGAAATTCATCAATTAAGCAAAAAATTTCGATATTTAAAAGCATATATAATTAACCTTTTATCACATTTTATAGTAGAAACGCTTCTGATGATCCCAATTTGCTTATTTTTGTTTATGTATATAGGACCATTTAAATTTCTTTTGTGAGCATGAAATTTCATACACCTTTTCTAAGATTAAATGAGGAATAAATTTACATCTCTGTTATTCTATTTTATTATTTATATTTATTCTATTTTATATTTATTCCGTTCAAGGATATTGATTTATTTTATGCTTTCGAGACAAAAAATATTATTTAAAGATATATATTAATAAAGAATTTTAAAGGAAAGTGGTTATTAGTAGGTCACTTCAGACGTGACTTTGATATGATTAGAATAAGCGAAAAATCAACATGCACCATTATAAGGTTATATTCCAAAAAATCACATTTTGGAAGAGAAAAAAAAAGATAAATGGTATTAAAAAAATAATCAAACGTGGTGATAAAATAATCAAAGTTCAAAGTAAAAAAATAATCAAAGTTCAAAAATAAATAATAAGAGCACGGGGAATATCTTTAACTTTCAAATATTTATTACATTTTAATTTCACGGTACCACACTTTTATGAGCTCTAGATCTACCAATAATATCAAAATGTTTATCACGCTCCAAAGACTCTTGAGCCTAAATACTTATTATTAAAGCAATAGAGTTAACTTATTGCTTTCGAGGAATAAATCGATTTATGTAAAAGCACCACAATTATGAATAAACATTTTCATATCTATTGTGTGTTGTAATTTTGACTTATGAAAGCTTTGAAATTTGCAGGAATATGCTCCAATGGGGTAACAGTGATAGATTGTGTTTCAGAGAGATTTTTAACTATAGATTTCGATAATTTAAAATCTAAAGAAAATTTCCCTTCTTCCTTTGCGCTTTTCGATAAACACGGTGCCTTTATACATTAGAGGGATGTGAAGTGAAATTCAAATTTATTGCTTAGTTAAGGTTTTGGCTCTTGTGTACACGTAAATGATGTCACATGTAAAGCCTCATCTCAAATTGAAATTACTTGCTAAACTTTTTTAAGTTGACTTTCCTGTGCCATTTATTAAATTTTATTGAAACCAGTGTTATGGGAGATTGTACTGTAAAAGCATGTTAAACTTATATATTTGCGATTTTAAATTCTGTGCAAATCACGCCATTTTGTATAAAAACTGCTATAAAATGCTAATATTTTCTGAAAGAAAAGCAGCTAAGACTAATGTCAGACGAACATCTCTTGCACGCTTTTTTCCTTGCGTATTGTCCCTACACAATGCTTGCGGCATATACGTGAGGAAAAAAGCGTGCAAAAAAGACGTCCGCCTGGCATTAGTTTCATGATTTAAAATATGACGACACTAGGTTAGTTTTTCCTACGGAATGTTGCTTGTCGAAATAAATAAATATATATATATATATTCTTACACTTCATGAATCATTTAAAACTATGCATTTTAATTTATTTAAATAAAAAGGGAAACCGATTAATGAAATCCAATGTTATTGTACATTTAGAAAAACATTGAAAAATTATTTTTATTAAATATACTAAATTTCATGTAAGAAAATGTATTTAAAATGTAAGCTAAAATTTCATTTTCAAAGAATGCGACTTTTGATACAAAATTTTATTTCTGAAAAGTATATTGTTATTTTAAGATTTCGTTTTAACTTTCGAAGCTGGTGTAATGAAGACGACATCGCTTTGACGAAATTAAAATAAATCTATGTTAATGTTTTCGTATTAAAATTAATGCTTTCCATGAAAAAATATTACATCATTTTTAACCGATAAAAACTTTTACTAAAAACGCCTTTGTGACATGTTTTAACTGCCATCTTTTAAAATTAATCAATTAAAATAGTATATGATTATTTTAATCAAGGCCTCCTGATAAGGGAGTCTTGATTTTAATTTTAATTCGTATGAATAGTGGGCAATAACTATCAACTTAAATGCACAGAAGTTATATTTACTCCTTGGTTGCGTCAATATGTCGACAGACGATTTTTGTTTCTGTGGAATAAATTCATTCATGAAGTTTCGATGTGTGTAAATATGTTTTCAATTTTGGAAAATTTAATTTAATCAAGATTTTGCACCATTTATACTAATTGAAATTCAATTCTTTTTAATTTTAATGAGGAAATAGCGTCAAAAAATATATTAATCGGTTTTAATTCCCCTTTTTTCCACCAAAAATATCTTCTCCTGATAATCATAACGTGAATTTTGAAAAGAAAACTCTCATTTGTATGCAACTTATATTCAAACTTTTTAATCAGTATGGACAGTATTCCTGTGACGTCACAATTGGTAAAATAGCGGTTTTTATAGCCTCGAATCAAAAGCGAGAATAGGGTCCATTTGTAAAAAATATTTCTGTTATTCGTTTTGATATGACGTCATTATTTATCTATTTTCATTAGTTACTGATATTGATGCCCATTGTATTTTTAACTAATATTTGGAAATACCTGTTTTATTTCAAATTTGACGTCATATTTTCCCAATCGAATAACTTTATTAATAATATTATTTTTTTTTCATTCTTTTTCCTTCTAATTATGACACCATTTTTGGCAGAAAACCCCTTATTAACGTAACCGATATTCATCCTTCATGCATAATAAAAAATACCCCATTTTTTGTTTCAAGTATGACGTCATATTTATTTTCTTTTGAATTCTTTTTATTTTAATTTTTAATTGTCCAGGAGAAATTATTATTCCAGATTTAGTTTTTCTTGGCAACAAGAAAGAAAGATGGTTAAATTTATCGGGAAAATGTCAATTGTTTCTGTATGAAAAAGAATGAAATTTTGAATTATTAAGATAATTATTTGAATAAATTAAATAAACTATAGCCTATGTTCATTTCCGGGTTGTAATCCATCTATATCAGAAAAATACAAAAGCATTAATTCATCCGTTTAGATGCTGACTTCATTCAAACATTCGGACACACATTGACATTTATAATATTATAAGGATAAGGATTTAGGATATTATAATAATAAACTGTTTAGGATTTTTTAATATTTTGATATTTCTTAGTGGGTTCTGTATGTCGGTTAACTTTACTTTAATATATGTATGTATAATATCATTATCTGTTTTATTTCTTTTTCCAGCAATTTTACCAGTGAATGAAACTATCACTTCATTAAGCCATATTGTACATATGAGCAAAATGTCATTGTAATACTCTGCACTGAATGCTATCTAAATCTATATGCCATTTTTGGTCAACTCTTAGTGTTCTCATTTTATTTATTTATATTTGAGATTATTATTATTTAATTATTTACTTATATTTTATTTACTTTTGCTTCTTCAAAACATTTGAAGAACTTTGCTGTAGTATTTTGAAAAGATTTATTGCATTACTGTTAAGAATAAGCTCTTGACCGTTCATGTGTATCAAGTGCTAAATTTAATTAAATTCGGAGATTTCTTTCGTGTTTAGGCTGTCTTTTGGATTAATCTATCCCATTAACTGTTTCGGCTGAATCTCAGCCTAGATCACAGGATTTTACTCAAGATTTTATTCAAAATAAAAATTAAAAACTTCCCAAAAGAGAAGAATTAACACACTATTTGAATTAAAGTTAAAACAAATCTTGGAAAATATACTTTGTATTGAGAAACTAAAATAAATTTCAGATTCTTTTACATCGATTCTAAATTTTAATTTCTTTCAAAATAGCTCAAATTTCAAAAATATTAATATCAAATTTTATTTTCCTTCAAGCATTTTTCCGAATAATGTTTCACTTATTATTAAGATTTGATTACTAATAAATTAATTTTGCGTACAATAAAGCACTTATGAACAGAATGGTTTTAAACTTTATAAAAAATTAAAAACTTTTATCAACTCGTGCCAAAAGTATTTTAAAAAAGACGATTTCACATTGTCTTTCATTCAAACAAATACCCTGTATAAACGATATTCAATGAAGAAAAAACATTTCAATTATTCATGTGTCATTCATGATTAAATTTTGTATAGTAAACAATTTATTTTATGAAACTAAGCACTCTTAATAAAATAATTTAAAACTCTTAGAAAAATTAAAGAAACACTTTTGATTACCTCGTATCCAAAATATTTAGAAAAAATGCGCTTTTACACGTTCTATTATTCAACATCCTTTTTTAATCAATATTCAATGAGTGAAAAACATTTCAATTGTGTATTGTTCAATTTTAAATAGTGATAATTTTATTTTATGAATGTGACAAAGCACTTTGAATGCAATGGCTTTAAATTCCTTATAAAATGAAACTATAAATTTATTTGTTATCTTGCGTCAAATATATTTTCAAAAGTTGAGTTTTTATGTTGATTTTAATAATAAAAAAGTATCTATTCTAATGAATATTCAAAATGACTATAAATATTCTATTTAATGATGACTATAAATAATTTATGAATAGAATTGTTTAAAACTCTCAAAAAAAACGAAAACAAAACTTTTAATTAGCGTATTTTAACTTATCCAAAGTAGTTAGAAAAAATGCGCTTTTACTCGTACAAATTTCTTTTATGCAACAGCCTTCTTAATAGATATTCAATGAATGAAAAGCATTTCAATTATTCATAGTTTAATTTTTAATAGTGGGGAATTTATAAAATGAATGCGACAAAGCACTCTGAATACGATGCTTTTAAACTCTATAAAATCGAAAATATAAAACTTTTTTTGTTATCTCAAATTAGCTTTCGTTACAAAAGTTGCGCTTTTACTTTGTTTTTGTTCAAAAAAGCATCTCTTTTATTCAATATTGAAGGTTAAAAAAACGTTCTAACTATTCATGCGTCATTCATTATTTAATTCTGAATTATTTTGATGAACATGATAAATCATTTATAAATTGAATGGTTTAAAACTAAATGGTAAAAAACAAAACAATATTTTGTGTTATCGCATGTATAGAATATTTACAAATGTTGTGTTTTAACATTCTCTGTGATTCATAAATGTACTTTTTAATTGATAGTCAATGTATGAAAAGTATTCCCATTATTTTTGTGTCATTCATTTTATAATTCTAAATAGTGATAAATTTATTATTTAAATACGTCAAATAACTTTTGAATAGACTGTTTTAAAACTTTGTAAAAAATTAAAACTAAACATTTGTTATTACGTGTTAAATAGTAAATTTACAAAAGTTGTGCTTTTACATTGTTTTTTAATAATAATTGTTTTTAAATTTATCAATATTCAAGGTAAAAAAGCGTTCTAGTCGTTCATGCGTTATTTATTGCTTAATTCAGTATAGTGACAAACATATTTTGATGAACATGTTAAATCATTTATGAATTTAATGGTTTAAAACTCTGTAAGAAATACAACAATATTTTGTATTATCTCATGTATACAAATGTTGTGCTTTTGCATTGTCTGTCATTCTGAAAATTACTTTTTAATTGATAGTCAAATATGAAAAGTATTTCCATTATTCTTGTGTCAATCATTGTAGATTTCTGAATAGTGATAAATTTATTTTTTAAATATGATAAATTACTTTTGAATAGCCTGGTTTAAAACTTTCTAAAAAATTCAAACTAAATTTTTTGTTATTTTGTGTCAAATATATTTACAAAAGTTACGCTTTTACATTGTTTTGTTGTTGTTGTTGTTGTTATTTTTAATAATAAAAAAAAAGCATCTCTCTTAATCAATATTCAATATAAAAAAGCATTCTAGTCATTCATTCGTCATTCATTATTTAATTCTGAATAGTAAAAATTTATTTTGATGAACATGATAAAATATTTATCAACTGAATGGTTTAAAGCACTGCAAAAAGCAAAACAATATTTTGTATTTGTCTAATTTTTTGCCTCTTGTCTTTCAAGATCTAAAAATTATTGAAATTTTCATTTAAACAATTTCTAATTCTGTTTTTTTTTCTAGTTTCTAGATATCAATCGTAAATTTTAAAATTCCCATTTAGTATTTTTAAAAAATATTTTTTTTTAATGTAGTCAGTTTAAAAATATTGCTTTTTTTTTGTTATTAAAAAAAAACAATGTAAAAGCGCAACATTTGTAAATATATTTAACACAAAATAATAAAAAAAGTTTAGTTTGAATTTTTTAGAAAGTTTTAAACCAGGTTATTCAAAAGTAATTTATCATATTTAAAAAATAAATTTATCACTACTCAGAATTTTACAATGAATGACACAAGAATAATGGGAATACTTTTCCTACATTGACTATAATGTTGAAAAAAAAATTTTTAAGAATATATTATTTAAAAATTGGGACAAAGTCACACTTAGCTTGGGGTGACTTTGTCTCACAACTAAAAAATCATTAAATAAGCCTTAAAAACTTTGCAAGACAATGCAAATCCATTATTATGATAGAATAGTAAACCATAATTGAAAAAACTACGTCATTTCGATATTAAAAAAACCCACAAATTTTGTATGAAAACAAAATCTTATTTAAAAATGAGCATTATGCAAGACATGCAAAATCAATTAACAATTAAGACGGCAAGATTAATTTTTCAATATAAAATGAAATGTTAGATAAATTCCCTTATTTCAGGCACTGAAAAAAACATTTCTTTTAGAAGAAATAAGTCTTTTTTTTTTTTTGGGGGGGGGGGGAGGATAATTTGTTTTGGACCTTATAGCTTAAAGTATTGAATCAATTGAATATTTTTCAGAGGCTTTCCTGTGAAATATCTGTTTTACAACAACATCTAGCACTTTCTGAAGCGTTTCATCAACATAATTTTTATAATTATGACTACCTGCTAAATATTTATACGCTGAGGCATTATTACACAAGTACCTGTACAAAAGAGCAATATATATGTACTAGTACAGTGTTTATATTTGCAGTAAATTTTTGCTTTTATGATTTTATTTTCAGAAAAATTAAATACTATATAATAAATAAACTAAATTTTTGTTGACTTCGTGCCGAGACAATCTCACAACTAATAGACATTCAAAATGACATGACGGTTTGTGAATAAAGTCAATGTAAAATATAAAAGATCAAATTAATATATATAATTCCCATTGATTTATAAGATAGACATATTAAGAAATAATAAAATGTATGTACCTGTTTACAACATCAAATATAAATAACTTTCCCAATCAAAAGTTTCCCAATTAAAATCATGCTCGAAATAGTAAACAAAATAACAACCAAAGTGATGCCAAATTCAATTTGTAAAATGCCGAATTAAATAATTTACGTTTAAGCTGCAATCTATAAGAATTCGGCATCACAAATTAGTTTAATTCTAACAAATTTTATTTATTACACATTTTGTTTTTATCCACGGAATGATATAAACACCCCGGGGTGGAAAATATTATCCCATTTGATGGTATCCTCATGTATGAAGTATTTACAATTGTTCAGATTTTATATTGTCTGAAATTCAGAAAAAAGTACTTTTTAATTGATAGCCAATGTATGAAAAGTATTCCCATAATTCTTGCGTCATTCATTTTACAATTCTGAATAGTGATAAATTCATTTTTTAAATATGATAAGTTATTTTTCAATACCCTGGTTTAAAACTTTCTAAAAAAAAAATTAAAACTAAACTTTTTATAACATCGTGTCCAAAGTATTTGCAGAAGTTACGTTTTTATATTGTCTTGCATTCTGAAAATTATCTCTGTGAATTCTTATTCAATGTATGAAAAGTATTCCAGATATTTACGCTTCATTTATTGCTCCAGTCTCAATAATGAAATTTGTTTTTATGAATATGATAAAACACTTATTAATAAAGTGGTTTAAACCTCTCTAGAAAAGGAAAACAAAAAGTTTCATTATCTGGTATCCAAATTATTTACACTTTTATATTATCTTTCAACAAAGGAGCTGTTAATCGAATCGATGTGCAAAAGTGCGCCCAGTCTATCTATCTATATTATAAAGGACAAACATATCTGTGCGTAACGCATACGTCAATCTGCGAATGGCAACACTTTGATATTTGAAATGAAATTTCGGTTTTGCAATTTTCGCTACAGCAAATTTTTAAACTCTGAACATCGCACATTTTAAATTTTTATACCTTCGTACTGGGATAAAAAGGTCCTTTTAAAATGCCATTTTCATTTTAAAATGCCAATGTGAAATTCCATTTTCACATTACAAATAAAAGTAACTTTTTTTTATAATTTTTGAACAGAAAATGACGTAAGACATGAAAAAAAAAAACCCCGCTTTCTTCCTCATAAATTAGTTACATTTCAATATTTTTACATTACGCTGATACCGAGTTTGAGACGCTAGGCAAAATGATTCAGGGAGTAAAAATGTGGTCATATTTAAAACAAGACTATCATTTTTTTTTTATAAAACTAAATATGTGACCGATACTAAATGGCCAATACTATGACAACTAAAGGCAAATTTCGGAATTTTTGTTTTTTTTTTCGCGTGTACTGAGATTAGAACTTAAAGTTTGTGCAAATGTTCACATGAAAAGTTGTATCGGACAAATGTGACTTTAAGTTTCGAAATACATTCAATAATAATCTATTGCGCGTTAAAATACTTTCAAATTGTGAATTTAAGTGTTACGTAGTTAAATTATAAGAATGTGAAAATAACATACAGTTTAGATTTTATGGGGGGGGGGGGATTTATGATGTGACAAAGCGAAATCCTTTTTACTAATTTTTCATCCCGTAAAAACAAACATAACAGCTTCAATCGATAACTTCATCATAATTACTCATCTTGATTACGCATTCGAATACAATTCAATTTTTCAATAATTTAAGCAGTTGAAATGTGTAGAAATAATATTTTGGTAATTTTAGGTTAAAAATATTATTTGTTTTAAGAGTTAGACAACCAATGTAAGATGATTTTTTTATTGTAATTATTTTTGTAGGTTTATTATAAATTCGATCTGGCAGTTCCCTTCTAACATTTTAGTTCGTCGAATTTCGACGGGTTCCAACTCGTACGAATAAAAGAAAGTCCCGCTCTGTCTGAGTGTGTGTCTGTGTGCTACGGCTAGCGAAATCTACCGTACGTAGAAATCTGAAAATTTGGGTGAGAATAGTCCAAAGTAGGTCCTGATGCATCTGAGGGTCAGATTTTTTAATTTTTAAGACCGCTTTAAGTTTTTATTTCCTAAATTGTTAATAACGTGCACCTTTTTTATCCGAACTTCTTCGTTTTGGGGGACCTTTCTCCATTTAGTTATTCTCGCATTTCTATATTCCAGTTAAGACCCTGGCACATTGAAGCCCAACACAGGGCCCCTTGAAGTTTTTCTGCAACTAAATTTTTAATAAATTTTGCTTCCTTTAATTCGATCTCCGTTTTGAGGACCTTTTTTCATTTAATTATTTCCTTGTTTCTACATTCCAGTTAAAACCCTGGCCGCCTAGGGCCCGGTCCGAGGCCCCTTGAACTTTTGATGCGGCATGCATTTTACACCTCCTAATTGTGTAACTTTCCAGTGCATAACTTTAAATATGAGACTGGGACTCCTTTCCTCGGGCCGATACCTTTATATTTTTATTGGGACCATAGGGCCAATTTTAAGCATTCCTTTCCATTTTTTGCGCATTTCTTTAAATTTTTATTTTAATGATGCTTAATTTTGGCTAATTGAAGATCTAAAGATCTAATTATTAGGATCGTTTAACATATTTTAGTCTTAAGGCCCTGCTCTCAACTACCGGTTTGCCCTTTTTGGACACCCTATTATAGCTCCCTTACAAATGGCCCAATTCCCTAGCTTTTTTTTTTTTTTTTTAACAACTTCTTAGATACTTCAGCTACTACATGAATAACATAAAAAAAAAAAAAAAAAAAAAAAAAAAAAAAAAAAAATTCTCAGACTTCAGCTATCACCAATTTTGAATATTAATCGCCTACTTGGGGCTCTTGGTGCAGCTTCTTCAAAAAACATTCGATTCTCTTGTAATTTTCTTTAACATAGTTCTAGCGTCCTCCGGCTACTTTATAAACTACTAAAAAGCTTCCTTATACCCACCTACACTCCAACTAAGACTCTGGCCCTATGGGGCCCGGTACAGGGCCTCTTGAAGTTTTTGTATCCTGAATTGTTAGTATATTTTCCCCCTTTTAATCCAATATTCGTTTTATTGAGGCCTCGGAAAGTAAGTTCATTTGGAAATTCTATGCTGCTGAAGGCAGTGTGGCCCCCGAAACAAAGTTCATTTGAAAGATTTTCTACAAATTTGAGATTTTATAAAGATTATTACGACGGGTCCGGGCACTGCTGGGCGGGTCAGCTAATTATTCATATTTCATTTATTGCTTAATTTATAACAGTAGTAAATTTATTGTTTGAATACGGTAAGGTATATTTGAATAGAATATTTTTTTTTTGTTTATTTAAAAAGGGAAAAAATGTAATACATTTTATTAATTTTATTTATTTATACTTTTTTGGGGTGTAGGTGGAGAAGATTACGGTTTTACATAGTCTTTCATTCAAATAATCGTGACTTTAAATCCATACATAAGTATAATAAGTATAAAATACATAATAAGTATAAAATATATAATAAGTATAAAAGTTAAAATTGTTAAAAAGTAAAATACTCTTTTATAAGCATTCAATGTTTGTTTGTTTTTTTAAATCACGCCATTTTCAAGACTGCAATTCATGATTTTTCCCGAAATTTACGTTACAATACATTAATTTGGCGTAAGTACCCGACTTTAGAAAATCTACTGTTTTTTTAAACACTTGGTAAAAGTCACGAGCTAGTGAATTTATTTTAAAAATATATCATTTTTTCTTTTCTTTTTTTCTAAGATATGACAAGAGGAAAGAAAAAAATTAAGCATCATATAAACTATCTTTTTCGCATTTCTAAATTGATTTCTAAACCTATAATCATAATTTAATTCATATGAAACTGTTAATTGGTTGAGGAGAATTTTTTTTAATTATATCACACGCTTTATATTTTACATATTTTTCTTCTTTTTAGTTATTAAATATTTATTCGTTGCAGTTTCACAGCCTATTGTCATTTTTTTAGCGAGCATGGTTTGGCTTATAATTTAAACTATTGTTCTTGTAAGCAATTTGTAACCATAAAAAAAAAAATGCTTTGAGATTTATGATCTGTGGTCGGCTCCTAAAAAACTACTTTAAAATTTTATTAATTTATAAATAAATTCTAAAAATATTAAAATGTGTATTTTAATTTGCAATTTCAAAAACGAGTAAAACATCGATCACAAAAATTCATACTTTATATTAAAAAAACAAGTCGAGTTAAATAAAAGAGTGTAAAAATCAGTTTTTTACTTTCCTTGTTCAATTTTGAAAGCGATAAACTGAATTTATGAATACAATATATCACTTTTCTATTAAAATGATTGAAAACTCTCTGAAAAATAAAAACAAAACTTTTTCGTATCATACCTTAAGTATTTACAAAAGTTACTCTTTAATCCTTTATAAGTTTTTCTCAGACAGTTAAATACGCATCTGTTAACCTATTAAATATATGCTACCAAGAATGAAGCAGTGAGAAGCAGTGACGTATCCAAGGAGTGAGGTGATGAGGCAGCAGCGCCCTACGAAATTTATAGAAAATACCAGGTTCAATTATGAAAGTTCAGCAAAATATAATGAAACCTATTAAGATTAAATTTAAAAGGAACCAGACAAATATTCCATTTTAGACAGGTTTTAATCTTAGAAAGTGTATTATTTCGAAGTGACCATAAAATTTTCCATTTCATCCAAGTTTTCGTTATGCACAGGCTACCTTTATACACGATTTATTCTAGAAAACATGATATAGAGTGATTAAAAGAGCATTATTAATTTTATTACTTTAATAGCGTTAATAAAAGGCTTACATTTTAAAGTCAGTGAACTTGAAGTCAGAAATGTTATTATTTTTATCACAATCATCATACCGATTGGTAAAGTTATCATACGAATTGAATATTCCCAACTGAGCGAAAAAATGCAAAATCAAACCCAGATCCTTTAGCTTACATTGCCAATGCTCTGCCGTTTAAGGGGTCTTGTACCTTTTTAAAAAATTCAAAGTTTGAATTCGCCTATCTTCAAAACCTTTTTATGTATAAACATGAAATTTTGGATATTGATTAAACATATTGTCCTTTGTAATACGCTGCCATTAGAAATTTATTAGCCTTTTACAGAATTTGTGCATTGTTGAAATCAAAATAGCTCTTTTTTTTACACCATAAGTCCTTGCGCGCACGATATCATGACAAAGTATGTATGGATTGTTATGAAATTGAGTAAATATACTAAACATATGTGTGTGTTTAAAATGAACTATTTTTAGGCCAGAATTATTTCATTAACTATACACAAAAAATATTTTTGTAAAAATAAAATACAAATTTTATATTTTTAATGAATAAAAAGTGTCATAACTAAAAATATTACCATTGTAAATACTTAAAAGTAGTTCATTTTAAACACACATATTTGTTTAGTATCTTTACCAATTTTCATGACAATCCATACATACTTTCTCAAGTTATCATGCGCGCAATGACTTATGGAGTAAAAAAAGAGCTATTTTGATTTTAGCAATACACAAATTCTGTAAAAGGCTAATAAATTTCTAATGACAGCATATTACAAAACACAATCTGTTTAATCAATATCCAAAATGTCCAAATATACATTAAAAGGTTTTGAAGATAAACTAATTCAAACTTTGAAGTTTTTCGTTAATTTTCGACGCGTTTAAAAGGTAGATGCTAGGACCCCTTAAGCTACCTGGGCTGACAATCGGCGAGCCTATTTCGCTAAAATAACCTTATACATATTAACATCTGGTCTGCCATGTAGACAGATCAACAGAATAAACCGCAGGTAAAGGGACTCCATATAAACGATGGGTACGTAGATATACTATTATTTTTAACACAATCATACTGATTGGTAAAGTTATCATACGAATTGCATATTTTGAATTGAGCGAAAAAATGCCCAAGCCGGGAATCGAACCTAGATCCTTGGATTACATTGCCCATGCTCTACCGTTTAAGCTACCTGGTATAAGATTCCCGGCTTAGGCATTTTTTCGCTCAATTAAAAATATTCAATTCGTATAACTTTACCAATCAGTATGATTGTGTTAAAAATAATAGTATATCTACGTACCCATTGTTTTTATGGAGTTCCTTTACCTGCGATTTATTTTCTTGAGCTTTCTACATGGCAGACCAGCTGTTATTACCAATAAGGTTATCGGAGCGAAATATGCTTACCGGTTGTCATCCCAGGTAGCTTAAACGGTAGAGCATTATACTCTATGTAATGGCTTTTCAAGGTAATTTAGTTATTTAGTTATTTAAGCTATGAGGTATTCGCTACGGCTTTTGCCGGCATGACCTCAAATGATCACAAAAATGGCGTTATTTCCTTGGGACAAACCACAGATTCAACCTTCCTCCACGAGGAAAAAAGGCAGAACCCTTCAAGGTATCCGTCTTCCCCACTTCAATACTTCGTTACCATGGGAAAAAGTAGAGCGGTCAGTCAACTAAATGTGGTGTTACCATAGTTACTGGCCTAAGATAAGGACCGGGAAACTGACCTTGAGAAGTCAATGGAAATTACATAGAGTATAGCAATGTAAGCCAAGGATCTGGATTCGATTCTCGGCTTGGGCATTTTTACACTCAGTTGGAAATATTAAATTTGTATGTAGTAAAAAAGTCAGACTCATCAATTTGGAAGTCTGCGATTTAAGATAATACACAGACTGAGATATCTTCTCAGTATGAAATCCTTTTTAAAAATTTAATAAAATGCTTGGTATGTTACAAACTTGTTAATCAGCTCCTTACAGCACTGTGGTGTATTATTTTCTTTCCAGAGCATTACAAAATATTGATGAAAAGGGTTGTTTTATGGTTATATAACTTTTTGACTAGAAATAAGCTTTATTACATTTAAAATGCATCATAAATCTAGTTGAGTGATTCTGAATCTCGAATGCACAAAAAATGTCTTATCAACCTGAATTTATGATTTTTAAAAATTCTGAAAGTGCTATCAAATTTGGCAGTTTAGACAATTTTCAGGACGTACCAGTCTCAGAAAAGTCATCCTCAGTGAGCTATTTACTGCGATTCCAAATATATCTCGTTTATGAGAAAATGAAAAACGCTATTCTGTACTTAGGTATGTTTAATGTGCTGTGGGATAGCGGGAGGAGGTAAGATGAGGACGCACTTAAATAATTTAAATTTGTTGTTTACTTCGGTTTTATTAACTAATTATTGATATACATTTAGCCGATAATTTCCAGTGTCCCGTTTAAAAAAATGCGGTATAACCATGGAATTATACTTGTTAAGACATACACCTTCTTAAAACGAAATTTTCCCTAGTCTCATGCGATTCCGTCTTAACAGGTTTAATTATATATAGAGATGTGCTACCTACTATGATTAAAACCTGTTTAAAGCGGAATTTTTCTGTTTATTGCATTTCATCTTAAAACCTTTTCTGCATCTCAGGCCCCTCCGGAATTATAAGTTTACATACACTGGTGAGTAGTATTTATCCCACTTATTTACCAAATGTCAAATTTGTACCAGAATATTTGAATAAAACATTTCTTTTACAATGCATGACACGCAAAGCATTTATTTTCTTTCAAACCAATTTTTTTTTACATTTTACTGACATTGAATCGTTTAAACCTTCTATCAATAGAATTAATTTGCCTTAGAAAGGATTAAAATATCTTTCATTCATCTTCTTGAATCGATATTTTCAATGTGTAAAACGGGTTCAATTATTCATGCGTCATTCATTGTTTAATTCTGAACACTGATAAAGTTGTTTTATGAATAGGATACAGTTCCCTTTACGAATACAATGTATTAAACTCTCTAAAAAATATAAATAAAACTTTTTGTTAGCACTTTTTAATATGCCTAACCTTTTTAAAACTTGGGTTCATAAATAATATTTAATTCTAACCATCCCTTTTAAACAATGTTCACCGTTTGAAAAGCTTTCAAACTATTCGAGTATCATTCATTGTTTTATTTTGAATAGTGATACGTTTACTTTATGAATACATTAATGATGTCTCGTCTAATCGATGTGTGATGTACGAAGAGCATGCCAATAATTGGCGTGTCATTAATTCTTTAGTTCTGAATAGTAGTAAATTTATTGTATGAATGCCAGAAAGCATTTTTGTATAGTATGATTTAGAACTTAAAATAGATAAATAAGCAAAAGTAAAACTTTTTGTTATCAGCTGTGCAAAATATTTACAAAAAGGTATGCTTTAGATGAATCATTCAAAGAAACATAATTTTAAATCAGTATTATTGCAAAATTTTCGACTTTCAGTGCGATGAAAGCATAGATGTAATTAAAAAGACTGATTCATGAATTCAATTGACAAGAGGCATATTTCAGAAACACAAAGTAAATAGTATTTCAATTCGTACCACAAAAAACAAGCTATCAGACTAATGAAATTCAGCAGCGTGTAACCAACAAAAATCACACATTGCTCCCCATTTATATTCACTTGAGACTAACCCACCAACGCCCACTGTCGCAGGTTTAAATTTTAAGAGAACAACGGGATATACCCGGGCTTCCAGGGTTACAGAATATAGATAAAAACCATTTATATAATAGATAACTATATTAGATATTTTACATTTAATATTTTCTTTAGATTAAGCACTACAATACCAAAAATCATATTTTTATGGAAAATAGTAATTAGTATGTCCTATAATCTGGAAACAAATGCTTAGCAATTTATATTAATTTAAGTGCAAATGGATTTATCTTACGTAATCCTTTACATACGATAGACATAGATTTTTAAAAAAACCTTGCGTGAAAATTATTTTAAAAACAATAAAAATTTAGCAAATAGTTTTACAGTTTTCAATCAAATGTCATTTGAAAGCACATTTTTTCCCCTATTCGATGGTGTAAAATTTAAAATGTGCGAAGCTTAGAAGTTTAAAAAATTGCAGTAAAAGTAAAATTTAATCGTTTGATGTTGTCACTGTCAAAATGGTGTGAAAGTTGCGCACGTACACGTTCGTCCTTTATAATATAGATATGCACGGTGATGCCATTATTGGGATCTAGAAAAGTTTATCAATTCATAGAAACAATTATCATATTTCTTGGATTTTCAGATACGAAACAATTACTTTCCGAAGTTTTTTACCTCCTTCAAACAAGCAAGGACTTAAGTGTGTCTTCTTTTGAGGATAAAAATATAAAAAAAGCAGACAGTCTCCTATTTTTGCATGAATGTTAAATTAACTAAATGTTGAATTGGCATCTGTAGGATTTCAAGTGCTTGATTAATTTTTTGTTGCTGTGACGCGATCTTCAATTTGTGTGTCACCCATATATGACATGTACTTTTTGATAAATTTCGTTTTTCTTACTCTTTTTTAGTGAAAACAATACAATACTCTTGCAACAGGGACTGAAAGTTTTGAAATGAGGTCCTCATCAGAGTCAATTAGGGTCTCATAGATGAGGCGCCTGGAATCTTCGAAAGGGTACACCAATCACTTTCTAGACGCTTGCAGACCTGTATCGATGTTGGTGATGGCATATTTGAGCACTTACTGTAATTATTATCTCAATAAAACGCTTGTTTTTTTCCCTCAGCATTTCTTGTTTTTCACCAACAATTTATTATTTTTGACCCCACATTGCTATAACAAAATTGCTTCTTTATGTGTACTTTACCTTCCCTTACAGTTTGAACCATGAGTTCCAGGACATCATTTATAAGATTACTTAATTAAACACTTTTAGCTAACAAGGAAGGTCTGCATACGGGCATACTCCGAAACATCTGAAAACATTATAGAATGTTCTACTCATGAGGATAGATATGTTTATAAAAGAAATTTCGGCGGAAAGTCGATAGAGCGTCCGTAAAAAAAAATTTAAATTTTGATATTTGGCAATTTATCACCGGTTGGCGATAGAATAAAATTTCAAAAAATACTTTTTTTATATCAAATACTCGTTGAGATAAAAATGTTTCATATTGAACTTGTTTAAATAAATTTCATGTAAAGAACTTTAGTTTTGTCAGTTTTAGTTTTATTTAACTGTAGTTTTGCCATATCTGTATATATATAATGAAAGTTAACTATAAAAATTTATGAAGTAAAACAAAACTTAAATTAATTAAAATTGTTTCAATCTCAAAATTAAGTCCAATTGAGCACTGTCGAATCAATTTCTTTGCTATGGAAACAACGACTTCTTTGCTATTGAAATGAATAACTGCTAAATGAATCTTGCCTTTATTTTGGAATACGCTTAAATATATGAAAATGTTTTTTATATATGAAAATTTCTTAAAGTAATAAAATTAAATAACAAGCAACATAAATATGTAATACAAAAATGTCTTTATTAAACTCTCTCATTGTTTAAGTTTAAATTCACTAAATGCTATTTACAAGCATTCTAAAAATCAATTAACAAGCAATTTTCATGTGCATTAAAATCGTTTGCTTTTGGCGAGGAAAAGCACTGCTAGCCAGATCGCGTGACGCTTTCGTTTTTTCGCGCCAAATACTCGAAGGTATTTTATTTTTTTACAGACTTTCTACTGCAATTCCGCCGCTAAATTTGACTGATCCTTTATTACACACATAAGTAGTTTAATTAGTATATTTTTTTACAAAATATTCTGAGTATGGCCTGTAAGGAGACTTTCCTTGTAAGTAATTCAATTTATGCACGTAATGAATAACAGAATAATATTAATTTTAATGTTTATGATAATTTTTTTTAATTTGTCATGTTTTTCTGTAAAACACCTTTGTTGATCATGAAAATGCTTACTTGAGAGTGTACAGCATCCGAAAAACTTACGTTCCGAGTTCAGAAAACTGATAAATACACCATAAAAGCTACTCTGAAACTTTTCTCAACGTTTCAATGGCAGCAAAAAAAAAAAAAAAAAAAAAAAAAAAAAAAAACTTTGGTTTTTTATTGCTTCTTTAATTTAAAAAATATATTGGTTTGTAAGGTTTCTAAAGATAAAGATTATGCTTATACTTATTAGCCTCCGGTATGCTATTTCTTTCTCCCAGCTTATTTTGTGTCGTCTTCAAAAAATAACGTTACCTTACAGAAGCCAGCCGTAAAACAAAGCAGTACGATTAAATACTCTATAGCAATTTTTTAAATTTCTAAGCATCGCACATTTTCAATTTTTATACCGTCGTATTGGGAAAAAAATGTACTTTTGAATGCAATTTGTCTGAAAATTGTATCTCCATTTATTTTTGAAATATTAATTTTTTTGTAGTTTTTAGAGCCATTTGCTTAATATTGCCAATGGAAGTACTCCATTTCTGTAGAAAGTAAAGGAAAAATAGTGGTAAAATAGTAATTATATCTTTTTGTTGCCATTTTATCATAACAACCGAAAGAAAATGTAATTAAAATGTATGCTATTTTGAAAAAATATATAAACGAATGATTTTTGTTAAAACATGGAGATACTATAAACTATTTAATATTATATTTAATTTTAAGTATATGTATTAATGTTACAAATAAATGAAGGCCTATGAATCATTAGATAGCCTTTTTTTGCGAGTTTCTTTAATGACGGCATCTTTTTGCTGCATTTGTGCATTATTTCGCGATAGTAACGTCCTATGCATGCTTTACTACTGTCGATGTTTAAAAGAGAATCGTAAATGTGGGATATTTAATCGGAAGCAAATGGCGTCATTTTACATAAAATAAAAGCGTGCGCTTTAAGTCTTAAAATTGAAATATGTTTTGTACTATTTATATATACATATTTTTTTCTTCGTGGGCGACACTAAATTCTGAAAAATCAGAATTCCTGTTTTTTAGTATTATACCATATCTTCAAGCAGTATTATCATAGTCGAGATACAGTATAGACATTTTCCCTTATGTGTTATTTGAGTTATTAAAAACATGACACATTATTTTTTCATTGAAAAAATTCTTTATAATGTTTGTATATTTTTATATTAAAATCAATTCCTATGAGACATATTTCGTTATTTTCTATGAAAACATACATTCTAACAGGTTTAAAGTATGCTATATAACAGTCTTACATAGTACCTGACATATTATGCGCGATGCAGCGTCTATAATGCCCAGTTCCTTTCCAAAAAACGATTTCGCCCCTCTCCGGAGGCTTCCTTTTTTCGGCAAGGAACTGGGTAGTATCGACGCTGCATTTCACATAATATACCAGGTACTATGTTATACTGTTATATAGCATACTTTAAACCTGTTAGAATATATGTTTTTATGAAAAATGACGAAATATGTTTTATAGAAATTGATTTTAATGTAAAAGTGTACAAACAATATCAATTTTTTTAATGAAAAAACAATGTGTCAGTTTTTAATAATGCAATAAATATAAAAGGGAAAATGTTTATACTGCAATAGCTCTCGACTATGATAATAATGCCTCAAGATGTGGTATAAAATAAGTATAAGTACAATACAGGTATAAAAAAAGCAATTGTTTCTGTCAATAAAAATTAATTAAATAAATAGATAAAGATTGTGTTTCGAAATCATGAGTAACTTGGAAGAGGTTATTGCATATTTTCGTTCGTAATTAATTATATTTTTCTGCATTACGAAACTTTTCTGCAGTTTAAAAGTTTAAAGTTTTAAACCCAAAGCGTTTATGCGGTAGTAAGCAATCCAAATTATTCATTCATTAAATTAGTTACGTCTCGAAAACGTGTGATAGAAATTAAAGTAAAACTATGTTTGTTAGTGTCGGAAATAGTTCAAAATGTGTTTCGACTTTTCGTTTTGTGAAATATGCGGCAGATGGCGACATTTCACGGACAAACTTCAAACAATTCTTATAGACTGGACAATTACCCATAATAATCTAGTCTTCATTTGCGTCCGCTGCCTGTGACAATGCAACTACTTAATATTCTCACAGATGGCAGCACCACAAGAAAACTTTGAAACACTGTAAAATCAGAACTGTTTGACTGGACTTTAATAGACTCCATTCCAGCTATGATCAGCAGTTTTCCATTGTGAAATGAGTGTTCGATCAAGAGCCCTTGCTTCTACTAAAGAAACCCTTTCATCTCAGTCTAGGGCGTATCTCTTGAGTAATAAGCACATATGTTTTTGTCTGTCACTTCATGCATTCGCTTTTCGGGAAGCTAATTTTGGCTCTCAAGAATGCAACACATATTTAATCAAGTTAAACTTAAATTGTACATATATTACTATTAACCAAGAAATGTAGAGTGCATTAATAATTGTATTTAATTAAATATAATAATCTCGTTTAAAGTTGAAAGCCTGGATCACTGTGATTAATTACACACACTCACTAACGCTTCAATAAAATACCTTTTTCAGAGTTCAAATAGGATAAAGTGGATACAGAAACTTCCGTGATACTCTGAAGAACCAGCGCTCTCACCTATACAGGTAAGAAGAATTATTTTCTCTTACAAACATTCTGCATTTCAAATTAACTTTCAATTAAAATAATTTAGAAAAATATTAAATGAAAGAACAGCCTTTATTGTAATATGAATTCACGCCTTTCAAAACTTATAGATTATGAAGACTGAAAAAGTGAGAAAAAAAAAAGGCTGTAAAGTAATTGATTGTTATTGTTGAAAATAGTACTATTGAAATGCATATTGATTATATTGAATATAATAAATAATATTGATCAATATTGAAAATTTGAAAATATATAAATACGAAAAAAAAATTTCTTGAATATATTATATATATATAAAGTGTTACAATATTGAGTATATATATACGAAACAAAATGTCTTGAATATATTATATAAATATAAATGACCTGTTGATAAGAAATATTTCAAGTATATAAAGAACCATTATATAGACAGTAATATTACATTGTGTACGATAGTGTGGCATTAATAAGAAAATACATATATGTACAATACGCATAAATATAGACATTGATATTTTACTAATATTATGTGTGATAGTGTAACATTGGTGAACAAATATATATAAACAATACGCACAAAAATATAGATAATTAAAAAAAAATAGGGTAAAATCTAACGATAAGCCATGGCAATTTCTGCAGCAAAGGAAATATCCTTGGTAGAGAAACTTTCTAATAGCAATTATGATCTCTGGGCTTTTCGCGTAGAAATGCTACTAACCAGAGAGGATCTCTTTAGTTACGTCATCGACACACCCCCACTCACTCCAGACGATACTTGGCGAAAAAAAGACGCCAAAACCCGTGCCACAATAAATCTATTCATAGATGACTCTCAGATTGTCCACATTCGGCATTTAAAAACTGCCAAGGAAATCTGGGATACCCTTAAACGAGTTCACCAAAGATCCACCTTATCATCTAAGTTGTTTCTGTTGAGGAGACTCTATTCAAAAAAATTATGCGACGGTGGAAATATGAACCAACATATCAACGATATATTAACTTTACGCGATAAATTATACGCCATTGGGGAAGAAATCCCCGACACTCACATCGTTGCACTTTTATTGTGCAATCTACCTAAGTCCTATGACCCCTTAATTATAGCTCTTGAAGCTCGAAACGAAAGTGATTTAACTTTAGAATTCGTAAAGAATAAATTGTCTGACGAATACAGACACAGGAGTGAGAATCAGGGAACAAATCATCACGCGCGTGAAACTGCATATAAAGTAACGAACAAAAACAAAATTAAAAAATACTTCGGTTACTGCAAAAAATAGGGGCATACAATAAATGAGTGTTATCACCTGAGAAATAAAACCAGCATAAT
The DNA here is from genome assembly GCA_963932465.1 of Maratus speciosus. Taxonomy (NCBI): domain Eukaryota; kingdom Metazoa; phylum Arthropoda; class Arachnida; order Araneae; family Salticidae; genus Maratus; species Maratus speciosus. The sequence continues at coordinate 152,597,189 of OZ010786.1, forward strand.
AATTACGCAAGAAATGACTGGAATAGAAACAAAGCATTCAACAATCCGAACAACTATAGAAATAACAAGAATAGTTACAAAAATACCCAAAATAACCCCAAGGAAACCTCGAATTTTTGCTTTGGAAGCAAGGCTGAAGATAGTGATAATGAAAAAAATTTGATCCCCCCCCCCCCCCCAGTGATAACAAATCCTCAGAAGAAAAAATTCCTGAAAACGAACCTGTGACTGCAAACAGAGTACAAACATCGGTGGCAGAAAAATATGTAATTGACTCTGGATGCACAAGGCATGTTGTAGCTACGAAACACAACTTACAAAACTTTATGCCACGAAACTTTGGCGAAATAACCATAGCGAACGGAAAGCGGCTATGTTCACAGGGTCTGGGAGACGTGAATATAAATACAGACTCGCAAAATTCCATAACTCTAAAAAATGTACTATATTGTCCCGAATTGCAAAGCAACCTTTTATCTGTCAAAAGAGCCACAGAGAACGATATTAAGGTAATATTTGAAAAACAGAAATGCTCATTTGTAAAGGATAGCCAAACAATTTTAACGGCAAAATTAAATGATAATTTATATGAGTTAGAACCCAAAAATGACTACGGATATAACGCGCAGACACAAACATCTTGTGACAATAAAAATTGCATATCCATTTGGCACAAAAGCCTAGGACATAAAAATTTCGAAGCGATAAAGTATCTCACGAAACACAAACTAGCCGAGGGTATAGAAATACACAATTGTAAACATGAAACTGTTTGTAAAGAATGTATTGAGGGCAAAGTATCAATCGCACCCTACCCCAAATCCGCCACTAACAGATCAAAGGAAACATTAAATTTAATTCATTCAGATTTATGCGGGCCGATGCGATCACCAACATTCAGTGGGAAAAGATATTTCATAACCTTTACCGATGACTATAGCCGATTTACAATGATATATTTAATTTCGCATAAGTCAGAAGCCATAACAAAACTTAAAGAATTTGTAGCCCTGACGAAGAACAAATTCGGAAAAACTATAAAAGCGATCAGATCCAATAACGCGTAGGAGTATCTGGGAGATAGTTTTGAAAGTTACCTGACAGAAAACGGCATAGAACATCAGTTAAGCGTACCATATTGTAGCCAGCAGAACGGCGTTGCCGAACGTAAAAACAGAACTATAGTCGAAATGGCGCGCACTATGTTATCTGACGTGAATTTACAAAACCACTTTTGGGGCGAAGCCGTACTTACAACGACATACCTCATAAATCGGTTGCCCACCAAGGCAAACGAAAACAATAGAACGCCTTACGAGCTGTGGAATAACAGAAAACCTAATTTATCGAATATACGGGCCTTCGGATGTAAGGCATATGCCTATGTCGAGGAATCGAAGAGATCCAAATTTGACAAAAAGGCCGTTCAAGGTATTCTATTAGGATACGATAACCGAAGCAAAGGGTACAGAATACACACAGGGGGAAACAACGTAATAATATAGCGAACGGTAAAATTCTTTGAGAACGGAGTAAATGAAGATGACGAAAACGATAATGACGCGAAGACACCTCTGAAATAGTAGAGATTGAGCTAAATAATGACGAACAAAATCAAAACAATACTCGCAGCAAGGCACCGCTGAACCGCGGAGATCACTGAGAAATAACAGAGGTGTCCCCCCTAACCGCTACGGGATAAGTGCGAATGTCTGTAAAGTACAAGATCCGAAAAACTGGGAAGACGTAAACAACATCAGAGACAATAAAATTAAAAACAAATGGATTGAGGCCGCGAATGAGGAAATAAAGTCACTAAAGAAAAATAATACTTGGGAACTGGTGAACCCCACACCAGGAAAACGCACCATAGGGTGCAAATGGACATTTAAGACAAAATATAATGCACGCGGAGAAGTAGAGAGGTACAAGGCGCGACTCGTCGCGAAGAGTTACTCTCAAAAGTACGGAAGCGACTACGATGAAACATATGCACCAGTGGTAGCGCACACCACAATCAGAAGCTTCCTAAATGCCGCCGTGTATAAAAATTTAAAAGTTACTCACCTGGATGTAAAGACAGCGTTCTTACACGGAGATTTAGACGAGGAAGTCCTAATGACGCAACCCGAGGGATATGTAGTGAAGGGGGAGGAAGAGAAAGTATGCAAACTGAGAAAAGCAATATATGGCCTCAAACAAGCCGCAAGGGCTTGGTACATAAAAATCAATAAGTCGTTAAGAAATTTAAATTTTAGAGAGTGTGATTCAGATCAGTGCTTGTATAAGAGGAATGAAAATGGGGACATTTCCTATATAATCGTATATGTAAGACGACATTTTAGTCGCCGCAAGTGAAGAAAACACACGCAATATACACGCAGAGTTATCTAAGGAATACGAAATAAAGAATCTTGGGGAGGTATCACAATTTCTTGATATAAATATTAAAAGGCTAGACAACGGAAACCTTGAGCTAGACCAAGAAAATAAAATCGATGAAATAGCGGAAAAATTTAAATTGTCAAACTCTAAACCAACATACACACCCATGAGCACGGATTATTTCAATACAGACACACACAGCGAACCGCTAAATGATAACAAACAATATAGGCAGGCAGTGGGAGCACTCCTGTACGTAGCCACGTTGACCAGACCAGGCATTGCTGCTACGGTTAACATTCTGGGAAGGAAAAACGAAACTCCCAGAAAGGCTGACTGGGACGCTGTGGAAAATGTAATAAGATATCTGCGAACCACAAAGTACTTACGACTACTTATAGACAAAGAAAAGCCACCCATACTAACAGTTTATTGTGACTCTGACTGGGCAGGAGATCGAGAAGACAGGAAGTCCACAACCGGGAACGTATTAAAATTAGGAAACAATCTCCTGTCCTGGACATCACGAAAACAAAACTGCGTGGCCTTGTCCACCGCAGAGGCAGAATACATATCCGTTCCAAACGCGACTCAAGAAAGTCAATGGATAATCAACCTACTAAAAGATTTGGAACTACACCAGACTTTACCGATTACCATCTACGAGGACAAACCGCCTGTATAAAGCTGAGCGATAATGAAAAACATCAATCTAGGGTGAAACATGTGTCTATCAAATACCATAATGTGAGACACTTGAAAGAAAACGGTGTCATTACACTAGTGTACTGTCCTTCAAAGAGAATGATCGCCCATGCCCTTACCAAACCAATCCCCAAACCTCACTTCGAACACCTAAGGAATCAACTCCAACTTCTCCCACCACAAGACTCAGTCGAAAAGGCGGAATGTCGGAAATAGTTCAAAATGTGTTTCGACTTTTCGTTTTGTGAAATATGCGGCAGGTGGCGACACTTCACGGACAAACTTCAAACAATTCTTATAGACTGGACAATTACCCATAATAATCTAGTCTTCATTTGCGTCCGCTGCCTGTGACAATGCAACTACTTAATATTCTCACAGATGGCAGCACCACAAGAAAACTTTGAAACACTGTAAAGTCAGAACTGTTTGACTGGACTTTGATAGACTCCATTCCAGCTGTGATCAGCAGTTTTCCATTGTGAAATGAGTGTTCGATCAAGAGCCCTTGCTTCTACTAAAGAAACCCTTTCATCTCAGTCTAGGGCGTATCTCTTGAATGATAAGCACATATGTTTTTGTCTGTCACTTCATGCATTCGCTTTTCGGGAAGCTAATTTTGGCTCTCAAGAATGCAACACATATTTAATCAAGTTAAACTTAAATTGTACATATATTACTATTAACCAAGAAATGTAGAGCGCATTAATAATTGTATTTAATTAAATATAATAATCTCGTTTAAAGTTGAAAGCCTGAACCACTGTGATTAATTACACACACTCACTAACGCTTCAATAAAATACCTTTTTCAGAGTTCAAATAGGATAAAGTGGATACAGAAACTTCCGTGATACTCTGAAGAACCAGCGCTCTCACCTATACAGGTAAGAAGAATTATTTTCTCTTACAAACATTCTGCATTTCAAATTAACTTTCAATTGAAATAATTTAGAAAAATATTAAATGAAAGAACAGCCTTTATTGTGATATGAATTCACGCCTTTCAAAACTTATAGTTAGAAAGAATAATTTGCTTGAATGTATTACCGATTATCCGTGTCCCGCTTAACCAAGTTTTCGCTTTAACCGAGTTATTTTCTTCTGATGGACTGATGGATTCCATTATTATGAAACATCCATTAAAAATGAAGTGTAATGTAAGATGAAAGAGCAGTCGTAACAAGTTAGAACTCTGATTTTCTGGTCAGAATGGGGTCAAAAATGGCCATATTTTTTTCTTTTGGGGAAAAAAAAAAAAAAAATATGACCATCATTTTTTCCCCATTCTGACCAGAAAAATCAGAGTTCTAACTTTTTACGACTGCTCTTTCATCTTAACCTAACACTTCATTTATAATGGCCGTTTCATAATAATGGAATCCATCAGTTCATCATAAGAAAATGATCCATTCCAAAGGTATAAGTTGAATTGAAAAAACTATTAATACTTTAAGCAAAAAGAAAAGGCTACACCTGCAATTTTTATGACATCCCTAAAATTTAATAAAAATTTTTGCCATACTTAATCGTTGACAATTTTTAGATTTCGGCGGTTAAATTAGGCAAAATTTACTGGTAAGTTTTAGTGGTAAGAAAAAAATCTTACAAATTGGTAGCTTGCAGTAGCGTAATACAGCAAAAAAAAAAAAAAAAAAACTGCAGCAAAATTGACATTCAACAAGTAAAAAACTATCAAGGGGTTTTTTAAATAAATAATTTCAAACCTCGTTTTTCTTATAAAATTAACGGAAATGTACATCAAAGAAATGTCGTTAGTACCATAAAAATGAATGAAGTGAAAATTTATATGTCATCTCCTTAGTTGGTGACGATTATTGTAACTCCGGATTATCCGAGTTTTTTACTTGTCCGAGGTGAGCTTGGTCCATATTAACTCGGATAATCGAAACTCTACTGTAACTCTATTCACGTAATTGGATTTTTTCCCCTTAAAACACCAGTAAATAGTTTAAAGTTTTAAAACTCTTGGCACTCACACCTAAACGCACCATGTAAATGACAGTAACTCCTAAAAAAGAAGAAATAAAAGCATCTCACGGATTAAAAATAATTATTTCATGCTGCATAATAATCTCCCTGTTTAATTAAAATGAAGCAAATTGAATAATGCTTGACACTGAACATATACATCAGATGTAATTTGTCTCTAAATGAGCGGTAATGCATTACTGGATACGTTTAAACTTAATTAAGATTTTAGAACTGGCATCGATTGCAAGACCGTGTGAAAGAGAACAGATTGATATTTCACACTTATTATTAAGTAAAAAGGAGTAACGAACCGAATATACGCGAGCTCAGTAATCGTGGACAATTGACGTAAAGTTATCACTATAACAAAGAGACACATAAGGCTGCTAGTCTCTCAGCTTCTGAATTAGCGTTTGATGCATTCGTATATTTAAAATATCGCTTCGGTAAATTAATAATTTTAACTCTTTTTTTTTCTATGTACTCTTCTTAAAAGATGCTCTTTTTTTTCTTTCTTCTTAAAATATTTCTAAAATATACGTTTAATTTTATACGAAGTGCCAAAATCTTACTCATAGTTCGTCAGCTTTTACCACATAAAATATTAAATTGAGCATAGATTTTAGAAATATTTAGAGTGACTAGCATCCTTAATCCAAGCTGTTAGAATACTGTTTTTTTTTAGACAGTGTTTACAGAAAAATTGTTGACAGAGTAATTGTTTTGTGTTAATACTAGTTGACCCGCCCGCCTTTGCCCTGACCAGTGATAATAATCTTATATCAACCTCAGATTTGTATCATTTTATACATTTAACAAAATTTTGTCTACATTTATATTTTTAAAGGAAAAAATGACGAAAAAATATTGATTTTTATTAGTAAAAGCGTTCGTAAGATGACATTTTCTTGTTTTTTTCAGGTTGGGTCATTTCATAGTTGAAAATAAAATCCTTGTCCGAACTCTCTGAAATTTTTGTCGATTATAAATATTAGAGTTTTGCATACCGTGTAACAATTTCTTGAAAAAATATTGTAAACTTTAGCAGAAGGATTTAAAGAAGTTATTATTAATAAATGCTTGTTTCGAATTTGAGTAACAGGATTTCACTTTTCGTTACAAAGTATTATTTTTCACAAAAAATATAATAAACTTCAGAACCTATAACTGTCCAAATGCTTAACCCATTCGGGACCATGCGTGCACATATGCAACTTCAAAAAGCGCATACAGAATTTTTTTTGCCACCAGTAACAAAGAAATGTAATATTTATCATTCTTAATTATAGGGCATTTTAGAGATTATGAATTTTAAAGTAACTTTTTTTTTTTTTAAGTGGTGCCAACAGAAAAAATTTTCCATGAAAGACGCCGGTCCCGAAGGCGTTAAAAATTCTTATATGTTATATAAAACACATTTCCGCTAACTGTGTGAAAAATCGGTAAATAAAAATCATATATTTAGCTGTAAAAGTACTTGAAATAAATGCAACGGCAGAAGAAGGGGGGAGACGATTCAACGTTTAAAAATACACTTCTTGTAATATATAGATATTTATACACATTGATATTTAGACGAAAAAAGCGGTATTTTTCTTCTGTTTTTTTTTTCTTTATCTTTCTTTTCTTTTTTTTTTTTTTTTTTTTTTTTTTTTTTTTTTTTTAGATGGATGGAATATGTATATGGGTAAATTTTTGAAATTCGAACTGACTATTTTCCCTTTATATGTTATAATTTCTGAACCAAAGTTATGTTACAAATATAATGTTTCGACGGCTGTGTGAAAATTTCGTGCCAGAATATTGATACTTAGTTTTAAAAATCAAGGTTTTACGCGTATTTTTTTTTTTTTTTTTTAACATCGAAATCCTGCGTGATTTTTTTTTCTCCAAACTAATTATTTCATCCTTAGATCCGATTATACTTGAATAAAACCGGATCATTAGTCAAATAGTTAGTATATAATATTAAACTTTCAGAGCTCTCTATAAAATTATGTGCATATTTTTAATTAAAGTGTGTGTAATGTTAATCGTAAAAGGAAAATGCACGGAAAAAAGGAAAAGTGTATTTGGTGAATGATTTCTTTTCAAAGGATTCTTTTTTGTATGTTTTAAAATAGTTTGCACTGTTGAAAAAAAGAATTGAAGGTGCAATTTTTTTTTCGTATTTTGAGCTTTGGACTCGATGCGTACTTTTGAAATATTCTGAAAAAAGGGGTAAAAGGGCAGCGCCGTCCTGTATGTTAACACATTGCCGAGGGTCAATTTTTATCAAATCTGAATTTTACAACAGTAGAAGCTCCTCTCTGTTCTGAAAGTCTTTTGTAAATTGGTGTTCTGGATATGTTTCCCAAGTTTAACCCTTAAATGCATAGTGATGTAAATTTCCATCACCTTTTTATTTAATTTTTAATACATAAATTAAGTTCTTACAACCACTATATTTATATACAAATATTAATCCTCTAAAAATTACAAAACTATGCTACTAAATAAAGTTAAAAACCTATCTTAAGATTTCTGGTGTCTAATCCTTAATATAAAAATAAAAAACACAATTCTAAAAGAATAATTCATGCAGTTAAGGGCTAAGCATCGGTAAATATCTTTCAATTTACGAATTTAATATAACATGTCTTACAATCTAAAAAAAAAAGGACAACATGATATAAATGCATTTTCTGTAAGGTAGAAACCACACCCTTAGTCAATGGTGTTTTTTGAATGAAAACAAGAATTCTCATTTCCCGTTGTGAATGTGTTAACCCTTTGAGGGGCAAGTAATTGTGTTTCTGTGATGTCGAATTCACACCGAAATCTTCAAAAATTTTATTGCAAAATAAGGAAAAGCAATGTTACGGCTTTTTTCCACCAATGTTAGAAAAGTAAAATTTTGTAAAATTTTTCTGGTGCAAATCTTCATTAAGTGAAGGTGGAATAAAATATATCCCATGCCCCTTAAGGGGTTAAATGTTTAAAAAAATCAAATCGTTAAAACACTTTGAATTTTTTAGCAGTTAAAAACATGATTTCTTAATAATCTGCGGGAAAAAAATCGTGAAAAGATATTGATATTTAGTGGTAAAAGTGTTTTTTAAAGCTTTTCCCCCCTATCTATATCAGCAGTTAAAAAAGTAGTTCTTGTTCTCCGAATTCTTTGAGTTTTTCAGCGATTATAAATGTGATAGTTATGCACCTCGTGAGAAACATTCGAGAAAAAAATATTAATATCCACTTGAAAAATAAATGTTTTCTTCTCGCTTTGCTTATTGTTTTCGCATCGTTTCTGCTAGCATAACAACAAAACAAAAATAGTTCTTATCGTTCGAACTCTCTGAAATTTTAATAATTTATTAATGTAACTGTATCCAAGCCCTTTTTTATATTTAGTAACAACAACAACAAAAAAAAATATATGCATATTTTGTAATAAAAATATGAGCCGAAGGCAAGTGAAACCATGCCGAAACATCAAGAATTTAGTGTTTTCGTCGAAATTTTCACACATTTTATTTTATAAAAAATACTTTTACTCAACCGAACACTTCAAAATTTTCATAGGTGATGTAAATTCCATCTGCAGAGATGCTCTGAAAAGATTGTGTCGAACTAAGACATTTAGTCCCTTTTATCGTCGATAAAATATTGTCTCCGTGAGGCGCAAAGAGACCTGCGGTCGCGAATATTCTTAAGGCTTTTTTTTTCAAAACCGATTTCCCCGAAGAAGGTCTCAGCTTCACATACATATATTTTGTTAATCGGTACCTCTGAAATTGCGCCTTAAGAAAGTGGTGCCGTATTGGAAAAAGTGGGTAAGTGTGATCACAGATCGCACAGAGGGTTTCGTTTAATATTCCTTTAAAACACTTTATCCTTTTGCGAAATCTGTTAGTTCCACATTTCGCAACCAGGGGGCGCATTCTATTCTACACAAACCTCTATCCAAAGGAAACTCCGTTTTACAACCTATCCGTAGGTATATTAGTCGAGGGGATCGAGTCTATAGCACCCGAGATAGGTAGGCGCCCCAGGAAATTGCCCGGAACATTCTTTTATAAGCCTTTTATTATGTGTTATGAACTATGTCAAAGTTTCCAGCAGATCGACTTGTTAGATTTCATGATTTTAACAAAATTGCGTTATGTTAGTTGAAAATTCCACCACCAGGGAGCGCACACTATTCATAACAAAAGTGTATTAGATCGAAACTCTGTTAAACAACCTATCAGTGGATGTGTTACTCGAGTTGGTGGCGGCCTTAAGCGAGAAATTAAGAAATTTGCTGAAAATACTATTCGGAAATAGTGGTAACTAAAATGTTGACATTTTTATATTTCATAAGCAGCATGTGTCTGAGTATATCATAGTGCTCATAAAACGACATCTAAAAAGGTCGTAAACGCTAATTTTTAAAAAAGAAATCCAGCGCCCCTCCCCCGCCCTCCCTTCACAGGAAATTGCATGCAATATTATTTTATAAGCTTTTTATTATGTGTCATGAAGTATCTTAAAGTTGCAAACGGATCGCCTTGTTATATTTCCTAATTTTAACAAAATCGCGTTACGTTAGTTCCGCATTCCACCACCAGGGAGCGCACTCTATTCTTAACAAAAGCATATCTGAACGAAACTCCTTTGTGCAATCTCTCCGTAGATACATGGTCGGGAGGGTGGCGGTGCAGTCTTAACCAACAATTTAAAACATTTTCTGCGATAACAAACGCTAAGATTTAATAAATAAATCTAGTCCCCCCCCCCTCTACTCCTCGAAATATCACACTCCATTCTTTTTTACACTTTTTCTTATGTGTTATAAAGTATCTTAAAGTTTCGAACACATCGAGTGGCGGTCTTAAACAATAATTTAAGATATTTCCTGAAATTGCTATTCGGAAATAGTGGGATGAACACTTATAAACCTATAAACTTTTTCATATTGAATAATTAATACTGATCTCATAACGCGCCGTCGAAACACCCCACGCAAATTGTTAGATTTCCTAATTTAAATGAAATCTCCGTTAAAAAAGCACGTGTCTCTATCTTAATCTGGCATTGATGGAAATAAAAGGAATTAATAAAATAATAATTAATATCTCAGCTCGTAATGAAGCTATCTCTTTGAACCGGGTACGTATGAAATCTGCGAGAAATTTCCAGCCCGGATGTCAAAAAATTTAATCGAAAAATTTAATATTTAAAAAGTTTAAATTTCGTATTAGACTTTCCTCCCCTTAAATTTCTCCCTCGCCGATATGTCGAGAGATGACGACAGCTGCCTTCCGGTGAATGGAAATCTGTTTTCATTGTCTTTCCAAACACAGAAATTAAATTTTTATTGATCGATTTTTAGTGGATTTTTTGCGTTCTATCCTACGCAGTAATTTGAAATTTATACCAAAATAAAGTAGAATTTTTTCCGCGTATTTCTACACCTGTTACGAATTTCTACGACCGAACTTCGGCAGATTCGATTTTGCTTTTTAAAGGTCCAGTTCATTTATTGCTTAAATTACTCCGTGGTAACCCTGCACCGGCTGATTTGACGGAGCATCTGCCGAATTTACTGGCAACCCTTAGGAGAAACTGGGGAGGATTTCGATAACGTGTGTTCGCACCTGCATTCAAAAGGTTGATTGGTTAATTTTAGAATTTAATTAGCCCGTAATTAGGTTAATTACCAACTTTTTCAAAATTTTATGATTTGTTGTTTGATGTGAGGTGTTCAGCTATAAGTACCCAAAATTTCAAGTCTCTAACATGTATAGTTTCTGAGAACGGGCTCTGTGAAGGACAGACAGACAGAGGAGCGAGACGAATAGGGTTTCGTCAGATGAACGAAACCCTAAAAAGTAAACTTCGAAAACGACCCTTTCGAATTTCTTTGTTTAAAATGTGAAAAACCTTGCATTCGGTTCTTCACTCCGTTTCGCTGTATTAATCGGGTTTTGTGCATATGTGGTGGCCGTCTGTATATTAAAAAAAAATATATATGACTTGTTTGATCGGTTTTTAACAAACAACTCGGCTTGGTGTTGAATTCAGGGGGTGGCCAGGGAGTGACCTTCCCCCGGGAGGATTGAAATGTCACCCCCTCCGGAAGATTTAAGATTTTATGCTTTTATTGAAAAGTCCAATCCCCCCCCCCCCCCCCCCCGGAGACACAGAAATCCCTCCCGGAGAAAAAAGGTCTGAATTCAACACTGACTCGGCTAATTATGAAAATATTAAAAACCTGAGCCTCAGGAGCATCAAGACCTGCTTTGTAATACCATCATCTAAATTTTCAGGGCTGTACGTACGGTAGATTTCTATATAGCCATCGCAGACAGACAGACTCACACACAGAGAGACAGAGTAAAACTTTCTTTTATTAGTATAGAATACATTGATTTAAACTTTTCATTATTTATAAATGACAGAAAATTTTAATTCTGTTAGAGGGATATAGATAATCAAATAATAATTCAGCATACTTGTTCTGGACTCAAAAATTTCAGAACATAAAACGCTTATATCGTGTTAGGCAGTAAGACGACACATATTGGAAATCACCGACCTCCATGGACATTTTCTTTTCGAATGAGGACTTTTGTTTTTGCCTTTTGGTAACAGTAACTGCGTTGTTTTTAGAACGAACGAAGAATTTGATCTCAGATGCGGGTTTTCCCCCATAAAAATAATAAATATCGCATTCGATACTAATTCAACTTATGTACATAATATGTAAATAGTTTTTGTGTATTAAGATGATATAAATAATATAAAAAGCCAAGAAATGTCCTCTTAATTATCAAATATCGTCTGGTGATTTTTTTTTTATGCTTACTTCTGTTCATATTAATTCAGAGTTCTGGCCTACCTTGGATCGGTAAACGTTTTTTACTTGCCATTATAGCTTTGCATAAAATAATTTAGTGTATTCGATATATTTTATTATATGTGTTTTTCTTGGTACACGTAATAAAAGGTAAAGCAAATCCAGTATTGTCAAAAAACATCTTACCCGAATATAAAAGTAGATTTAACACTATTCTTATAATTTTACCCATTCCCAACTTCTTCCTAAAACAACAATAAAATCTTAAAATTTTTAAATCTAGAACGTTTACATCATATTAAACAATCCATACCATTCTTTAATTAAATATATTTCACCTTGGAAATGTGGGCTGGAAATTAGATCAAAACAATGATTTTTTGAAAACAAATTTTGCATGCATATTTTAGTAGATATAAATGCTATTCACGTAATTTGACATTTTCCCAACCTCCGCCTAAAACAACAGCTAATACTTTAAACTTTCGAACCTCCTGGGAGACACACCTAAACACCACGTAAATGGCTGCAACAGCTAGAAAGCGGGAACAAAAAAACAACTGATGCAACAAAAAATTATTTCATGCTGCGTAATGCATTGCCTGAGATATTTAAATAAAATGAGGGAAACTTAATAAATGCTTGACATTGCACATTTGCATTAAATGTAATTTGGTAATAAATTAACTGCAATGGCATGTTAAATGTTAATTAAGGTTTTAGATCAAAATAATATAGAAATGGAAACGGGAATTCACATAGGAAAACGGCGTGAAGGAGGATAGATTGATATTTCTTATTGAACATTTCTATGTACCGTGAAACCTCCCGGTGCGACCACCTCCCTGAACGACCATTTTTTCATGGGATGAAATTTATTCCCATAGGCTCAATACTAATTTTACCTCCATTCAGAGAACATCCCAGTTGAACTCCCTCCATGAGCGACCAATTTCTTTGAAGAAAATGAAACAAATTCCGTTTTTTCCTGGTCGCTTGAAGAAGGCTTTATTAGAAAAATAATTCCGGAGAGCGCATTATTCATCAAAATTCTAAAGTAAGTTTAGAAATTTTTTTCCGGTAACTTTTAAGTGTTTAAACCCCTTTGTACCTTTTTAGGCAATGAATTTAATTCTGATGATAAATTAAGAATGACGGTCAATAAACTCCCCTGCCCTGTTCTGTCAGGATACTCTCAAAGAAATAGATAAGTTAATGAAATTGTCATTATTTGTTCCGGTCCAAAAAAAAATTGCATTTATTTACTGAACTTCGGAAGGACTTGGAAACAAAAGTTATAAAAGATAAAACTGTAAAATGAAAGCAAACGTCAATGTATTCATTTTTTAAGCTCTGTTGTAATTAACTTATGTTATTAACTTTTGTTTTGATACTTAAATTTTCTTATTTTTTCCTAACATGAAAAATAAATTTTAGTAACATTAATTTTTACCTTTTTCCAACAATTAAAATCTAGATTTAAACATGATCTCCATTAAGAGACCACCTCTCGGAGCGACCCATTTTTATTGGAACGGAATGTGGTCGCTTTAGGGAGGTTTTACTGTGTATAGTTATGTTCTTTATACAAATCTACAATTTTTGATTGATTTGCACGAAACGTGGCATACATATTCTTTAGAACCGGGCAAAAAATACGGGCTACTTAACTATTTTCCTTGACCACCTCTTACTAATTTTTTCAACTTTTTCTCTCTATTTCTCTAAATAGAAATTTACGTTTTTAAACCGATTATCAAAATTAGTATACCTATATTTCAGGATTTGACGCACAATACTGGCTATATTACGAGGTTTGCAAATGTCAGGCGATTGTCGGTCCAGGTATGCTCATTAGGCATCGTTAACTGTTTCAGCATGAAGTTTTAGGTTTGAGTCCAGGGCTGGGCATTTTTCACTCCGTCAGAAAAATGTCAGTTTTTATTATATCTTTACTAATCAGGTTAGGTTAAAAATAATGAAAGTGTATCTACTTTACCATCGTTTAATTGAGTGCCAATATCTGCGGTACATTCTGCTGAACTGTTTCAGGTAATAGAGCAGACGCTCTTCTCAAAAGGTTTCCTGCATTTGTTATGTCGTCCGGTTGACCATCCAGGTAGCTCAACAGACTGAGCGCTGTCAATTTAAACCACAGACTTTGAGGTTCAACACCCCGGAATGGACATTTTTTCACTCAGTTGGGAAAATGTCAATTCGTATGATATCTTTACTATTCAGTGTGATTTAATTAAAAATAATGAAAACCTATTCACATCTGAGTTGGAATTCGAAGTTCTCTTGTGCAGTAGGCAGCGACGTAACCCCACTAGCCCCATATGATTTAAGATACAAATTGGCTCGGCCCCCTACGAGCTATGCTCGCCAACCCCCGTTCAGACACCACAATCTCTAAAAGCACGCTAATTTGATTGGCTTTAAAAATATTTTGAAAGATTGAATTATAATTTAAAAAACAGTGGCGATAAATGGGTTTCTATTCATTTTTCTTCGATTGGAGAATTTTAAGGAAAAATCAGCTGCTGTTAAAAGATACAATGGCTGTTTTCGTCTTTGATTAAATAAAATCAGTTAAACATTTCAAAATAAGCTAATGTAATAAGTAAATCTGCATCAAAATACAAATATATTTTACAAATACCAATGCCTTCTTTTGACGGAAGCTATACAGAAGGTTCACGAATCTTAACTAAACCATTTAAGCAATTTCTTTATTTTCTGCTTCACAGATTTTTCTCTTTCAAATCATATTTTTTGTTGATGACACTTCATTTTCAGCTTGTAATTTTTTTTTATTACATTACTAAATAATCGCTCGAAAGCAGTCTAAACGCGTTCAATAAAATTAATATTAATCTTATTAATATAATCTCCAAATATCAAATTACTGTCTCGCGCAATTTTTAAATTTAAACTGTTTTGCAATATTACGTTTTGTTCAATTTTACGTAATAAGTGCAATGTGACGTAAATGTGACGTAATTTCTCCTATTTAAGACTTCTAACGCATGTTAATGAATTTATTATTTTGCAATGTCCTTATAAAATTCACGTGTAAATATAGTTTTTATGAAGTAATTTTCAATAAGTTCCTGCTTTTCACACGTAATTATTTAATTCTAATTTGAAAGTTTTTTTTCTGTTAATAATAGTCACATGTAAATAAATTTTTAATTTGAAGCCAACATTACTATTTGCACTGTTTATACAGTTGGCAACAGTTTAAATTAATACCATTTCCTAAAATAAGTAAAAAATATCTCTCGAAATGCTGAAAATTTGAATTTAAAATAGGAATAAAACCTCAAAAATTGAGTCAAATTAAAAAAGTGAATGCAGTCTGCACACCGGGAAATTCTAACGTATAAAATGAATTAATTCCCATGTATAGTTTTTGCTACTATAAAACTTTTTTAATGGAACGATTTTGTTCAACTTTAGCATTAAATATCTCTTAAAATAATTATTCGATTTGAAAACTGCCTGCATCAGCGTATTTATCAAATATTTCTCTATAATACCACCGATTTTGATATTTTTGTATGCAGTATTTTTCTTAATATTAACGGAGAAAAACCTCCGGTCACAAAAAATTCAAAACCGGCGGCGGCGGTGACAGCGTAAGTTACTTTTTTTTTAGAATAGAGAGATTCCATCTTTGTTTATTTTACCCGCAAAGTTCTCAAAGTTAATACAAGTAACGCTGGGCAGGTCTGATAGTATTAAAAAAGAAATTATAGCAAGTCAAACACGAATGAATATTCCTGAGAGCAATAAGACTGGCTTAATCGATAAAAATTAAGAAAATATTACGTTGGTAAGAAAATGGTATGTTGATAAAAATAAAAAAATAAAAGCTTGTAACTATTTTTAGTTTATACATAATTTAACCTAATATATTGAATTGGTCCAGAAGTTCGTTCCGTTTTCTTGACAAAAATTAAAAACAAATTTTGTTACTAGAAATATATATATATATATTTTATCTACAAGGTAGCCATAGTAAAACTGACAGTACTCAGAGTGTTCTGTAGTGCGATCTAATTAAAAGACTGACGCCAAATTTTGTAAGACGATTAAACAAGACGGGAGACGAATGGTTTCGCGAAAAAAAATTAGTTCCCAAAAGTCACCGCTAGGGGAATTATGTGCGCTGTGTAACAGAAAAGAGAGTTTTAAAAAATGCAGAATCTATACTAAAATCGTTAAATGTACTAAATAAAAGGTAATTTTATTTCAGTATTGATTCCGAATTTTTAAAACTCTCTTTTCTGTTACACAGTGCCACATATTCTCCTAGCGGTGACTTTTAGAACTATTTTTTTTTCCGCGGACTCCGTCGTCCCCAGTCTTATTCAATCTTCTTACAAAATTTGGCGTCATTCTCTCAATTAGATCGCGCTGCAGAACACTCTGGGTGTTGTCAATTTGTTTATGGCCACCTTGTATAGTATCGGCTGTTCTGTTTAAAATAGTGAATTGTTCTTTGTTTCTTAAAATTATTGAATATACCCACATATATGTGTTGTGACAACATTTTCTTTTTTTATACACAGATAAAAGTAGAGTTCATGCATTAAGGGGGGATTTTGTTTAGCTTCGGCCTGCTTTAAACATATTGGTATATTATAGAAATGATATTTATATGATATATTAAAGGAAAAGATGACCCGAATTTTCATTTTCTTACAAGAAAAAAACGCGAAAATCTTGCAGAGTCACCCTGCTCAGAACTAACTGGTATCGAATCCGCGAACAACAGCCCTAACTCCTTATTTTACGGACAGCAAGTTAACTACTGGGCTGAATGGATGTTCACATGCATAGAATATAGCTTTGTTTGGAAAATTCTACAAAGAGTTCTGACACCGGTGACATGCCGTGCACATAAATGTTAAACATTGTATTTTGCGTCTTTTTAAAATTTAATTTTCTGTTAACTATTTTATTTATAGTTGAAGCTGAACATTTTAATGACTTTGCAAAAGTCATTTTACTAGGTGGAATCGTTTTTATCCTAAAAATATTCGCAAAATGCCTTTCTTCCGTCGGATATATATTTAAAAATATTTTTATACGTCTATTAATTTTTTTATTTTATTTTATTTGTTGTTTTTTAAATTAAAATGATCCCATATCCTACTTTTAGACATTTAAATATTATGCCTTTACAGCATTTTTTAATATTTAATTAAGCAGAATTTTCTTCGAAAATAAAACCAAACAACCATATCTTGTTTAAAAGCTAATTTTAAAAGTAAACAAAGTGTCAGTTAGTAACTAACATTGCCGCTAGAAAAATAATATGTCCTGGCACAAAAAACTTATTTTTATAGTTCATCAAAAACTATTCTTATAACCTCAGTACACCACTTCCTAACTTTTATCCAAAACTTCTAAAGAATCATGCAGTGAAATATATATTCAAGAATTTTCGACTACTTTACGCAAACTGTTCTCTTAACACCTACCTTATTTAAGTGATTTATTTTTCTTAAGAATAAATTTACTATCGATAATCATAGTTCAAAGATTGTTCATGCACTATGTTTATTATCGATGATTGTATCATCCGATAGCCAATTCTGAAACAGTTTTAGTGCGAGAAAAATTTTATCTAATGAAATATTATATGAATTACAAAAGCTGTTAATGAAAAATATAATGCCTTCCGGAACACCCAATAATTCATTTTAGTAAAGTACGTTATGAACTACATCTTGAAAAGTCTCATTCTTCCTATAAAGTATGTTAATACAGAGTGAATTACATTACATTAATAATTTATAGGTACATGTTCCAAACTTATATCATAAATTATAATGTAAAACATCAGAGGCAAATTTATACGAGTCGGTTTCAAGTACCTAACTAACTCGTTTACCATATATTTAACTTTCTAGTGGATGCCCTGCCACAAATTTTACGACAAATTTGATTTTTACGAAATTTTGTTCTCACAAAAGTCTCCAAAATTAAAACTCAATTTTTATTTCTGATAAGTATGAGTGTCATTCTTCCAAAACAGGCAACTTTTGAGCATTAAAATATTTTTTAAAAGAGTACTTTAAATGTGTGGTATATTTTTGCTATTATCAAGGCCCTATACAAGAAGAAGAAAAAAATGCCGCCATTGCAAAAAACAGTTTATTGTGAAGAGAATTTTTTTTTAAATACTTGGTTTGATGTCATTGTTCTGTTCTTTGTTTTCCGGGCAATGATGACCAGGATAATGAGTAAATTTATGTAATTAGATGCTGCCGCATTCTGTATAGTAGTTTTAAAGTTAATGTATATATTTTCTAAAATATAACTTTATTTTTTATTCTATATTGTAACGTACACAATTTTCTACTCATCTAGTTTCTTCTGTAGATGCCAGGGAAATAATTCTAATTGAATGTAACTCTGAAGACAAAGAATTTCAAAAATCCACGTAAAAGAAAATGGCACCAACTGAGAATATTTATTTAAACATATTTACTTACTAAAAAAGTAAAGTCTCCTGCAACAGACACAAAAAACAGAACCCTGCTGCTATCTGTAGGTGAAATATTGTTGCTATCAGCCAGTAATGCAATCAGACAAAACAATGATATATTTTATACACATATTTTAGTAATTTTTTAACTATGAAAAAATTATTAAAGTGCTTTAAATTCTTTTTCATTCCAAAAATATTTTAGTATGAGTGCATTGAATTAATTTTTATTCTAAAACTAGTTTTATTATTCATTTATTTAACATCTAAAACAACATAAATGTTTTTAGTTAAAAACCAGGATAATGACTTTTGAAAATTTTATATATTTTTCAGAAATTTAAGGATTTTTTTTCACATTTATTAGGTTAATCCTATATGAACTTAGAACATGAAAGAGTTTTTTTTTTCTTTTGTTATTTTTTTAAATTATATAAGATAGTTACATGGTTTTTTCCTGTTTGGGAAAAATGACCCATAATTGCTCTTGCAGCATGTACCTTATTAATCATATGAAATAAGTTGCATTTGTATAATTGTCACTCGCCCGCTGAAAAGGTTAAAGTTAAACGCTATTTTAGGACAATCTTTAAAATTGTGATTGTTTTTAGCAATACAGTATCATATTGCACAAATAAGCGCCAAATCTATCAAAGTTTTTCTCTCTGATTTCTCATAATTCATGTTTTGACCATAGTGGACTTAAATGTGTTCGATTCCATATTATAAAACACTGAAATAAAATAAGTAAGAAATTAGCGGGAGGTAAAAGTGCTGACCCCTTATAACTTTGTAAAATCAACGTAGGGCAGCTGGTGAATGAATGGGACAACGGATGGATGGGATAACGGATGGAAGGGATAAGGGATGGATGGGACACTCTCTATATTTCAGGCAATAAACGTTTTTTTTTATTATTATTATTATTGCTTTGTATTCTCATGTATGGCACTACCATAGTGTGCTTTAGAACCAAAAGCAAAACCACATGGCTGTTTTCATTTTTTTGCAAAGTTGCATTTCCTGAAACTCTTCATAAAAAGTAACATATTTTTTTACATTTGAAGTTGTCAAATATCTCATACAATATAAACAAATAAGATATATTGTAATTATTTATTTGAAGGTTCAATATTGGTAATTAAAATGAATGAATATCAATCATTGTGACAAAATAATTTCTGAGCCAAAATGGCGGACAATTGAATTTATCCGTCATGGGGATCGTTGGGACATTTCAAATGGGGATGAATGGGACAGTCTCATTCATCCCTAGAGATGCTCAAATATTTATTTATTTACTAAAAAATATTATATAGGTTTATAAATTAATAATTTCTGTTCATTATTAGTATTAAACAGTACTCGTACTATATAGATTGTTTATTGTTAAAAATTATATTGAATCTTAATTATTGTATTGTAATAAAGGTTAAATAATTTATCAAAAAATTGCTATTGAAACTTTACCAAAATAGATAAAATTGTTAAAAATAGTATATGTTTATTAATCAAATGGGGGGGGGGGGATTATATTGAATTTTGAACTTGCGCTTAAATAAATCCTATACTCGTATTCCCCGGACATAATTTCATTTGTGTATGATATCTACGAGACATTTAATTAATATCAATTAATAATTTGTGAATGAAAAATATTAGCTATACCATAGTTCAAAGACATATATTACTTTTAATTCATATCTAAAATGTCTCGTATGTGAGAAAAAGAAACAAATAGACAGCCGAAGTTTACATTACAAGTTAAAACTGCAGTAAAAGAAGTGATTAGCAACGCTGAGATATAATAGCCATATTATAAGATCATATATTACAAATAAAATTACATATAAGTTTATAATTATACATTTTAATTAGGTAACATTGAGTACAGGGAGGAAAATATATGGGTCCCATCCATCCCTATTAGTGTGCCATTCATCTCTACTATGGGGATGATTGGGACAGAGAGGAACTTTTTTTTAATTTTATGATATTTTACTGTATAATAATAATGAAGCCCAGTTTTGTAGTGCTCAGAGCACCCGACAGCCGCACCGCAGGTCGAGAGTTCGATTCCCGACTGGGCAAGGTTAACTCAACCTTACTTCCCTTTGGGATCGATAAAATGAGTACCAAACTTGCTTGGGAACTAAACACCGAGGGTCTGGCGTTAGGCTGACCACCTGGCCGGGACGCATGCTGCATAGCACCTCGAGGACCAGGGTCAAGAAAACAAAGATGGGCACTATCGGCCCAGATCTACTTGGATTGTATAGCCACAGAGAGTAGAATAGTGTGTATAATAATAATCTAGACTAAATATTGTGCATAGATGTAGTCAAATATCTAATGTATGAAGTGTAATATATAATAATGATAATAACTTACATTTCTGTGAAAATGTCCCATTCATCCCGTACCTCCGCTACTTTTGATATCAGAGAACTTTTTCCTCTGCAACTTGAGACTTAAGAACAAACAAATTCTGCAATATTTTAATTATTAATTCCGTCAACATTTGATATTTTTCAACTTAAATCACTAATTATTGATTTTCATAAGGAACCGACGTTGCACGGACCCATGATAATATTCTTAAATAAACCTCAAATTTGTATGATTTTATATCTGCTGCGCACGTGCTACTCGAATGATTTATAAAACAGCTGCGCGATAAAAAACGCTCGAAAAATTAAAATTGTTAATTTATGTATATTCGGTAATTGCGAACGGATTTCAAAGAAAATTATATATTTGGATTCGTCGTTATAAATACTCATAGATGTGTTAATTTCAAATCGATAAAAGAAATATTAAAAAATAAATAACGTTCTTAAAATTCCTAGAGTACTTTAAAATGTGACAACCTGGCGAATAACACCTTACCACCTGGTAAACCTTACCCATTTTGAAGAAGAAACTGAGAAAGACTTTTCTTTGCTGCCCGCTTAAAATGTATGCTTTTTCCTCCTGAAAACCGCGATCCTCGATGCGATTTCAAGTGCGTGTTGGTTGGACAGTCGTGAGCGACCCTCGCATAAGAATTCAATTATTGTCAGCTTGTGTTTTTGAAGAAATAAATACTTTTTTAATTGGGCCGCTTGATGAGTTTTTAATTAATAACCCAGCTAATTATTAGAAATTTAAAATTATGAGTCTCAGGTGAAATAGAAGAGGCCTTGGACTATCTTCACAAATAATTTCAGCCTCGTACGTGCCGTAGATTTCGTTAGCTATCGCAGACATATAAACACATAGACAGACACACAGGGCGAAACTTTCTCTTATTAATATAAAGATAAAAAACATATTTGCTTTCTAAAATTAAATATTAACTTTGTAAGTGAGTATTCTTCCTTTCTTTTTACCATTGCTAATTATTTTTCAGTAACTTAATTGTTTTAAATCACTGGAAAAAGGTCTTATTACGTGTAATAATATCACTCAGATCATAGAAAGAAACCACGTTGTGTTCTTGAGCAGACTATATTATTGATTTATTTCTGTATGCCACTTATCTCAAATAAAAAATTAGACTCTGTTTGCTTTTGAATCAATCAAATAAATTTATCCAGTATTACTTTAATCAAGATTGGAGAAGATTCGTCACTAGTCACTATTACTATCATTTGTGGGAAAGTGTTAAGGTAAAGGAGGATGAAACTGAGTACCTCAGTTTGACGCAATTTGGGCAGGCTTATAACGGGTAATAATTTAAATAGTTCTAAGTAAGAGAAGGAAGCAGTCATTAAAGCATATGCATACGGGAATTTGTTTGGTTTTTCTGTGAGAAAATTTATTTCATCGTGTTGTGTTTCATTACTTGCTATTTTTCAAAATTCTTTGTTTCATTGGTTGGTGAGTTTGTTGATCGATTGATTGACTGATTTATTTATTTATTGATTGATTAATTGATTGATTAAGGGCGCTACAGTCACATTTTGCACACGAAGATTAAACCGACCGGGATTTCCATTTAAAATGGAAC
The DNA here is from genome assembly GCA_963932465.1 of Maratus speciosus. Classification (NCBI taxonomy): domain Eukaryota; kingdom Metazoa; phylum Arthropoda; class Arachnida; order Araneae; family Salticidae; genus Maratus; species Maratus speciosus. The sequence continues at coordinate 152,619,590 of OZ010786.1, forward strand.
TGAAACTTTTTAAATTAGTGTAGATAATGTGCTTAAAAGGATTCATTTCCCGCGATGAAAGCGTTGCCAGCATTGTACAATTTTATTATTTTATTTGAGACCTTAATTCTGTTGCGATAAAACCGGTTAGTAATAAAAAAGGATATTGGAAAACAATGATTAAACAATATCTGAAGGAAAAATAGCCAAAACAACATCGACAAAAGTGGTTTTTTTTTTTCATTATTGCAGAGATTGAGATAACACTAGCCTGCAAAATTTGGGTTCTGTGATGTTTTTTACCTTTTGATAATTGATTCTTATGTATATTTTGTAGCGCTGAATCCAAAAATGACCTAGATCTTTAACCATCTCGTCATAGTGCAGTAAAATTAGCTCAAAAAAGGGCCGTTTTTAGCAAAAATTCGCGGAAAGCTGTAAATCGTTTTAATCGCTTTGTTTTCATCCAAATGAAGGGATTTGAAGTTTGTCCCATTTTTCCCAGTGAGCTTTAGACATGGCACCACAAAAACCTAAAAAAAATTTGGACTTTTTTCAGTATTTTGCAAATAACTCAAAAACCGTTCACTTTACAGAAACAGTTCTAATTCATAAATTGTAGACCATAAAATTCTGCGTAGATTGCGTACCACAGACTAAACATTCCATCAAACATAAGCGAGATATGATATATCAAAAAAGTGAATTTTTCCACTTTTTTCGAAAAAATCTCAGAAAATTGGCTTTTTGAAGTGCTCATGTAACCAAGCGAAATGTACTCACACGTATATTTGCGTTTATGATCACAATTTTGAAACCTTAACCCAATCCTAGTGTTACATTAAGCAAACACTAATAGTGTCTGAGTACAAGAATGATTGGTGGCGATAAAATAAATTGTCATCTAGCCAAAGAGATTGGAGATGCAAGTATAAAAAGTGTCATTGGTGGTGATTTTGGCCATGTGAAATTCAAGAGATCCAATCGAGTAACTCCAATGAAAATCTTCACGTGTGCTGTTAAAGTCCATGATGGGGAGGTATCCGTCGATCCAGAGACTATTCTTTGCCGAATTTCTTTCCCCAAGAAATTAGAGGAAGTACTTAGAAAGTTCTTTGAGTATGAATTGGCTCCATTTCCGACTTCTCTGTTTGATAACTTTGGGTACAACTACGGTAAAACCACAATAATTGTTTTTGATGGTTACCCAGAAGATTCGTCAGAACATAACACCAAGTCTGTTGAGCGCTTCCATCGAAAAATAAATACTGCAGCAAGTATTGACTTTAACGAAAATGCGGCGCTCACAATGCAAAAAGAACACTTCCTTGCAAATGAAGGGAATAAACGCCTTTTAATAAAAATGCTCATTGAAAAATTGGAGCAACACTATTTTACTGTAAAACAAGCTGTCGAGGATGCAGATACTAGCATCGTGATGAAAGCCATCCAACTTGATCAACAGTCAGAACGTGTCATCATAGTTGGGGAAGATATTGATCTGCTTGTGCTTTTGACTACATTTATTCCCAACTCATTCACGATATACTTCCTGAAACATGGGAAAGGACAGTCGGGCAATGCTTTATATTCATTATGTTCATCATATTCATCATGCATTAAGTTTCAAGTACTCGCCGATTGTGAAGATAAACATCCTATTCCTACATGCTTTTAGTGGCTGTGATTCTACATCGGCCTTCTTCAGGCAGGGTAAACTGAAATTCGCCAAGCTTTTGGAAAATCATGCTCACCTAAAGGATGTTTCAACTGTCTTTAATAACCAATATGCTACTCCTGAAGAAGTAAGTGATGCAGGGAAGAAATTTATTGCCACCGTATACAATCTCCAGTATGACGAATCCACAACACTGCACAAATTGCGATACAACACATTTGCAAAACATCTTATGAAGACCCAATTTAACCTCACTTCTCTGCCGCCAACTGAAGATGCAGCCAAATAACATTCATACAGAGTTTTTCTTCAGATAAACATCTGGAATGGAAGGGTGATGAATTCCACTGATTGGGGATGGAAGTCATTCAAACTTGGTATACTTCCAATCACCACGAACGATATAGCTGCAACACCAGAGCTTCTAAACACTCTGTCATGCAAATGTGCAAAGGGATGCAAAAACGGTTTATGTTCTTGTAGGAAGAACGGTGTCAAATGCTCAACTATATGTTATCACTGTAAAGTTGCGTCGTGCACAAATACCGCAGAAGAAGAAGACTCACAAACCGGATACGACGAAAATGTAGATATGGACAAGGATGCCTTCCATGTGCAGGAGGAAGAAGAATGGGCAGATCAAGGTCCATAAAAAAAACACTCCAACCTCGATTTCCCTGTATTGCCCTCAAGTAACTTGAGTTGATTTTATCACCATTGCTTACATATTAATTTTTTTAAATAAATCAATTTTCTTCATTTTCTGTTATTATTATATTGTTCTCTATCATTTTATACACCAGAACTTCAAAAAACCAATTTTATGAGAATTTTTTGAAAAAATTGAAAAAAAGGTTTTTTTTTATCGGTTTCTTTGTCGGTGGTCTCAATCGACGCAAGAACTGTTTCTGTAGAATGAACAGTTTTTGAATTATTTGCGAAATACTTAAAAAAGTCCGAAAATTTTGAGGTTTTTTATGTGCGACGTCTAAAGCTCAACAGGAAAAGTGGGACAAACTTCAAATACCTTCATTTGTATGTAAAACAAAGTAATTAAAACAATTTCCAGCTTTCCGCGAATCTTCGGTTAGAAAAATCCTATTTTTACTGGCCTATCAGAAGTTTCCGCAAATCAGAAATTTCAAAGTTAAAAAGTTTTAAAAAAAATGTAATTTAATAGATTACAAACGACCTTTTGGAATTTTTTAAATAATCGAATAAATAAAAATCGAAAGCAGTTCCACCGAATCATCCACAGATGGCGACAAATCACCTTCGTAACAAAATTTAACCGAAAAATCTAAATTTCGTCCACCAAATTCCGTCGCATCCTCTTCAACAACAGATCACAAAGATCAAACTTCAGACGACCAAAACCTTCATCGATAAACTCTCCAAGTCCCGTTTCGAGAACAAAAACAGTTGACAAATCGAAAGCAGTTCCACCGAATCATCCATAGATTGCGACAAATTACCTACGTTGGGCTTAATTTTTCCCGGGTAGAATCGACCGATTGTAAAACGCCGTGGCTAGTGGATTGGAGCCCCTCAAGACATGGCCTTTTACTATCAATCGATTAAACATTAGATTGTTTCCTTTATCGCGTTCGTCTTTTATTCTGTAATCGATTTTCATGGGCTACATAATCAGTTGAAGGCCTTGATTTTCATGGGCTACATAATCAGTTGAAGACCTCTATTTTTGCTTTGCAAGACGACTTTCATTTCGGCGTCGCTCTTTGGCCTTGGATTTTTCCATATCTAATAATTTGCGCCTACCCATTTTGTAACTTTTTCAATTTTTAACGATTTTATTCTTTTCGATTACATATTCAAACAATTTTTAACGATTTTATTCTTTTCGATTACCTATTCAAACAATTTTTAACTAATTTATGCCTTTCTATTACCTATTCAAATAAAAATTCTTCTAAAAGTAAAGAATATCGTTGAATTTCGTTAAAAAAAAAATAAAATGCGAGCATCATTTGGCTCCATCCTCGACCGAAAACAACAACCATTTCCAAATGGTTAAAAAGTGAAAATTTGATACTGTAAAATAGATGTGATGGTTGTGTTTTTTAGCTTTTAATAATTGATTCTTATGTATTTTGTAGGGCTGAATCCGAAAATGACCTTTGTTTTTTACCATCACGTCAGAATTTTTTGGAAATCGCAATTTTTTTAATTTTTGAAAAGTCGAAACATTGCAAAAATCTGATACTATAAAATAAACACAAAACTTTTTTTCCTGGTCAGAATGAGAAAAAAAAATGGCCATGAATTTTTTTTTTTAAATTATAGCCATTTCTTTTTCCCCATTCTGACCAGAAAATCAGCGTTCTAACTTTTTACGACTGCTCTTTCATATTCACCTAACACTTCATTTATAATGGCTGTTTCATAATAATGGAATTCATCAGTTAATCAGAAAAAAATAAATCGATTAAAGCGGGAACTCAGTTAAGCGGGACTCAGAAAATCGGGAATGTACAGTAAAATTATTTTTTAAGCTAAATCATCGATGCTTTTCGAAGTCCGGTATTGCCGACTTCTTTAACTCAATTGCAGCCATATAAAAGAATAAGTAATTAACTCAAAACAGTTTACGAAAATCACTGTAATTACGACTTTTTTTCATAAATTTTGGAATTAAAATGCAAAATTAATCGATTTTTTTTTAACGCAGAAAACGCTATCTGCTGTAATAGAACTATGAAGTTGAAAGAATGTATTCCATTTTGGTATTTTAAAGTTCTTTTTAAATAATTAGGTTCATTTTTTTTAATCTCTAAATTGAATGTTATCTTAAAATGCCATTTCATAAGACAATGGCTGTGTTTAATTGCATTTTTCTTAAAAATATAATGAAATCTGAGTGTTTTTTTTTTTTTTTTTTTTCACGTAAATTTACTTCACATAACTGTTATTTAGTTACTATACTTTCTTTCCGTTGCTGAATAATTAAAACAATAGCCTTTTTTTAACTTCTTTTGTGAAATAAATGTTTCTTGCATAATGGAAAATGTTGGATGAAAAGAAAACAAGGAAATGGTCTTTTTTCTATTTCAGAAGAAAAGTTTATATTTAATACATTTTTCTTTTGTTGATAATGAAACTAACAAAAGATAATCATAAAATAAATAACCTGAATCCATAAAAATAAGCCCATTTAAATTTAAAATAATTAGGTGAGTAATGCAATTCCTAATTTCATTTTGGGGGACTTTTCATTATATTTGCAAAGATGCTTCAGTAACACTTTATCTGTGCAGTCACGTTTTAAGAAAAGCAGTAAAAATTCTTCATAAATTATAAGAAGACATGTATTACTGCATCATGATGCGGAAGAGGCTTCTGATAGAATTTTATTGTAATTTCTCCTTTTGATTATACATGTATAAAAATACACAAAACTACACTGTAAAAAAAGGACTGAAAAACGGAAATACCACTGGCAATCTAGACGCCAGTACTATTTCCGTTTTTTTGCGGGAATTTTTAACCATAAATTACAGAAAAATTTCGTTTTTAATCAGAAAAACGGAAAATTTTCTGTAATTTATGGGTAAAAATTCCCGTAAAAAAACGGTAATAGTACTGGCGTCTAGATTGCCAGTAGTATTTCCGTTTTTTAGTCCGTTTTTTTTACAGTGTAAAAATTAGTCTCATAAAAAAGTTAAAAAGCAACTTTGTAATAGCAAGAATTCGCATCATAATAATAAAGAAACTTGTTGCATGTGCAGGAAAATAAAAACGAAATTATGCAAGGGGATATACCCGGGCTTCTAGATGAAAATCATTTATTTAATTGATAACTATATTAGATATTTTACATTTAATATTTCTTTAGAATACGCACTAACAATAGAACAGTCATATTTATATGAAAAATAGTAGTTAGATTTTATAAAGCTTCGAAATTTATTAAATTGACAGTTTCGTATTCACCTCTCGCCAGGAGCTAACGGCAAAAGAAATCGCCAACGATCATTATTTAAAATCAGCCTTTTTTTATTCTGATCATTTTAGTGGTTCAGCATATAGTTTAATCACATGTCTTAAATCTATATTTTACTTAAATTTTATTGTTTTATTTATTGATTGATGAATACTTTAGTTTCGCTATGTCATATAAGTTCGAAACAAATGCTGAGTTATTTATATTAATTTAAATACAAACGGATTTATCTTACGTAATCGTCCGTACAGACATAGATTTAAAAAAAAAAATCCCGCATGAACATGTTTTTAAAAAACAATAAAAATTTAGTAAATAGCGATACAGTTTTCAAATAAATTGCTTTTGAAATTACAATTTTTTCCCTATTTGACGGTGTAAAAATTGAAAATGTGCAATGCTTAGAAGTTTAAAAAAAACGCAGTAAAAGTTAAATTTAATCGTTTGGTGTTGCCACCGTTAAAATGACATCAGTGTTACGCACGGACACGTTTGTCCTTTATAATATTAGATATTGTATGTGTATTCGTAATCGTACATTTATGTGTACAAGTGTATATGTGCATGTGTACATATGTAGAGCGGATATCTGTATATAAGTATAATTATTATGTGTACACTGTTACAAATCTTCCACAAACTGTCCAATCATTTAGCCGTTTTATAAATTCCGGTTACTTGACCATACAGGGTTAGCTTAAATGATTCACCGGGTTTCAAAAGACTGTTTATTTACAAGTCTACGACATACAAAGACGGGTATTACATGAAAAGATACATTTACTCGCCAAGTTCCTGGTATATACTACAAATCTTCAATGTGTGCGTGCCCTTTGTCACCTGGCACACATCCTAACGGTAATCCAGTTCCGTCCTTATGTTCAATAGCATGTTTCTGCCAATGTCCGTCACAGCGGCAGTGCTGCGTTCCTGCACGTGAGCCACGAGGCGAGCTTTTAAACTTGGTGAGTGTATGTATCTTGTCACGTATCACTTGTCATTGTAGATCGTATATCTCCCAATCTAGAGTGTTTTTAAACCCGATGAATCATTTAGTCTAACCCTGTATTATGAAGCTTTCTCATTGGTCAGGACAGATATAAATTACGGTTAAGAAGCCGTTTTTTATAAAAATGGTTAAATGATTGCACAGTTTGCTTCAGATACTGTTTGACTGTGGAGTTTTCTAACAGTGTACGCTAGTATATGCTCCAACAAGTATGCAAGTATTTAGCATATGTTATATACTTTGTACTTACGTATGTGTATGTATGTGAGTATCTTTGAATGTTAGGTTCAAAGTTACGTGTTTCTATTTTTTTTTCTTCTTTTTTTATGAATATAAAGTATGACCTTATATGCAACTTACATAAAACTCACAATTTATCATTATATTTGCTAAATTATTGATGGAAATTTTCATTATTTTTAAATTTTTCATAGTACCTAAATTGATTGTTATATTGAAATGCCATTTCATAAGAGAATGTGTTTAATTGAATTTTCTTAAAAACATAATGAAAACTGGGTTTTTATCACGTGGATTTATTTCGAGTAACTATTATTTAATTCATATACATTCTATCTATTAACAAATAATTAACAAATAACAAATAATTAAACAATTTTTGTGTTTGAAAAAGTTGCTTTTGTAAAATAACAGGTTCTTGCATAATGGAAAGTTTTGTCTGAAAAACAAGCAAAAAAAAAAAAAAAAAAAAAAAAAAAATGTGAATCTTTTTTTATTCAAAGGAAAAGATTATCATTAATGCATTTTTCTTTTGTTGATATTGGAACAAAAAAAGTATCATACAATTAATGGCCACAATCCGAAAAAAAAAATCTGTCTAAATTGTAAATAAATAATGAAGTAGCACTATCCTAATTTTGTATTCAAAGCTGTTTCATTATATTTGTAAAGATGTTTTAATAAAAGCATTTCTAAGAGTTTCATTGCCAGTTTTTAAGAAGAGGAGAAAAAAGACTTCATTAAATATAAGGAAAAATGTGATTAGATTACGATTCGACGGAGGATTGTTTTAAAATTTCCTTGAAATTCCTCCTTTTGATTCTGTATAGGAATAAATATAAATGCACGAAATTTTAAAGTTAATTTTGCAAAACAAAATTAATATTTATCTTTTGTAATTTTTTACAAAAATTCACATGATACATTACTCTTGTTCCGTACATCAACTTTGAATACGTATAGTACTAATAAGATCAGAATACGCTTCAATAAATGAAAATAATGATGATTAAGTAAAAAACATCCACTATCCCGAACCAACTAAAACTTAAAAAATGTAATAAGATCCTGTAAAAGTTGGTAGCATTTAATTTATTCTTGAATAATATATAGAAATGAAAGCGTAATTTACGATATAATGAAATACATCACTCGTGTTCGGGTGCAACAACTTTCACTATATACAATTGAGATAACTAGTCTTTTAAACGAGAGAAAATAATGTTGATAAATGGGGAAATTTCATTATCCTGGATCAACTAAAACTTAATAAATCTAATAGGTTCATGCGGAAGTTGGTACACTGTTAAAAATTTTGCAGCATTCTGGCAGGTCATTCGACCGTTTTTGAGAAAACGGTTTCATAACCATAATTTAACTATATTCTGACCATAAAATGGCCAATAATATGGTCAGAATAGTGTTAAAATTACGGTTGTGTAACCGTTTTCGGAAAAAACGGTCAAATGACCTGCCAGAATGCTGCAAATTTTTAACAGTGTAGAGTTTAATCTTTATTGGCATGAATAACAAACAGAAATGAAAGTGTAATAGATTCAACTCCACAACACAACAATATTTCCTTTCCATTATCGGTGTTCATTATCATTAATGCACTACCTTTTTCTGACGACGAAAAACAATATAAAACCCTTTCACTTTATAAGTGCGTATATTCAAACAATTTGATAAAGGTCATTAAAATCGTTATTTTTTCGTATTTACTAAACCTGGAATTAAAATCTAAACTGATTCGATTTTTCATGGCAGATGTATTTGCTATCATACAATTATGCACAAAAATTCTGTTCCATTTGGATATTAAAAAAAAGAAAAAAATATTAATTTGATTCTTTTCATAGAACCTAAATTGAATGTTATCTTAAAACACCACTTCGTAAATGAGTACTGTGCTTAATTGAGTTTCCTAAAAACACAATGAAAGCGAAAGTTTTTCACATAGAATATTTGAATACATTTGAACACATTTGAATAAATATTATTTAGTTACTACACTTTCTTTTGATTACTGAATAATTAAAACAATACATTTCCTTAAAAAAAAAGTTTCTTTGTAATAAATAAGAGACTCTTGTATTATGAAAAATATTGGATTATATTTTTTAAAAAAATTATCTTTTAATTAAAAAGAAAAGATCGTAGTTAATGCATTTTTCTTTTGTTGATATAGAAATCATAAATAGCCGTCAGAAAAAAAGTTCATTTAAATTTAAAATTATTTACAAAGTAATATCCTCATTTCACAGTTAGAGTCTTTTCATTATAATTGCAAAGCTGTTTTAATAAAAGCATATTCTGTAGTTTTAAATGTCTCGTTAATAGAAAAACAGGAAAAGGTTTTATGGAAGTATAAAGGAAATTGTAGGCATTGGACCAGGAAATGGTGCGGCCAATTCATGAAATTCGGTAACACAGCGAACACTACAACGCATATATGAGAGCTTCCCACCTTAACCCTTTATCTACTGAATTATGATCTACTGTAATTTTTTCATGTAATTTTTTTTTCAGTTACTACAATGAAATTAAAGGATAAACATGAAAAAACTCACCCGTGAGAAATTTAAGTCCTTAGAGGTAATAATTTAAAGTGGTACTTTAAAGTACCGTCATTACACTATGACTAAATTATCTTAACAGAAAACCCACAAAGTATTTCAAATGGCACCAGAATTGTGATATAATATTTTCGATTTAATAAGAAAGTGAAATATAGATTTTTTCTTATTTACAAATACTTTTTTTGGCAAATTCTGGTGCCGATCATTTATTTCAACACTTTAGCATTGAAAATGCTTTGTCCCGGAAAGGGTTAAAGAAACTCTTTTTTTTTAGGTTTCGATCTTGTTAGCACTCCCTTAGTTATGCGATGTCTATAATCCAGGGACAACATGTTCTCTCGCATCTCCACACATGCAATATATGAATTTACATACAGTGGCGGTCAAAAGTTTTCGGCCAGTTAGTTTCTTTGAATTATTTGACAGAACGTTTCAGCGAAGAAGAAGCACAATTGCTCCAAAAGTTAGCAATAAGCAAATTACCTCTGACCACGTGATCATTTTGATTGGATACTTAAGATACTTGGTGCAAAGGGGAGGAATTCGAAATTCGCGCTTGCAAAAGTTTCCGGCCATTCGTCATCCATTAGTTTTTGCTATCGTTAAAGTGTTTTGTTAGCCATGTTTGTTAATTAATCAACGTGAATAACGTATTTGAAATTCAAAAATGAAAAGTTTAACAATTTATTCTTCCTAAACGAGTGATTTGTTTGTCGCTAAAGGGACAATCCTCTCGTGAGATTGCGGCAAAGTTGTCGATTGGAAAATTTGCTGTAAACGATATTTAAAAAATATATAAAGATGGTAATGGCCTTTGGAACTTGCCACGGTCCGGGGGACCCCGGAAAACGACTATTCTTGTGGACAGAATTATCAGAAGAAAAACAGTTGATGACCCGCGTAAAAATGCCGCTGCAATTCCACGCGATTTACGGTGTTAAAATATTGCTGAAATAAGTCTGTCTACAATGTCAAGACGCTTATGTGACGTAGAACTTTATGGAACAGTCGGTGTTCAAAAACCTGTCATAAGTAAAAAAATTCAGAGGGCCCGACTGGCGTTTGCCAAGGAATACAAAGAGTGGTCAAGTGAAAACTGGAAAAAGTACTATTTTCCGATGGATCGACGTTCAATCTTTTTGGGAGTGATAAAAGACTGTACAACCGACAATCTAAAAACAAAAGATAAGATGCGAGATATATTATTCCTACAAAGAAGCATGGCGGAGGAAATGCTATACTGTGGGGAGCATTTTCTTGAAAATATGCCTGTCCGTTATTTGAAATCCGCGGCAAGAGGAATAGTACAATGCATAAGGATATCTTGCAAGATCATTTGCTGTCTTACTGGAGGAAAAATTGTGGTCGCAACTATTTGTTTCATCATGATAACGACCAAAAGCATACATGCAAGCTCGTCAAGCAGTGGCTTTCGCACAAAAGAATTCGCTTTTGAAATGGACAGCCCAATCATCCAATCTGAATCCAATAGAAAATCTTTGAAACTAACTTGAAAACGTGTGTGGAATTATAAATATTCCAATTCAGCAGCATTTTCACAAAAATTGCAAGAACCGTGGACAAAACTTAACTTTGACGATCTACAACCGTTCACTGAATCGATGAGACGTTGCTGCGCCGCAGTACTTATTGCTAGATGTATGAATACAAAATACCAATTGTAAATGTTGTTGATCACTGTTATTTTCTGTTATAAAACCATTTTTTTCCAAACTTGCCAAGGTGGCCGGAAACTTTTGAGGACATGCGTTTTCTTTTGCAATTAATTTTTGTCAATTAAATTTATTAATATTTAATTTTTATTCCATAAATAAGTTCTTAATTGTTATGTCAATAAAGTGTAAAAGTATCACTTTGAGATTCCTCTTCATATGGGTATACTTACAAATTAGCCAAAAATTTTATGCTCGCCGGAAACTTTTGACCGCCACTGTATGTCATTTCTAGCATAGCAAAAAAGAGCCGGTGCCACAACTTTTTCGATTTCCTATAAAAAATAATAATGAAACAAAAAAGAAATAGTAGGAAAATTATTACTACACTACATTTTAGTAATTACATTTTAAAGCAGATGAAAACGATGGATAACTACATAGACGAAAAGTAAACAAAAAGTTTTTCTCCAACACCCAGTGTACTGACGGTACTTATAAGTACCACCGAGTAATTCAACTGTTAAATCAAATATATACACCGTTCACTTAAAATAGCTAGACAAATTGTATTCTAAGATCATAATGAACACATAAAAAAATCCAACACTTATCTTATATTCTTTACTGTGTTTGCATCAATAAAAAGACGAGCGTGACAATCTGTACAAAATGCCGGCACAAAACACATCGACTGTTTCAATGATAGACTCCTTCTCGCTAAAGTAACAAACCTAGAACTACTGCTGCCATGTATTTGGATAAAGTGAGTTAAAAGAGTATTTTTACAAAGTACTATTAGAACATTAGTTATATTCACTATGGGATGAAAGTTTAAAGTGAGTGGTGCTTATAAGTACCGTCAGTAGACAAAGGGTTAAATAGCAGCAAAAATAAATAAATAAATAAATAAAAAATCACTGAATGCATCAGTTTTGTTGTATTACAATTCTGTAATGTCACAATCAAGAAAAAACATACAACAAAATCACTAATTACCTAAAGACAAAAATCACAAGCAGCCTACACTGTTAAAAATTTGCAGCAAACTGTCCAGTCATTTGACCATTTTTAGTGAAAACGGTTACATAACCGTAATTTAACGTTATTCTTTCATAATATGAACAATAATATTGACAGAATGTAGTTTAATTACTCTTATGTAACCGTTTTCTATAAAAACGGACAAAAGACTGGATAATTTGTTGCAAATTTTTAACAGTGTAGAAACCTCATTGTATTGCAATCTAAAAATATGTCGAATTCTGTAATGATGCAATCACTAAAAGGCATGTATGAACGATTCGCACCCATGAAAAGTGTTGGCATGATTTCAACATTTTGAATATTTAGAACTATTTTTTTTTTTTGAAGAAAAAAGAGTGTTTAAGCAATTTATTTAAAATAAAGTAACATGATAATACTTACACTCATAATTTGTAATTTCAGATAAAGGATTCAGTCACAAAATAATATGAAATACTTTGTTTTTTTTCTTTTCTGCTTTCGTTTGTTTTTAAATTTCTATCTATCTCTATCTCTTTCTCTGGGTGGAAGTTGCTGTTTCTGTTTTTTTTAAGTTTGAGATTGAGTTTTTTATAATTGAGGGAATATTAATAGTTATTAGGTTAACTTTTAATTAGAGGGTACTTTTAGATAATCACGTAATTTACTGTATGAAAGTATTGAATTTACTACATGAGAATCAATTTTAGATATTGTGGTTGCTTAGTTTTAAAAATATATGTATGTTGTTGTAAACTATAAAGGTAGTGAAATAATTGTAAAAAATATTTGAAAAGTGTAAGAATATGTATTGATATATTTGCTTGTTTGGTAGTTAAATGATTATTCTGTGTAAAAAAGTTATGTTGGTTAATATGTTTCATTGTGTGTTATAAACCTTTCTTAATATGGATATTTAAATATTGTACTTATGTAGTCATGAACTGAATACTTGCTTTGTGTAAAAAAGTGTGCTAAACTTTGTGGATCAGTATTTAAACTCTTTGGCATAATTAATTAGGTTCCTAATTTTTGGATTTTATCTTTTATGGTTAACTTTTTGTTTTCTCTTCTAAATTGGTACACATATATACAATTTTTGGGAATATTCAGGGACTGTACCTTCATCACAGAGAGACAGAACTCATGCAGTATGCGACTGTGATGGTTATAGTGAACACTGCTTTAGGGACCGTATACAAATCTGCACAAGACCGTGGACAGAACAAGAATGAATATTCATCTTATGTTCAAGTACAATTTAGGTATAGACATATTTTAAATAAGATGAACTATACAGATAACATCAGCGTGTATTTGATAATGAACATTCATATCTCTGCACGGACTTCACAGAGTTTTGAACACTACGGAAGAGGTGAATCAGGGAGCATAGAGGAGAAGTCCCAGTGCCTTACAGATCTGCAACGTCCAGCCGTTGGAGAGGTTTTTGGTGTTTGATAAGGACAGCGGTCCACTTGAAAGATGTTATAGTTCCTGTACATGGACTTTCAAGTGCTTTGTGTTGGGGGGGGGGGGGGGGAGGGGAAGTAATGTTGGCATGATTTCAACATTTTGAATATTTAGAACTTTTTTTTTTGAAGAAAAAAGATATATATATATATATATGAATAAGTTTCTTGTCGATATCATCTATGTATATATTTATCTAAGTGATTATTTTATCTAATTGATTAATTTTTTAATTCAAGTTTTTTCAATGTGCAGTATTATTGTTTTTATGCGTTTCTTGTCGATATCATCTATGTATATATTTATCTAAGTGATTATTTTATCTAATTGATTAATTTTTTAATTCAAGTTTTTTCAATGTACAATATTATTGTTTTATGTATGCATCTATTAGTACATTATTATTATTTTACTAAGGATGGGTACAAAGAGCATTAAGTATTTTCCCAGGCAAGTGTTTTGCTAAGGGGAAAGCTTAATTGCCAGTTACTATCTGTATGTATTATATTACGAGAGTAAAGTAAAGAATTTGACAGTTTTGGTACAAAAGAGGGACTTTTATGACCTCATGTTTTATGGGACAACTGCAGGATCTTCGTGTGGGGGCCCAGGGGTCTCGTGAGAAAGTGGGGTTTGTAATATCGGATGTAGGAGGGTCGGACTGCCCTGGCCATCCGGGGAACCACTGACCACTGGCCGACACGAAGGCGGGTCCCAGCAGCGGCGAGTGGTTGGAGATTTTAATTATGCTGAATATGTTAATTCGCATCCACCACTCAGGGCCGCACATGCAAATTTTTAACATAGAGAGATTTTTTTGTTCTCGGAGAAAAATATAGTTGTACGAAAAGTGTTCCAGAGTGCGGTGGTTATTTTTTTAGAAGCCCTTTTTGGCTTATCCGCCCATGCTTACTTGCTCTGGCTATGACGAGGAATATAGTATGGTTATCTTTAAAAAAAAAATGATTTAAACTTTTTGCTTTTGGCCCAAACTGGGTGGAATTTTGTGTATACAAAGCTAAAATTACTGTGTACGAATATGCGGGTTTTTTGTTCTACTAACAAAAAAAAAACACTTTTGGATATATACTGTCAAATCTACAACTCTATGAGGATCTTGTGACCCCAATAGGGAAAAAGGTACGATTTTATGTATCTTCTCTGTTACATTGTGTACCGTGTTAATAACAAATGTGTGAAATGGGAATATGTTGCCCAGGAGAACTTGTCACCTTCAATTAATATCATAATTAGTGTTTTTACGCAAATGAGTTATTATTTTGGATGGTAAAAGTATGAATTATTTAAGTGTAACTTAATATAATTGTTTGTGGTGTAAATAAATGATTTATTATTATTAATTCCCTTTATTTGTTATTGTTTTTAAAAGTCTTGCTAATTACTTATTTTTATTATTTAGAATTTAGTCTGCTTAATAATATTCTTGGAACAGATATTAAAAAGTATAATGAAAATTATCTTGTTGGGTTGGTTTGTCTAAAGATGGGGGGGGGGGGGTATATTTGGTGGTTTTACTTTAATATAGATTTCCCTTCAAATCAATTTGCCACATGTTAGTTAATCTTCTAAATTTCACAACGCATTGTCTTTATTATCCGAGATAACCCTTCTGGTATATAACCGTAGGGTATCAATTAGCTAACTAGGCTTTTACGATCACCAAGTCCTCTGAAATAAGAGGCCCCTATGAGATATTTTTTTCTTTTTTGTTAAAATAAGTTCGGAGAAAAGGTGCACCCAACACCTTTACTAGTTTGTGCTTGGTGATTTTGTAGATAATCTAAGATAGTAATTAATATATGTTTTAATAGTGGTCTAGATCTTGCCAGCAAAAAGGTAGAAAAAACCACTTGATGCAACAACTTTGTTGGTTTGGAATCTCAAAAATACATTTGATTCGGTAGTGTCGTGATCATAATAAAGCATGTATGTGCATGTGCATTTTGCACCCCTAAATACCTTAAAAATAAAATAAAATGACATACTGAATGCCAAAAAGACTATCGAAAGAACGTGAAATTTGGGTAATGCCGCGATCATTATAAGGTTAACTATCACGAACGTTGAACTTTTAATAACGAAAAAAACTTATTTTCACGTCCTATTCCGATGCCCCATTCATATAGGGCAGTGGGAAATCCATCAGGGCAAATGAATAATTTCTGATTACGAACTTTAGAGCAATTGACTCTTTTATTCGCTATACTGTATGTATTAGATTAATTTTTAACACAATTATTCAGTTGATAGTTGGGTGAATTAGTTCCCCAGATTCGTCCGGTAGGGTTCTGTTGGTACAGCATTGGCGGCATCAGCCAAGGCATCCCGGGTTCAAATCCTGGCCCGGAATTTTTTCACACACTTGGAAATTTACAACTGTTATACTGTATATATTTCACGATTTCCATGATTGCTATACCTCGATTGTCATGGAATTTCATTGAACATCATATTCAGCTAAACCGTGGCATATATTTGCTGATAATGTTTTCGTGTGTTAAGTGCACAAAAGGTGGCGCTGCTATACTTCATTATTTACAATTTCCTTGATAGCTATAGCTCGGCATCTAAAGTATGGAATTGGGTGAAATTTCGTGTTCAGTTACACCTTGACATAAATTGATGCTTATTCGGTTTAGGAATATTTTACTCAAAGGTTGGTGCTGATGCGTTGTATTTTCCATGCTTCCTGTGATAGGTATATTGAAATCGGAATTTAACTACATTTAACATTTAAGATATTTATTAAAAATTATGTTGGTGCTATTTGGGATTTGTTTACTGAATAGAGGCCCTGCAATGAAAATTTTCCACTTTGAACAATATGACTGCATCGCAATTTCTATTGGGTAGACTGTAAAAAATACTGGTTTTATTTACGGTATAATACTGGCAGCTAGAATGCCAGTTTATAACAGCAAAATTAGCAATAATAAACCATAAAATAAGCATTAATATGTATATATATTACTAATTATTTTACGGTTTATCACTATATTACTGCTTGGTTACTATTGTGACGGTTCGATATTGTTAATTTTACTGTTATAAACTGGCATCCCAGTTGCCAGTAAGTTAAAATATCTATATGTTTTTCCAATTTTGTGTTTGCATCGCAACAAACGGGTGCAGTTGAATTGTATTTTTATATGCACTGATTACTGTAACTCAAAGTTAAATTTAAAGAAATTCTCTATACTTAGTAAATGTTGGCTGTATAAATTACTGTATTAGAATAATACAGAAGAAAGTTTTATGGTGGTAACGGTATGGTAATTTCACGTAGATTTATTCCGACGTTTTAACTATTATTTAATTAGTGTGCTTTCTTTCTATTACTGAATTATTAAAAAATACATCTTCTTATAAAAGTTTCTTTTGTGAAATAAATAACAGATTTCTGCATAATGGAAAGCGTTGGGTGGAAAGACAAAACAAGAAATTAATTATGCATAAATCAAAAGAAAAGATTGTAGTATAATGCAGTTTTCTTTTGTCGATATTGAAATAAAAACTGTATCATAAAATAAATAGCAAAGATCCTAAAAAATCAATCTACACAGATAATGAATAATGAAATCATACTATTCTGAGATCATAAGCAGATTTTCTTTGTTATATTTGCAAAACTGTTTTAATATAGTATGAGAATGTAAGAGAAGGAATAAGGGAAAGTGCATTGCATTATGATCGAGCGATGGTTTTGATTTAGAAATTTATCGTAATGTAATCGTTGTAAAAATATAAATCGCAACACTGTATATGTAAAGTTATTTTATGATAAAAACTGTAATAACAGAAATTATCTATAATAATAATAATAATAATAATAATAATAATAATAATAAATATTTATTAAGTCTGCGTAAAAATTTGTATTAAACTTTAAAGTTATGTGTGTATACGTGCAGGTTTTTGATTTTCATGTGTAACCGTGTGTATGTAAAGTCGGCAAATAAAAGAGTGAGAGAGATAGAGTGAGAATATAAGTTTAACATAACAACGCGCATGTTTTAATCTCCAAATTGTTGATTTATGTTAAAACATTCATAGGTTGCATTTCTTTTTACATTATTATTAATTTTTAAAAATGTATATTTTTGAAGGAAATATTAATAGTAACCTATATACTTTTAAACATAAATCAATTTCTAAAAGCTTCCAATACGCGAATCCAAATTTACAGCATATTCTGCCAAACATTTTTTGAGTTCAATAGAATCAAAACACTGTACTAAAATTAATGCCGTGAAGGAATTTTCATCTTTTTGTAAGTATAAGCGTTAAAACATGCATATAATTATTTAAAAGGTGCTTAAAATATGTAAAGATATTAGTTAATATAACTCTGAGATCTTTCAAACGCACACACGATCATTTTCAAAGGGGAAAGATGACTGACTGGAATAGAAGGAAACAAAACAAAACAAAACAAAATACTATGCATGCGCAAGCGATAATCCCATTCAGCAAATAACATAAAAAAATTTTTATTATATTGGTATGACATCTCGAAAATTTAAAGAAAGGCTAAAAGAGCACTTATCTGATATCAAGTTTAACAAACCGAGTACAGCTTTATCCAGATTGCATCAAAAAGAAAATATTAAGATAAACTTCGAAAAGCTAAAATAATCATTTCAACATCTAACCTTTATTCTTCAATAATCTGTGAATCCATTGAGATTTCATTTAGGAGTTATACTGTTTGTAACGATGTCCTTCCTTATAATATTCCCGCGATATAGTTTTAAATTCTGGGTATTTGAAGAGCTCCTGAAAATATGACTTGATCTTTTCACTCCTCTTCTAGAGCAGCGGACTGAAGCTATTTTGTTTTGTTTTATGTTTGTTTTCTTCAATTCCAGCCAGCCATCTTTCACCTTTGAAAATGAACGCGTCTGCGTTCGAAAGATCTCAGGGTTATATTAACTAATACCTTTAACATTTTTAGGACCTCTTAAGTAATTATATGTATGCTTTAAGCTTTATAGTTTTTGAGTTATTCTTAAAGAAATACCCGCGCTGTAGTCTGGCAACAATTACAAACGAATTTGAAATTAGGAATTCCTAAATTTAAACCTTTATAATTCCTAAACTACTTGGCAAATTGACGTCCTGTTTGGTACCGTAATCTAAAATGGGCTGAAAAATCTAAATATGATTTCAAAATTAGGGGTTCATATTGAAAATATCAGAATTTGGTACAATTTCACTATGAAGACGATTAAGCTTTTTATTTTTTTCAACATAAATTGAAAGAAGACATAATTCCCAGTCGAATAGCTTGACGCAGCATGTCCCTACGGGGACTTTGCACCCTGAAACCTCATTTAACGAATCAACCAACCAACCGAGTCGAATGGCTATTTCTTTTTTTTTTTCAACAACAATTTGGTGATTAAATGTACGAGACGTTCTCTCTCTTTTTTACTTTTTTTTCTCGCCTGTACTCTCACGTAACTCTTTGTGAGAAAGTATATATGTGCACGTTTACGTAAATATGTTCTTGTGAATAAACATTTTGTATTTGTAAAAAGTATGTAAGTGTTTGTGTATATGTGTAATATATGTGTCCAACTATGAACGTGTGAACAGTAATAAGTGTATATACAGGGTGCATAGGAAAGTCCCTTTAACCTGAAAATGCTTGCGAAACGGAGAGAGGTACAGCTTTACAAGTGAGGTAACGGCATAGTAAAGCGACTAAGCCCGATTTATTGCAAACGACAGCAGCGCCCTAGTGGCTAAATTTGGAAGATAGCCATTGCAAATCGAAAACGAAAAGAGATAGAGCAAAATTTCTAATTAGAAAGTTTTAGAGAATCAATTAATTAGTACGAAACGACATTTGGTTTACATGGATAAGATAAATCTTCGCCTGTATGCCCAAAAATGCCCGAAATCGATGCATTCCATTTTGTGTAAACGTTTGAATGGAATAGCCAGAAGTATGAAGAAATACGCACAATTTATAGTATAAATACGTACTTATCTCTATACATTTTGATAACATCACACAAAATAAAGCAATCTGTCTCACAGTGATAAAAAGTTAATATTCAGTATGTTCGAAAAGTTCACCATTGCTCACGATACATGTTTGTATTCGTGAGAGTAATTCTGCATGCACATTTCTCAGCATGGAAAGTCTATTGCAAGCCTCTTCAATACGACGACATAGATTTAACCCTTCCAAAGGCGGTGGCTTGACGGTCTAGTCACCCAATTTTAATTCCAAAACTGACAAATGGCACCAAGAATATTTTAATAAAACTTTGCTTTTGTAATGAAAGTGCAAATTAGCGGGTTTTTATTTTCTAAGAAATTCTTTTTAATATTCTGGTGTAAGTCAATTATTTCATCAGTTTACGAACAGAATTCTTCTGCCCTTGAAAGGTGAATCTAAAATATTAAATGCATTGGAAATTAAATTTTTACAGACATTACAGCACAGTACAACATCACAATCTGAAATTGTGCACTGTTACATTTACGGAATGTGAATATGCAAAGTAGAATCGTCGCTCATCGATTTCGGATATTTTTGGGTATACAGGCGGCGATTTATAGAATCCATGTGAACCAAATGTCGTTTCGGACTAATTAATTGATGCTCTAAAACTTTCTAACTAGAAATTTTTCTCTATCTCTTTTCGTTTTCGATTTGCAATGGTTATCTTCCAAATTTCCCCACTAGGGGGCGCTGCTGTCGTTAGCATTAGGTCGGGCGTAGTCACTTTACTATACCGTTACCTCACTAGCATAGCTATAGCTCTCACCGTTCGCAAATATTTTCAGGTGAAATGGACTTTCCTATGCCCCCTGTACATGTACATTCACATGTATTACTTACAGTTTGTTCATATAGCCACAAAACATTTTGCTTTATCCAGTACAGCATTTTACTACACCCATAGTCTACTCTGATCTCCATCAGCAGCTGTAATGTCACTTTCGCAACGCTTTCATTTCATCAATCTTAACTATTTTTTGCTCTATTACCATGCAATTTGTCACTTACCAGAATTTATTACTAGATAACATGTATGACAAGCAACCTAATAAAAGTAATGATTGTAATTCCTTAGAGGGGGGGGGGGACTATCTAATATCGTTCCAACAGAGTTTTTTATTACCTGTAAGGATGATTTGATGCGTCCCCAAAAGGCATGGTTTAAACAAAGGATGTTTAAGTTTAGTTTTTAATTTTTTTATTAATTAATTCATAAATTATATGATTCGTTGTACCACAAATTCGATAGTTGCTCACACGTTTTTAGAAAACGAAACCTATGATATGTTAGTCTGCGACTTTATACTCATTATAAGGGAGACTAGGGAGGATTGGCCCACTTTCTACAAAATGATTTTTTATTTTTTAAATATTGAACGTAGAATAAAATTTTATGTATCATTTTATTTGTTATACAATCCGTTATCAAAATAAAATTTCTACATAAGTACAATATACAAGAAATTTAAAAAATGAGTGATTTTAATCATGAAAAAATAATGGGTCAAGGCTCCCCACATGTTGGAGGGTTAACTCACTATATGGGAGGCTCGACCCATTTTGTTTTATATTGAAATATTTGTGAAGAGAAATAAAATCAGTTTAAAAAAAAGCAAAATAACTTTATGCTACATGCATTAATTATTATGAAAAATATATTTTTGAAAATATGACTTTTAAACAAACCGGTTTATACGCAATCGCAAGTCAGAGGAGAAAACTTGTTTTAAACAAAATTTTGTCTAAGCAGGTATAATTGTACAGCAGGGAAAATGAAATTTTAGCATTTAAAACAGTGTTCCGTTATAGACACGTTCCGTTTTCATACGGTTTCATGTATTATTGTGACCCGGATTTAGGAGCCTCTCTCCCGCATTTTTTTGTCTCCTTGTCCTACTTTTTGTGACACTCGACTTTACAACTCTAGTTGCCACACAGTTTGGCTTCATCTTATTGTATTCATTCTCATTGGCTACATACCTTTCTAAAGTTTTTCGATCAATGCTATGTACTTTTGCAGCCGCACTAAATGAAAAACATTCAGTACTTTCAGTTGAAATAAATGACTGGCACCGGAATTTATGAACTAATTTATTTGGAAATAAGAAAAAGTCTATATTTCACATTCATATTAAATGCAAAAGATTTTAACAAAATTCTGGTGCCATTGTGGCGTTTGGGGATCAAAATTAAGTGGTTAAATGGAGAACAGTTTCTATCAACTTTTGCCATTTTTATTTCATTAAATTTATCCTTGCAGGGTATACTATAGCAATTTTTCACACCTTTCTTTAATGAGTTTTAAACATTTTCTTTTCCATTAATCCGTTGTACTGTAACTTTACAGAATAAATTTACATTCTTTTATCTATATATAACCATTAACCTTCCATTATGCACAGTGTATAATAAAACGATTTCCAAAACCACTTAATTGAGGGAGCCTTGAGCATCTGGTTAACCCTCCCTCACTTTATGCCTGTAATGAAAGCTCGATATTTCAGCATTACATAAAAGCTACTTACTTAAATTTTCATGATATATTTTGTCTGAAAAAAACTTACAAAATATTTCTAAAAAACACAACTTTTAGATTGAAAACGCTTCACAATTGATTTATCCACACGTATTTCAATTAGCTGTATGAAACAAAAACTGTTGTTTGAGCATTGCAGTAGCTTTGGTTGTCACCTATTGATAAAACTCTGAAATTCTTTTAAATATGAAAACTGATTGGTGGGTCAAGCCTCCCATACGGTCAACCCTCCCTAGTCTTCCCTACATTATACATACTATGTGCTTCAATAGGCAGCACTGTAATTAATTTTTGAATCACGCAAAGTCATTATATTTCAGGCACACAGGTTTTGAAAACAATTTGTAGCAACTATTTAATTCATTTTATATTCTGACCATGAGCTAAACTTAAAAAATGATTTTTTTTTTCTAAAACATTTGTAATAACGTTTTCCTTTTTGTTATATGAAAGGCTTGTTAAACGATTCTATTTTTTGCGTACAATGTAAAGCACGTAAATAGATTATTGTCATAAATTTGCCTTTCATGAAAAAATAATAATAATAAATGTTTGTTAAAATATATTTATACAAACAATATGAATACCTAAATAGAATATAAGCGTAAAAAATAATGTTTTCCCTTTTTTATATGAGAAATGAGTAAAATATACGCGGTATAACGTAAAATAAAGTCAAACGAAGAACTATACTTAAAATTAAATAAAGAGAACTTGCGTTCCTTTCTTTTACATTTTATTTCACGTTAGGACAGCACAGCACACGACACAACAGAGACACAGAACATTAATACTTCACAGTCCATCGGAGGCTTGCTTGCTCCCTGTCTTAGCAACGGCTAAAAAACGACCGCCTAGATGGTTCTCAAAAAGGCATCTCCTCTCCGAGGGCCCCACGACTTCTTTTAGTCCGTCTTAAGTGGGTTGACCACGTCAGAGACTTATTCATCGCATCACAAGTTTTATTTGTTTCTAATCGTGTTAGGCAGCCACTTTTCACCGAAAAATTGTATCTCGTTAAAACAGTTTATAACTTCACATCTGGAGTTTGTGAATGCATTGACTTGCGACGTAGACTGAGGCATCTGGAGACCCAATTAAAAGTGCTTGCTAAGGATAAGTGGCCATCTGGTTTTTTCATATGAACTCAGATGGAACGTCACAGCTTCTCCACGCCCCACGTAAAAAATTTTCCTTAAGGGAAAAATTTTCACAAACTATGGTGCAAAATCACAATTTAATCCAGGAGTTAATGTTATCCACTATCAAAGCAAACTAATCCAAAAACAATTTTTTTTTCAAAAATCAAAAAACATTTATATTTGAAAGTACTTCGATACCATGAAAGGGATTCAGCATTATACACAATAAACACGATACAATTGACCATAATTATATAATAATACTAAGATATATGCACTCCAACAAATATAGCAATCCAGTACTTTCGTTAAAGGACTTACTTTTTACATAATCAAAACATCACAGTTATTTTAAATAAGAGTTCGATTTCACACGTTTACATGTATAAACGCAATAATTACTATCTAAGGATAACTCAGTTAAGAAAGAATTTTAATACAATAATAAAAACAAATACTCTTAACTATTCTTAATAATAATATAATATATGTATTCTACACAGACATATAGTAATTCAGTCCTTCAATAAATGATTAAAACCCTTTTTAACATAAATCAGCAACCAAAATTTTCAAGTACTTTTATCATGAGGTTCTTCTTAACTTTTACTTGTGTAAAACAATAGTTTTTTTCTATTTATAGTAATTTAAAAGAATAATATTAACAATAATGATATTAAGAACCAAAATGTATATTCTAACTATTCCTGTACCAAATACAATTGCTAACTCAAAATACAAGTTATAATTCAAAATACAATTTCTAAATTTCAATCTTATTAATTTTCTCAACTTAAATTTTTTTTAACTTCTATTTAACAACCCAAAAATCAAAACATCATTTATAACTTTAATGCTTAGGACTTCCAAGAAAAGTTACATTTTTAATTTCCTCTTACTTCTTAATACTGAATTAACAGCCTTTCATAAACACAATTAACTCCAATTAACTTTTCTTTTTTTTATATAAGTTTCATACAGTGGATAATTTATCTAATTTTGTTTATAATTTACCTTTCGATAAAACACATATTCATACACAATATACAATTCACTTTTAGCAAAACAACACAAAACAAAACAAAACACCCTTAATCTATGATCTATCTGTTTATGCCTCTTACAGTTC
Source organism: Maratus speciosus (assembly GCA_963932465.1). NCBI lineage: Eukaryota > Metazoa > Arthropoda > Arachnida > Araneae > Salticidae > Maratus > Maratus speciosus. Next base: position 152,644,034 of record OZ010786.1, read on the forward strand.
TGATAAACAAGACTGTTTCCTGAAAAATTGAAAACAGATACTGGGCTTCTCTTTTTGTTTTTCTTTTTCGCCAGGCAGTATTTGACCTAATTCCGCTAGCCCTACCCATAGTTTCGTCGCTTGTACTTCTAGCACTTGAGCCGGGAGTTTTACCATAACACCGCCAGAAAAATCATTCTCTTTAACCGAATCAAATGGCTTAATGGTGTTGTCGGCTAATCTGCCTCTCGATTTATTTCGTACTGGAAAATTCAAAATTTGTTTTTCTTCACAAATTACTTCTGGAATAACCTCTAATTTATTCACCTGCAAAAATCGGAATTTCGTTAACTCTTTTTTGATCAGATTCTTCCAATTTTTTTAATGATCGGCCTTTTTCGTGACCTCCCGTGATTTTCTGACGCCTTATCCGTCACAACGGGTTCACTTTTTGCAAGTTTTTAAAACTTTCCCCAGTTTCAAATTTACATACCCCTGTGTCATTAATCTTGCGCTTTTTCGGCTCGTTTTTGTCACTTATGTGCGTCTTTCGTACATTTTCAAAAACTGTGTGCTTTTTCCGCGCATTTGTTTTGGAATTACTCCAACTTGCATGCAGTCTATCTGGTTTTTTTTCAATTTAAACAAACGCCTACAAATGCAAGGTGTTAGTAGAGCTTCACAATTTAATCCCAGCACTGCTGCTGCCGTTATAAAAATCCTGGATGAATTTTTCTGGTTCCCGTTCCACAAAGAAACTGGAACTTTCGCTAAGTCAGCCCTTTGAATTTTTCCGATTGCAGGAACCAATTCTATCTGCTCACCGGTTTTATATTTATCCTGAATTAATTCACTTCGGAAAATGGTTAATTCCGTACCTGAATCATTTATTCCGTTAACCTTTCGACTTAAAACATTTAGATTAATGGCTGGTAATTTACGTTTGCCTACAGGCTTCCGTCTTTTATCCCAGACACATCTAGAATTTAAACTTTCCACTCCCATCTAGCTAACTCTAGCTTTTGGTCCCATTTCAACTTCTTCGCACGTATTCCTCGATCCTGAACTTGTATTCAACTACGGGCAAAAATTCCTTAAATGGTTCCTTGAATTACAATGGAAACATCTACGCTCTACTCTTTTCTCGAATGCCTTCTCCCGACCCATGGTTCCGCGTTGGCCTGACGCACCAGTGAGGGGAGTTTCATTCCTCGTTTCCGCCTGTTTTTCTACCGATTTCGGACGCGTGTTTCTGTCATCTGCGTACCGATTTTTCTTAATCGACGCTCTGACACTGTCATACCCATCCAACCATTCAACTATTTCTGCTTCCGTCTTAAGTAGTGGCCATTTGTCTATGAAATGCTCGCGCAGTTCAAACTTTGGACGCCTTTTGATTTGGTCGGTTACCAAAAGATCTTTAAATTCTTCGAAGGTAGTTACTGATAAGCCCACTAACCATTAATCTAGGAGTTTCGGATCTTGAACGCGAAATCTTGCCAAGTTACAGCGGGTAATTTCTGATGGCTAACAAATTTCTGCCTAAAACTTTCCGGGTTTAATTTAAATTTTTTTAGCAAGATACTTTTAATGTTATCATAATCCACAGATTCGGTTTCCGGTTGTCGGGCAGTAATTGAAATTATTTCCACTGGCAAAAGACTAATTAGATGAGAGACCCAATTTTCCTTCGGTATTCTAACTCGTTTGGCTTGGCGTTCAAACAAAACCAAATATAAGCTAATGTCGGATCTCTCAGGATTAAATTCCAGGATTGTTTTTTTTCAGTGGAACGCGGATGTACATTATTTGAACCTTCCTAGACTGGGAAAATCCCCTTCTCGATTCTTAGTTTTTCTAGCTCAAAAAACAATTGTAATTCCTTTTCCTTTAATTCCTTGTCCTGCTGAAATTTTTCTCTCTGAACGGCCTCCTCGCGATCTAGTGTTTGTTTCCGCAATGCATCTTCTCGGGATATTGCATATAATCGGGCCCGGACGCTTTCTTGCCTTTCTAATTCTTCCTGAGCTGTCGAAAGTATGGTCTCATAGACCGACTAGACATATGGTTCATCATAATCCTCAGACTCAAGAACTAGATGCTTCAGTTGAGTCTGGGTTTCGTTTCCTGTTCGGGCAATCTCAAGTTCATCGACTAACTGTTTTAGATTATCTTTTTTCCTTTACCGAGGAACGTCCTTCCTAACCCCCCCCCCTTTTTTTCTATTTTACTCTAAAAAAATTTCTTTAGATAAAATATAATATAATATACCAATAATATATATAATTAAAAATACAATATATTAAAATACAATATAATATACTACAATCAAATATAAAAAAAATAATATAATAACAATATAATTTGCTGAGTCGCCCCCACGTCACCCAACAGTACTCTCAATTACTATATTCATAAGCCTTGAAATTTTTGATTTACATAAAAATCAGCAAAATTAATTTCACCCAATTTCAGAATTTCCATATATATCTATACAACAAAAATCAGTGACAATTAACACCGGAATTAACTAAATTGTAACTTACCCTTTTTTTAAGGCACCAGAGTAATCCGTTGAAATTATCCACCTCGCGAAATACTCAACACAATCTTCGACCCAAAACGGGCCCACTCACATTCACAATTTTCTTCGATCAAAACAGATACACTAACACTTTCTTCTTTCTTCCTTCGGTCGTACCGCATCCGAAAATCTCTTTCTTCTACAGAGGTGGGGGGAAAGGACAACAATCTTTCTCTTTTCCAACGCCGACTGGACTCCAGAACTGCACCGGAAAATTACGGCCTCTTTTTTTCAACCAGGTTTCCGCAAGCACTTTATCTCTTTTTCTCTTCCGCAAGAGCAGAAACGATGTCAGGAACTCGTCCTTCTAACGGTCGCATCAACTATTTTCCAAATACTTCTAAATACTTTCTGAACATGTTTGCCCAATAGTTGATAAGATTTTGGAGGAAACATTAACTGAACGGTCTGGTGTTAATCGGGTGTCGGTCTCTCCCTCTCCTGAACAAGATAATGAGAACAAATGTCCTAATAAGAACGAAAACACCAGTCAAAAAGCCTTAGTTATGCTTCAGTTGCTCGGACTGCCCCATCTTTGCCGTCTGGAGAGAGGCGGAGTGGAAATAACCCCTTGGTTAATGTGGTAAAAAATAAACCTAAATTAGTTGTCAATGGAGTTATGAAAAATTCATACTTAAAGATTGTGAATAGATTGCCAAGAAAAAGGGCAATTTTTCTGTCTAGATTAAGTCCAGATACATCTGTGAAAGATGTTACTGACTTTTTACGCCCCCTGAACTTGAATTATGTTCTATGCCGTAAGCTCAGCACTAATTTTTGCGAAATATAAGTAGACTACGTCAAAAAATGCTTGCAGAAACTTTCGAAAAACACATCGCTTTGTCTTTAGTATGTGCAGAGAAAAGAGAATGTCAACATCGGACATAACTGATATGATCGTTTTCACTTATATTCTGTAAGCCGGGAAGCTCGAGTTTATCCGATACATTCCGGCATATTCATTATTTCCCTATTTATTAATAATCTCTATTATTTATTTCTTGTTAAATTCCTATAAACTTAAAACGCGTATCTTAATAATTATCTTATTCGAAACCTTAATCTAAACGTTTAATACCTTCATTAATTTTCATCAGCTATCAAAGCTGTAATACTCTGAGAGAAGTTACTTTTTATTTTTCGAATGTTTAAAAACATTCGAAGCCATTTTACTATTTCTTATTTTATTCCATGAATCAACTTCCCGCCCACCTGTCTAGCGTCAACAGTATTACACAGAAATCCCACTCATTCTCTATTACGCTCCCCTCTCACTCTCCATTGGTTGAGTGACCGATCACATTTCATTCTGTGTCTCGTTCCTGAATCTGTTTGTTTCGTCATGAAATTTAGATTTCAATCTGTATTCCTAAGCGACTCCTGACAAAACCATCGCGCATGAGGTCAGAAGGAGAATTCTGTGTTGTTCGATTGTTTTGAAACTTTGTTACCAGATATCTTATCGTCAAGTAGAACGTCTAAATTTGTCATTAAGATCTTTTTAGCATGAAATAGTAATTCGTCCTGTAGACTGAAGGCTCTACGAAAACTTTCGTAACGTGGGAGTTGTTAACGTTTTTATGTTGGACTTAGCCAATATCACTACTACAAATAAATCAATATAGTTGATTAAATTTGTCAACAGCAAGTACGCAGCCTATCAACAGCTGCAAATATTCTACAATTTTGATGCCTCCAGCACAATGTTTCACTAGAGTGGTACGAATTTTATGCAATCTCACCAATGCCTGACTAGGATTTAGTAATAGTCCAGCAGGTTATAATATAGTATATAAATGACTAAACTTTACTGTTGTATTTCTGTACGCAGTGCATAATACCTGATTGGAATATTTCCTTAAAATTACATTTCATATAAAAAATTGAGAACTGTCTTTAAATATACTTTTGCGCACAATATTTTTAATAAATGCCTACATAAAATATTACGTTAAATATATTTCATATAAAGACAAAATACACTTTTAAATATTTTTTTCAAAAACCTACAAAAAAAGTTGGACATTTTAGTTGTTAAAATCGCTTTTCTTCAATTAATAAATTGTGCATTTTAATATCTCTTACAGGTTGAATAACAAGTTCATTCATAATGGAAAGTTCTGGATAAAAAATAAAACAAGAAAAAATTTCTTTTTCAATTTATAGAAATATATTTTTATTAACACATTTTTCCTCTTTTTTTACATTAAAAAAAGCAAGAAAAAATACTCAACACGAAATATTTTAATCAGAAATAAATAATGGAATAATTTTATTCTAATTGCATATTCAGAATCTCTGTAATGTACTTGCAAAAAAAGCTTAAATAAGTGTATATCTGGAGGGTTTTTTAATGTCAGAACATACTGTTTACTTAATAAACTCTTTTCACAACAAGAAAATGCAAAGAATATACAAAGGAAAAAGAAATATTGTATCACGCTCTGATTGCAGATTGCTTTCACTATTTATTCTTAACTGTTTTTATCTGAAAGTGTGTATATGTGTTAGTAGTAATAAAAATTACTGAATTCCTATAATGTTCTAAAAAAAAGAATAAATAATTATTAGTTTTATAAACAAACAAAATACAGAAATAGAGGATAATGAAAACTGAAATGAGACTAATGAAAAAGAAAAACTATAAAAAAAAAACAATTTAGTATGAAAACATAAAACAAAGAAATATCACTGACTTTTTTCAAAAACGATTGGTCTGAAAAAATTATCTCTAGTACTGAAAAAGTATTCATTTCTAACATAAATATAAAAAGTTCAAACCGCATTTGCAAGAAGTAGGATTGTGCAGACCTTTTTTTTATGATAACATTTTTTCTTATACAATGACATTATTTTTTACTTCAGAAATAATCATGTTAATAAATATCACTGCATTTATTTATTGGAAACGAAGTCCATCCTTAACAAATGGAAAAAAGTACACAACTTGAGTATGAAGAAAAAGTAATGTTTCAAGAGTTTAGCACACTATACTCCTTCAAATGAATTTTTTTGAAAAATCCGCAATCAAAAATTAATTTTTTTTATCTTTATCATACAGCAAAAATAGGTGCGACTAGAGAATTAACGACTGCTTGGCGCGATTTTAAAAAATCACCTATTACGATTTACATGGAACGATTCCTGGGCAGGATTCTGCAGGATCGTCGAACAGTTCAGAGTCTCCATCGGTAGTAGCGCGCGAGTGGATCGTTTTATGCTTCCAGGCGTGATACTGGCACCGAAGGATATCGCAGAATTCCTGGATTGGAAGAAGCAGTATTACTCATAGTAGAGGATAATCCTTCGACAAGCTCGAGAGCTGTTGGACGTGTGTTGGGCATATGTAACTGTTTGGAGAACGTTACATGAAGAAGGAATGCAGCCGTATCATTTGCAGAGAACGCAAGCATTGCAGCTTGCCGATTATCCTCTGCGTGTCAACTTTGTCCGCTGGTACCTACAGCAGGCTGCAAACAATCCCACTTTCCATGCGGATGCTTTATTCACTGATGAGGCTACCTTTTCTCAGTCGGGTGTGTTAACACCCATAAATCTCACTTTTGGGTTCATAATAACCCACATGGCACAAAAAAATATGAATACCAAGAAAAGGTTTTCCATTAATGTTTGGGCAGGCATTGTACACAATAACTTAGTAAAACCTACATTCTATCTAGTCATTTAAACGGCCATACATTCGGCATCTTCCTAAAAGAGGTCTTACCCGAACTCCTGGTCGATGTTCCTCTAGCTGTTCGCACACGAATGTGGTTCCAGCACGCAAACGCCCCAGCTCACTTCAGAGGAACTTCAGAAATCACCTGGACGCTGTTTACGGCCAGCATTGGATAGGACGGAAAGGACCTATTGCTTCACTACCTCGTTCCTCAGATTTGATGAGTTTGGATTTCTTATTTTGGAGTCACATTAAGAGCATGGTTTACTATACCCCAGTAACATGTGAAGAAGATCTGGTGGCCCGATTATTTGTTGCTGCTGATAATGTGCGTGACATGCCTGACGTTTTTACCAATGTGCACCAATCCATTCGCCGCCACTGTGAATCTTGTACCTTGTGAGCAGCTAATCTGTTTCATAAATAAATTGTTCCTGTCCTTTATTTCACTTATCTGTTGTTAATACTGCCTTACCTGCTAGCACTTCAACGGCTGCATTTCCGCACACACAATCCTATACGAAATCTGCATATTTAGGTCTCCTCTACTTGCCTTTATATTTCTGATATATAGCTGTCAAACACCCTGTATATAGATGTCATACGAAATAGAGTTTTCTAAATGCTTCGCTATTTGGTGATTTTTTTCCGTATTATCAGGGAAATCGTATATTTTTCTGTTGCATTAAATGCCCATTTTCATTTATAAAGCCGAGGTTTTTTTTCTATGATTGTGTCAAAGTAACGTCCTTTTTAGGGTTTCGTACTCAAAAGTAAAAACGGAACCATTATAAGATCACTCCTGTGTATATCTCTGTCCGTTTGTCACAGCTATTTGACTCGTAAACTATGGAACGTGGAAACTTCAAATTGACTGAAGTATTAAAGGCTATTGACCGACATATTTATAGATTATTAACCATTCAAAAATAAATTTAGGAAATATGTAGAGGGGAAAATTTAGTTCCTTGAAAAAAATTTCTTTTCTTTATATATCGTGTCGGGTATCGTGTGAAAGCTTTCGTAATGCCGAACTCAAAAATACATGGTTTTTTAATTTTAGGTATTATACTTTCAGAGATATCGTCGGAAATGCAGTACAAAAATATGTTCCCTCTCTTCTATATCCGAATCTACAGAAACTAAAATTATTAAAAAATTAAGGGTAGTAGAAGTTAATTTAAACCTTGCAAGAAAACTATAGCGATTACCCTAGGTTACATAGTTTTTGAGAAAATCGCATTTTTCCGTTACACACACATTTCGATTTGCGGGCGTTCGGCAAAGGAGTTGAGGAGCGCTGGAGGTTCCTATCATCGCAAAAGCATAACAGGATTGTTGATGGGGTTTTCAAAAAAAAAATTGTCGGTAATTAGCCGAGATGTTAACCCTTAAAGACACTGACGGTTTGGACATACATAAAGACATGGGCGGCGTACTCTATAAGCCATCGGCTTTTAAAGCCTAGATAACAAGTTTTAATGATATATTTGTGTAATATAATGCCCAGTTACTATTTGATATATTTATTTTACGGAACCCTCTATGCTCGAGTAATACTCGTACTTGACCGGTTATTTCTAATTGTCTTTTAACGATGTATGTGCGATAATGTACAAAGCTATTGTGATCGACATATTATTCAATATTTATTTATTTTACAGCTGAGGCCCTCATGATTAACATGGACAAAGCCAGGTGGTTCTGCTAGTAAATTTATAAAATCAAACAGCTCTGGCATAGGAAAGAAAAAAATTCTACTCTAGTCACAACTACCATTAACCCCATAAATTGACTCTAATTTCTTAAATTTGTTTATTCATATATTTAACTTCATGAAATGCAAAATGTGCTCAGAAATTAAAATGCAGAAAAATATTTTAACATTAAATAACAGATATTTGATAAGTTTAATGTGCAGATAGACGGTATGACTATAATTTGCGTTATTTTAATCTGAAAAATGGAGCAAATGCATTCAAATTTGAAATCGTATTTCTGTCTAGACAATAGGGTAAAGATTACGAGGAAAACGTAAGTATTTTATGGAACTAGTTTCTTGACAAATAGGATTCGTGAAAAGATAAAATTTGATGAATGAAGTAAAATTCATAAGTCAAATCGAACATAAAATAATTATAATAGTGGCATTTAACCTTTAGCGGGCGGTGTCTTAAAAAAAGGACACCTAATTTTAATTCTAAAACTGAGAAATGGTACCAAGAATATTTAATTAAAATTTCCCTTTTATAATGGACGGGAAATTAAATAAGTTTTTATTTTCTAATAAATTTGTTTGTAAATTCTGCTGCCAGTCCATCATTTCATCATTTTACAAACAGACTTACTCTGCGCCGGAAAGAGTTAAACAGAAAAACTAAACAGTTCATAACTTCGATGTTTTCATGCCTGTTCAACATTTTCATTTTGTTCAATGGATGTTTTATTTTCTTTTTCTTAGCTTTCTCTTTCAGGTAGCTTTCATTACAAAAAGCTACCTATTACAGCCATTCGGAGGAAAGCGATTCCGAAACATTTTGGTATATTTTCACCGATCATGAGCCCTGGACCCCGAAATCACCCTCCGTTCAAATGTTGATATATATACAGGGTCATCGAAAAATAATGCCTAGATTTTAAAAAATCATAACATCGAAACCTTTTATGTTCAATGAGTAATTCTTTCACTACACGATAACTGGTGAACGCAAGTTTGGTTTTAGTTAATCAGAATTCATTTGCGTGTCTGTGTTATGCGCGGATTAGTTGCGCAGGGGTCAAGGTCAGTCGACGCGCCAGACTGCAGCTGCTCAGTACGATGTTGACCTTAAAAAAAAAAAAGCACAGTGCGTGATTTGGTATGTGGAGTCAAAGTCAATAGTCATGCATTGTGCTTTTTTTGCACGGTTAACATCGTACAGAGCAGCTGCAGTCTGGCGCGTCGGCTGACCTTGACGACTGCGCAACTAATCCGCGCATAACACAGACACGCAAACGAATTCTGGTGAACTAAAACCAAACTTACGTTCACCAGTTATCGTGTAGTGAAAGAATTACTCATTTAACATAAAAGGTTTCGATGTTATGATTTTTTAAAATCTAGGCATTATTTTTCGATGACCCTGTATATATATATATAATGAACTCACAAGCTCCTCTGATAATTCTGTGAGTCATTCATAGTTTCTTATATTGCATACTGGTTTCATATGTTCATTTCTGAATCATCTTTAAAACTTTATCCATTTCTTCATATATTTGTGATTTCAAATTTAATTTATATATATATATATATCTGATCTTTGTCACACTGTAACTCTCGTATTTATGAACCGATTTGGACGTAACTGGTGTGTACATAGTACATACCAATGTCTCGGCCGAGTTCGTTGGTCAGCTTCATCCGCCATCTTGTTTCAAAATAGCGGCCATTTAAAATTTAAAAAAAAAATTTAATTTAAAATGAGGTAAAAAAAAAAAAAAAAAATTGAAATTAAAAGAGATTTTTTATGTGTTTGAGCTTGATACAAAGATTCCGGAGCATTTTTTGTTTCGTCTATATCTTAAAAAATGGCTGAGTTATAGCACTTTGAATTTCTAGCATGGATGACATTTTGAAACGATCTTATTTTTGTCACGCGATAACACGCGTATTTATGAACAGATTTGGATATAACTTGGTATACATAGTACATACCAATGTCTCGACCAAGTTCGTTGACCAACTTCATCCGCCATCTTCTTTCAAAATGACGGCCATTAAATTTTTTGTTAATTTAAACTTAAAATGAGGTAGAAAAATATTTTTTTTCATGTGTTTGACCTTGATACAAACATTTCAGAGCATTTTTTGTTTCGTCTATATCTTAAATTGAGCTTATGCTGAGTTATAGCAATTTGTATATTTCTAGCATGGCTGACATTTTGAAACGATCTGATTTTTGTCACGCTATAATACGCGTATTTATGAAACTATTTGGATGTGACAAGGCAGGTGCATAGTACATAGCAATGTCTCGACCGAGTTCGTTGGCTAGCTTCATCCGCCATCTTGTTTCAAAATGGCGGCCATTTAAAAAAATTTTAAATATTAAAAATTTAAAATGCGGTACAAAAAATTAGAAATTGAAAAAGATTTTGTCTTATGTATTTGAGCTTGATACAAAGATTCCGGAGTGTTTTTTGTTTTGTTTTTATCTTAAAAAATGGCTGAAATATACAATTTGAATTTCTAATGTGGGTGATGTTTTGAAAAATCTGATTTTTTGCCTGCGACAGCACTCGTATATATCAACCGATTCCGATGTGAGTGAGCATGTGCACAGGAATGACTAAGGTCTCGACCAAGTTCATTGGTTTGCTTCACCCATCATGTTGTTTTAAAATGACAGGCACTTCAAGATATTACCGAATTTGGCGACCAAATATAAATCACTTTAAATAAACTAGTTTGAATAAAGCTGACTAATTTCGCAAAATTCTCATTCATATTCAGTATTGACAAAAATTAGTATTTAATCTTCTATAATCGGGTTTCATTAATTTGAGCTCCGTGTGTTTGAATAATATAAGCTGGCTTTTTAAAATAAGGAATATGAAAGCTACCTCTTCCTCCCGGCACTGGCCGGAAGGACTTTTTTTACTTCAAGCTGCGGGAAAAAATATTCATTTCATTACTAAATATTGTCAATTTCTTGCTTTTTATTAAAATCACGCTTGTGGTTTCTATAATGTATGATAAAAAATGTCGTAATGTTTTAAATTTGTAAAATAATAAAAAAAAAATAGCTTAGCTTAATATTAATTTTATGTTGAGCATTTTATTTTCATTGGTTTAAATTTGCTTTAAATTATTTTTAATTTGCTCTGGGTCATTTGTCTATTATGGTACATCTTCAATAGTTCCTTTTAGATTTTTGCAGCGATTCTTTCATTATGGAAATGGATGTGGAAAAGAAATTCATGTTTGATAATTATTTAAAAAATCAGTAAACTGAGCTACAGTTTTCAAACAAATTTCATTCAAAAGTACATTTTCCCCCTATTTGATAACATAAAAATTGATATTATGCGACATATTAAAATGATTTAAAAGCGATCAGAATATCAGAAACCGGTTTCTAGCACCTGTCTAAATGCTCACCGCATCTGGCTGAATTTTTATTTTGATTCTGAATTCTCAACAGGAAGTTTAAATAGTTATTATTGTTTTATAAGATGATAGATCTTACACAAATAAAATGAAAGAAAATTGCTATTCAAAATTTTCCGGTGTGAATTCCAACACTAGTGAGAAGTCGGTCGATTAGTGATGACGTCACAACTCGTGTCTTCTGGTCTTAAGTATTTCGATGGTAGAAGCTCTACTCTCAAAGATGGTACACGGAAGTGTTGGGTTCGAACCCAATCGCGCCCGTCGGGCTAATCGTTTGGAGTTTCCCGTGGTTTTCTTCGAACCTTGAGTACACTTTAATAAATGCGGGTAACTGTTTTTTACGGGTTACTTCTAGAAAGACCCATCTTGCAGGGGCCTCTACCCCCTAATAATCGGCAGTAATAAACAACACCAAACGCACGCACATCCAACTAGAGGTTTCTGATTTTAAAAAAAAATTCCCTAATGAAAGAAATTAAATTTTACCTCCAAAAAAAAATCTGACATCCAAAAAATCCCGTGATTTAAACATGATATTACACCGTATTTTTAAATTTACTCGGTACTCATTAAATACAATGTGAATTTAGAGACAAAAAAGTAAAGCCCAAAAATAGACATAAAATAGTGCCTGTGTGAATATTTTTCAAATTTTTCATTACACCTGCACTTAACAGATCGATATCACCCTCCTTCTTTTTTCAACACATCGCTATTAAATAAACAAACAATATATACAAACGAATGCCATTTGTAGTATAACATGGAAGCATATTTTTTAAAGCAGCTGTGATTTACGGGAAACATTTTTGTTCTTCTATGATAAAGAGAAATTGTAGATAAAATATACTACTGCTTTAATTTGCTCTTTAATAAGTATTAAACTTCTAAAAAATATACAATGGATTTTTATTACTAAAAAATTAGTCTGATGCATTCCAAAAATTATTTCTTTATACCGGGTGTCCTAAAAAGGACTGACTGATTTTAAAATTCAATAACTTGTAAACGGTGACAGATATTTAAAACATTCTTGCAGGAGGGTTATACATAAGGTCAAAAGTTTTTTTACAGTGATTTTCAATTTTAGTTCGAATTACAAACAATAGATGGCGCTGCGATCAATAGACGCTAAATTCAGACTCGATTTTCGGTACTTCGTGGCCCGGATAATACATTTCCATCTCCTTTTTCCGCATGGAACAAGAGAAAGGACCAAAAATCGAGTCTGTATTTAACGACTATTGCTTACATCGCCATCTATTGTTTGTAATTCGAACTAAAATCGAAAATCACTGTAATAAAACTTTTTACCTTATGCATAAACCTCCTGCAAGAAATTTTTAAATATCTGTCACCGTTTGCAAGTTATTGAATTTTAAAATCAGTCAGTCCTTTGTAGGACACCCGATATATATTACTTGCTGAAACTTTTAATTGTGATATTTACACAGTAAGCTACTATCTATATTAGGGGTTTAACTCGGACTTCCTGAGTTATAGAGTATGAAAGGGATAATCTTTCTTTCTTTCTTTTTTTTTTTTTTTTTTTTTTTTTTTTCTTTTGAAACTTTACTAGATTTTTCAGATTTAGGACGGTTTTCAAATTCCCTGCAAAAGAAAAGTGAAACTTTCTGACTCATTTTTAAACGAAAGTCGCGAAATTCGTAGGCTATTGAAGTACTGGAATCGATCTGTATTTTCAATTTTTTGAGAAATAAATTACTTATCGAGTTATAAGCTATTTTTTTCACATGACGACGGATTTTTTATATTTGTCTCGCTGTCATGTCCATAAATTCGGTTTAAATCGCTCATTTTGACGGTATTTTCTGAAAGATATTTTGCGGTTATCAAAAAATGGAAAAAGGTCTTTTGATTACATAGTTTCTGAATAATTTGTGAATAATACCTGTAATAATACCTGTGAATAATAATACCAGTAATGTTTCTGAATAATACCTGCCAATTCTATGCGTTTCCGAACAAAAATTAATTTAGAAATATGTCAGAAAGTAGCCCATTTGGATTTCAAAACAGCTGTAACATATATATTTTTTTAGCTTGCCCACTAATAACACTTAAAATAATAATGTTAAACTTATGAAAAATATCAATTATGTATTGAAATAAAGTATTGGGATTTATTAAAAGCGATATTTTCATACTAGCCGCATACCAGAAGTTAATATCCGGAGAAATCGACAAAGATTTCTTTACTTAAGTAGCCTTTTTTAATCTGAAAATTCCAGTAGTTTAAGTGCGTAGTTCGATTACATGTCTGTTAAATTTGTGTTTTATTTATATTATTTTATTTTATTGGTGAAGTTTTAATTTCATTATGGAATATTAACCGGAAAGAAATGTTGAACAATTTATATTGTTTTAAGTAGAAACGTAGTAAACTTCCGTATTCTGGCTACAAGCAATAGGTTATAGATTTTTTTTTAAATCATGCTGGAAAGTTATTTTTAAAGAACGTAAAACAGCCATACTCAACCTTTTTATCACGCGGGCCGCAACTATATAAATGCGACGTTAGGCGGGCCGCAAAACACTTATATAATAATGTACAAATAGTGTGATTAAAATGGTAAGATAAGAAATGTAGTGTAACAAAATTATATACCGGAGGTTTCACAGGGTATAGCGAACCTTGTAGTTCAATAACTCTTCAGCGTATGGAGTTAGTAAAGTGAAATTGTGCGCGCATGTGCAAGGACACAAAGCAAGCTTATTTATGGACTTTGATTACTGTCGAAGAATATTTTGTTTTTGCCAAAATGTATGGATATTCAATCGAAGAGCGTGGTTTTTAGTCAAAATGTTTTATCTTTGTGACCAGAGACCTGCCGAAACACACAGGAGGTGGTCTAGTGTCTTTGAAAAGAGTCCAAAGTCATCTTGAAGCGTGTTAAAAGCATTAATTGCGAAGTTTGAACGAACAGGTTCCGTTTTTGATGATAAAGTGGGCATGAATACAAAACAAAAGATAGAGAGGACGCATCGCAAACATCACCGCTGCCAAACAACAATGGAGGAAGAACAATCAACATCATCTCGACACTTAGCGCAACAACTTGACATCAGTGCAGCCACAGCATGGAGAATAGTCCGCAAAAATCTTGAAATGTACCGTTACAAAATTCAATTAGGACAACCTCTCGGCTCATATGCTATTGAAAAAGACTGAAGTTCGCCAACATCATGTTTGAAATGACCGATATTGGTTTCAACAGCGGCGATATTGTTTTTTTTTCCGATGAGGCACACTTCTGGTTTCATGGCTATGTCAATCTTCAAAATAATCTGATTTGGGGCAGCGAGAAGCCACAATTTGTCGTTGTCAAGCCTCTTCGTCCACAAAAGGTTTCTGTCTGATGTGATTTGTATCCTGATGGCATTTTGGGTCTATATTTTATTTTTTCCAGACAGTGAATTATCAACGTTATCTCGACTATTTGACAACGAGGTTCATTCCTGATGCCTACTATGAATACTGGATCCAAGACACATTGCTTCAGAAGGATGTAGCTCCTTCACATTCAACAGGAGACGTCCTGGACTTGCTCAAAAGTTACTATGACAACCGTGTCATCGCAAGAAGCTTCCCGAATCGCTTTGGCTATGGACTGTTTTGGACCCATTTACAGCCTGACTTATCACCACTAGACTTCTTTTTATGGGGCGTTAAAGATCAAGTCTACAGACATGTACCAAAAACCATGGAAGAGCTGAAAATTGCGATAATAAGTCTGATAAGATCGATTTTAACAGATCAACTCAAGCAGGTTATCGCGAATTTCGAGCAAACTTCATTTCGTTGTTTAATCAGATGACCAACGCTTTGAGAACCTTATCTTTCAATTTTCTTTATTTTCATGTGTAAATCCTGAAATTTTGAAATAAAAATCTTTTTCCGTTCAAAAATTATTAAATATTTTTTTTCTATATCCTGTGAAGCACCCTGTAATAAAGTTAATATAACCAGTAGAATTGAACGTTTGTCAACTCTAAAATGTTACCAAAAAAAATATAACTTTCAAACATTATACTTTGTAGTAGATTTCTATAGTAAATAATGTAGAAATATGCCGCGAAGGTTGTTGTTGGGAAAAAGCAGTGTAAAACTTTTTATTGTCATTTTTTTCCGCGAAAAATGTTTAACCTGATAAGCATTATTAGCTATATGGTAAATAGAAAACGTAATGACATAGCAATACTGCATCTCCAAGCTCTTAAGAAAACAAATCAGGAGCTTTAAAAAAATTAGTCTTTTTTTCAATAAAAAAAACCTGTGTTTTTTTTTTTTTTTTTCTTATTCAAAGAGGCTTGACTTTGTTCTTTAAAACTTTAAAAGCAATGTAGCAACATTTTCCGGAAGATAGTGATAAATGATGACCGAAACGTCGATTGTTGTAATTTTATTTCAATCTTTGTTTAGTTTTTAACTTTACAACAATTTGTACACAACATTTAGTAAACTTGTTACTTTTTATTTTCACTTTAATATATATATAAAAAAAAAAAAACTTCTATAGCGCAAATTGAATTAATTTAGAATAAATAATGTTTGATTATTGTTCAAGATTAAAAAAATGTATCCACCACTATAACACCAATAGGACTGTAAGTAAAAGGAACTTTTTACTAAGGAAACGGCATTTAAGATGTTTTAACATAATTTTAAATTAGTCATTATAAATAACAGATCAAATTTTGTCTTCACATGAAAATATATAAATTAACAGTGAAGGTCTTAAAAATATTTTATGTACGGCACATCAATTAATTTTATAAATAGGGATTAATGTTTATGTGTCTCGGGCCACACATAAAAGGTCGCCGGGCCACATGAGGCCCGCGGGCCGCAGGTTGAATATAGCTGACCTAAAATATCAGTTTATAAAGGTACCGTTTTAAATAAATTGTACTTGAACAGAAATTTTTTTTCCTATTCGACTGTGCAAAAATTGAAATTGTCCGATGTTTAGAAGTTAAAAAAAAACAGTCAAAACGAAATTTATTAGCGTGATTTGCCACCATCAGAATGACGCCAACGTTATTCAGGGCGATCAGATTGTTGCTTTGTAGGGGAGGTTAGCCATATTTGGACCGCCGCCGCTTTAATTGGACCGTTGCATTCTGCCGTTAATTACAGAAAGAGAAGCCATCTACCGCTGAAATCCTACTCATCAGAATGACGTCATTTATGATTAGAAGAAAGACCTGCCTACCACGTGCTGTTTTCATCCAATTTTAAAAACCTAAACATAGCTGTTTTGATCTAATAAACGTTAATAATGATGTTCCGACTAAACGTAAGTAAATATTGTAAAACTAAAGTAAGTTGTTATGTTTTCATATACATATCTAAATTCATCTATTTATTGCGCATATTTTTCACGCGGATTTGTTTGATTTCGTTTTTATTCTTAGTCTCGAGATTATCTGATTTACAAAATGGCGCAGTTCCCTAAATTAGGTCAATTTAAGTTGCTTAAATTGGACCAGATATACTATCATAAATTTCAAAAGGAAGTAATGAATTTCGACAGCTTTAAGCTTTGGACATTATTTTTTTTATTTTTTAATATTTTATAATGAATTACTACCTCCATGCAAGTTATTGAATATTTTTTTTTCTATATCTGGATCAACTCCTTTTTACAGTTTAGGCCTATATAAACATAAAAATATTTTTACATGTTTACGCAATAAATTTTGTTTGCGATTTCTTTTATCTTGTATGTATTTCGATTAATTTTCTTTGAATTCTTTATTCCTACGGCGTATTTGATTTACAGTGTTGAATTCAAACATTTCCCTCCTGGGGCATATTTGTGGTTCCGTGAGAGGGGGGGGGGGCTTTTTACAGCTCTGGTGGGTAAAATTACACTTTTTTGCCGTTAAAACTCATAAAATATCAAACCTTCGGGGGGAGTGGTTATTTCAAGTTTCTGGTGGGGGGGGGGGGTGTTACCCCTATATTCAACACTGTTCGAATATATAATGTTTTGCTTTTGATTAATCGTAGCGTATTTTTTTTTCAATATAGCATATTTTTTAAACACTTTTTAAATATAATTGAAAAATTTTGAAAACGCCATAGACAAACTGCCTGGAAGAAAAACACCCGTGACAGCAAAAGCTGTTAAAGATATAAGAAACAAAAAGGAGAGAGTAAGTTGTGAAGAAATTGAGCTGAAGAAGGCTGCGTTACAAATCCCACCCAAAAGCCAAATAAGCATTAGAAATGTTATCCCCCTTGCTAAATTCAGTTAAATCAAACTACAGAGCGAGCCAAAAAACAGTTGTGTTAACACCTTCTCCTTATAAAGTAAACTTTGAAACGAAAAAAAAACGACAAAAAGGAAGTTCTCACAGCACAAAAGCAATTGGAACATCAAGTTTTAAAAAATAGGTGTAATGCAAATGGAATGAAAATGATGGAAGAGAAGAACTAAAAACATAATGTAAAGAAAACTTCTGCTGCAAAAAAAAAAAAAAAAAAGTCTAATGACTCAGAATTTAAAAAGAAAAATCTTGACAGTGATGATTGGTTTTGCCTAATTTGTAAAAAAAAATAAAATATCAGAAATGATTCAGTGTTCAGATTGCCAAATACGGTTCCATGTTGTGTGCGCTGGAATAAAAAAATGAATAAACGAAATTCATGTGTAAGCTTTGCATCACATCTTTCATGATATTCAAGTAGCTAGCAATTAGTTCCATAATTTCTATTCTTTACTGATGACTTTGATTTATATTTTCAATACATTTTGATTTGAAACAATTATTCTTATTTCCAGACATTTGATTGCATTATATTTCATTGCTGTTATTTTGTTTGATTCTTTCATTAATCGCAAACTTATCTTTTAATATAATCAGTTATATTCCATAGTCATTAAAACAACCTGATATTGTTTGGTCCAATTTAAGAGACTGGGGGTCCAACTTAGGCGAACAGTTGCTGAATTTGGACAGCTTTTGATATTTTTTTCAAATTAAAATAAAACTTAAGCTTTTCAAAAAGAAATTGATCTAAAGATTTATTTAGTTAGTAGATGAATAGATTAACCCCGTGTAGCGATGTTTTGCAGATATTCCAAAAATTAACTGAGTTACACCTGAAAATAAGTGAAGTGTACCAAATTCGGTACTCTCCCCTAATATAGATAAAACGCTCTTTAATCAAATCAAGCAATTCATTGCATGGAATCGTTGCGAAAAGAACAAAATGTGACATACTCATGGAAATTTTGCAATGCAGCGGACCTCGTTTTCCCGACACCCGGTTTTTGCATCATTCCGCTTATCACGTCAGTTTTTCAAAATCCAGATTTTCTGTATATGATTTTAATATAAAAAAAACTCCGTTGAATAATTTTTAACTCCGGCTATCCCGACGGTTTAGGAAAATTGTCCATTTTTCATAATCCATCTTATAAGCACAGAAATTAAGCGTTAAGGAATGCCTTAGTCAAACTTTTCACAAAAGTGTGTAAAATACCCATTGAGATAAATGAGAAATTTTACTTTAATCCTTTATATGAATAAAGAAACCCACAGACACTATGAATGACCCACTTAAGCCCCAGATAGACGTAAGTCTACTCGCGGTCTTTTTGTTCTAGTCAGGTGGCGATTTCTTGTGGTTACACGATGTTTTTCTTTCGCCTAAAACCGAAGCAAAACATTGCATTGAAACGATCAGAAATTTTCTAACATCCATTTCTGAAACAACGAATATTGATTACAACACATTTTATAACATTGAAAAAAGAAGTGTAGGAAGCACATCTAAGGATAAGTAAACCTTAATTCATCAATATTTAATGTAACAATAAAAAAAACAAGTCATAATAAATCTGATTTTTATTTTTTTAACTTTGTTTTTTATTTATTTTGTTTAACAATAATGTTTTATGGCTTAAAACTGCAAAATCATTTATGAATCTAAAATTCTCCTAAATTAATTAAAAATACAGCTTTTTATAAAAATTAATTTTCAACTCCGGTTACCGCGACACTCCGCTTATGACGACTCTTTCTTCTGGACATTAGGGTGTTGGAAAACGAGGTTCGACTGCATATAATTCAGTCATCAGACGATTTTTTTAAATCAGACATCCATTTTTTGGTAGAAAATTCTAATTTTGTCAAATTGTTTGCAGTACAGTGTTATCCAGCTGTTGTATGTGGCACACGCATGTGTTGTAAGACGATATTAGATATGTGCTCCCAAAACATTTAATCAAATTAAATTAAAAGGATTTCAGTCTTTTAATAAACAGAAATTATTTAATGCTATTTGTTCTGTAACAGCAAACTTTCCTGTTAGTTGCCATTCTTGAAGCTACAGTTCAGTGTTTAATACTCTTAATGGCTATACCGAGAAATAATGAAAATATCCACACATCTGCAGATAAAACGTAGTGCATAAAATAGAATTTATTCTGAGAAAATTAGGAGCTTTGAAGAGAATTAAGACAGAAAAGTCAGAAAATTTTCGATTCATTAAAAGTTGTAAACGGAATAAAATATTATTAGATTTTTTAAAAATATTTTCCTGTGTTTACATTTCCTTGAGAAATAATTTTATGTTTATTATGCAAGAAACAGATAACGTAAATATTACAATAAAAAAATTGTTGACAAAAGTATAAAGTAATGGAGATTAGATTTAAAATATTTGGCAACAGATAAAATTTTTGGTTAAATGTAAACTTCCATTATTACCAAAAAAAGCGTCATAAATAATTTCCTTGTTCTCAGCGTGACAGTTTTTTTTTAAAACGAATATTAAAATAATAATAATAATAATAATAATAATAATAATAATAATAATAATAATAATAATAATAATAATTTCCGTAATTTTCCTGAAACCTATTTGAATAGACTGTGAGTAAAAGTATTTTTAGAAGAATTATGTTCTAAGAAATATATATTGAATACTAGCTGTTACCCTTGACTTCGTTCACGTAACATTAAAAGAAAGATAAATGTATTAATTAAGTAAAACATTACACTCCCGATAAATAAAAACATATATAATTAACCAATAACCAATTCAACATTTTATTAGAGACAATACGGAATTTCTTATTTGTAGGTGTCTTGACATAATTCAGTCATAAAAAAATGAAATTTTATGCCAAAAAATATAAACAATTGCGAAAACCAATGAAAAAAAGAGGTCCAGGTAAAATCGTTGAATTCGACGAATATTTTTTCGTAAAACGAAAAAACAACGCTGGGAGAATTCTAAAACAATATATTTTATGTGGTATTTGGTGTGAGATTTGTATATGTATTTTTTGCATCCTATATGACTTTACAAAAATTCATTATAACAAAAATATTTTAAAAAGCTATTCTTAAAAATGACAAAGAAATTTTAGAATTTTAAAGCTAAAAGAAATGTGGAATTAAAATCCGGTTGCCAAATTACGATTTATAAACGTGTCTCCAATATACTTCGAGCTACCAAGCCTTAATTTCGATACTGGTTGACTGAAAATGGTTTTTCTTTGACGCAGTCATATTAAACCTTTATGGGTTACGAACGAAAGTGCAGCTTTCTTCAAATATCTACCCTATATATATAAAATCCTAATGAAACGAATTTATGAAACGGATATTATGAAACGACTGAAATGAAACGAATTTATGAAACGAAAGATTAAACAACTGATTATGTTTCACGGTGATTTCTCCTAAAATATGGAATACTTTGCGATGAAATTACAGTAAAACCCCGATAATTCGGATTAATTGGGACCAGGACCAATCCGGAATATCGAAAATCCGGATTATCTGGAGAATGAGAAAAAAAAAATGAAATAAAATTAAACATACTTACATAAAATCACCTTTATATTAAACATATTGAATATTTACAGACTGTAAAAAATGTTTACTTTGTAATTATAAAGTTTGTAATCTTCTGCTGTGCCAGTTTTGTATACCTTTTGCGGGCCGCACAGATTACTTTCTTGATATTGATTGATTTGAGAATTTCTACCACACCATGTTCTCCATTATCTTCTAAAAGTTCATTCTGCATTTCTCGTTCATAAACTTTCTTAATGTTCTGAAGAACCCCTTAATCCATTGGCTGTACCAGCGCTGTCACATTAGGGGGTAAAAACTTTACCGTTATGTTTCCTTTTGTCATTTGACTTTCTTCGGGGTGTGTCGGGGCATTATCAATTAAGAGGACAGCTTTGATGGGTAAGTTGCACGATTTTAAATGTTTTGTAACATCCGGAACCATAAAATTGCCAAACTTAAAGTGATACATTCTTGTTTCTTTGATGGATAACATCAAAGAGTTGAAATAAGAATGCTTAAGGTATTCTTCTAAAGATTTCAGAAAAGACTTTTTTATTCAGAATACGTGGATGAAATAAATGAATGTTATGGAAATTTGCCGATCGCGTCTCAAACTTAAAAAAAAATCGACCAGACCGATCCGAATTAACGGGGTCCGAATTAGCGGGGTTCCACTGTAACACCAAATATCCATATTGATCCGCAGATTTCAAAACTGGTATTAGAGTTTTTAAATTCGACTTAGTTTTTAAAATATTTTTTTTTCTAATTTTAATATTTGTCTCTAATGATGGCAGCTCATATTTTAATCATAACACACATTTTTTTCATACTTTCATACTTTAGAAAAGGTTATTATTTTAAACTAATTTGGCGACCAGTTTGGCCTTAAATGTATGCTAAGAAATGTATCATGTTACTTTTATTCATAATTCAATTTACTTGAACAATCTTTCGCCAAAAACGAAAGATTCTGATAGAGAAATCTAGAACTCGGTATTTTTATGTTAGCGGGACGCAGGTGATAAATCGCCAAACATTTTCCACGTCGCATTTTTTTGTATTTCATTTAAAATATAATCTTTTCATTCATTTTATTTAAAATAGAAAACTTTCATTTAAAACTGAAACGTTTAAAATTGATGGTTTTCACTTCTTTCTTTTTTTAAGCAAAACGAAAAGAAAAATATTAGTCACAGATGTCATATACGCACCGGGGTACCTAATTGCGCTAAAATGGCATAATTTTTATTGATATGGTAACCCGGCTATTGTTGTTTTTTTAATAATAAATGTTTATTTATTTTTATTGTCTTTTTTAAAATTATATAAATTGTTTTGTTCTGTAATTATTAATTTTTTTTGTTATTTTCTTGTAAAAATAATAGAAAATGATTAAAAAATACCGTACTACTTAGTTATTCCGTCGACCAATTTCGCCAAATTATATAAATCGCGAAACCACTCGCCAAATTATACAACTGGCGAGTTGAAAAAAAAGCTATTGGCGAGATTTGCACCCGGCTAGCGTAACAGTACCAATAATTCTTTGCGATCATGGCAACTTTTATATAGTTTTATTTGAAAAAATATTTGCATTTTTAATCAAAATGGAGAACTTTTGGCACAGATGTCATATACGGTCCCATATTGGCGCGATTTTTTTCTGACGCCAATGTCATATACGCAACGGGTACTTAACTAGCGCCAAAGTATCGTTATTTTGCTTGATATGGTAAGCCAGATGTTGTTGTTTATGCTGTTGATGTTTTCCCCAAATTAGCGTCGGAAAAAAATCGCGCCAATATGGGGCCGTATATGATATCTGTGCCAAATTTTCATATGAAAAGCGAAGGGATCAGACCGTATTTATTTATGTCAGTTACATGACTTGGACTATAATAATACAAATGAAATGATGCGATAGAATTATATTTGGCGACTTATCACCTGTGCCTGGCTAACATGGCACCTGGTATATAAAAAGCGAAGTGGTCCGCCCGGAACTGTTGATGATAGTCACATTACTTAGACTATTGTTATAGAAATTGTTTTAAAATATTGGGAGACAAAGACTCTGTACAGTTTATTCATTTTATTTTAGCTTCTTTTCAAATGTTTAACTGATCCTCTTTAATCAAACACGAAAACAACCATTGGATGTCTTAACAGCAACTGATTCGCCTTTAAATTTTTGCAATCAAAGGGAATTGAATGGAAACCCGTTTACTGGGATATCTGCACAGCTTTTTCCAGTATAATTTAATCTTCTCTAATATTTTTAAAACCGATCAGATTAGCGTGCTTTTAGATTCTCCGGTATCTGAATGGGGATTTGGCGAGCGTAGCTTGCAGGGGGCAGAGCCCCCTAGTATATATATATATATATAATAAACTGTTATAAGAATAAGCACTCGTTTAAAAAAAATTATGGAAGCGAGTTAATTTTATAGTTTTTAGGAGTGAAAATAACTGTTTCCGTTAGTCATGACGTCATTCCCGACATGGATAATTTTGCGGTGCATATTATTGACAGTTACTATCCATGTTCTTTTAAAGGGATGATATGTAGGGAAAAAAGTGTGCAAAAAGACGTTCGTCTGACAGTAGCCTTAGGAACATTAGCCTTAGGCTAATGTCAGACGAACGACTTTTTGCACGCTTTTTCCCTACACATCATCCCGAATGTCTTTTTGCACGCTTTTTTCCCGACATATCGTCCCTACACAATGCTAGCGGCATTGTGTAGGGATGATATGTAGTGAAAAATGCGTGCAAAAAGACGTTCGTTTGACATTAGCCTAAACTTTTTAAAAACATTTTTTAATTTTAAAATAAAAATTAAACATTTATGCTAACCTTGCGCAGACATTAAACTGTCAAGTATTGCTAATAATTTTCTTTGTATAATAAGAATTGATATCATAACTCAAGACCATTTTACTTCAACATCAAAGCATACCCGTTTTATTTTCCATATATGAGACATATTCGCATGCTTCCCGTATTTACACATTTTAATGCATCTTATATTACTAAGAATTACTTCAAAATTTCCGATTTATTTCCAATATGACATCACATTCATATATTTTTTTTAATTTTTAATTTTTTTTATTTTTTTTTTCTTATTTCACGTGAAAATCTTTTAATTAAAAATTAATTATTGAGGTGTCCGTGTGTCTGTCACCATTATACCATCAAAAAGTGTATGAAGTTATGTATAGAAATGAACCAATTTTTTTTTTAAGCTTTTGGCTATTGTAAGCAGGTTCTTCTTTCATTTGGAAAAAATCCGCCGGAAGGTGGCGCTGTAGTAGCGATTTTTGTTCCATTTTGAATATTGTACCATCAAAAATTGTATGAAGTTATGCATAGTACTGAACCAAATTTTTTGTGTATGTTTTTGCTCATGGCAAGGAGATCCTCCCTGAATTTGGAATAACTGCGCCTGAAGGGGGCGTTATTATAGCGATTTTTGTGCCATTTTCAATATTGTACCATCGAAAAGTGTATTAAGTTATGCATAGAATTGAACATAATTTTTGTTTAGATTTTTGGCTAGAGCAAGCAGGTCCTCCCTTAATTTGGAAAACATCGGTCGGAAGAGAACGCTGTAATAGCGATTTTTGTGCGATTTTGAATATTGTACCATCGAAAAGTGCATGAAGTTATGCACAGAATTGAACAAAAAATTCTTTAAGTTCTTGGCAATGGCAAGCAATTTCTTCCCTAATTTCGAAATAATCCGCCAGTAGGGGGCGTTGTAATAGCGATTTTTGTGCGATTTTGAATATTGTATCATCGAAAAGTGTATGAAGTTATGCATAGAATTTAACCAAATTTTTTTTTAAGTTCTTGGCAATGGCAAGCAGGTCCTTTCTTAATTTGGAAAACATCCACCAATAGGGGGCGCTGTAACAGCAATTTTTGTGCCATTTTGAGTATTGTACCATCGGAAAGTGTATGAAATTATGCATAGAATTGAACCAAATTTTTTTGTGTATGTTTTTGGTCATGGCAAGAAGGTCCTCTCTGAATTTGGAATAATTGTCCCTGAAGGGGGCGTTGAAATAGCGATTTTTGTGCCATTTTCAATATGGTACCATCGAAAAGTGTATGAAATTATGCATAGAACTGAACCAAATTTTTTGTGTATGTTTTTGTCCATGGCAAGAAGGTCTCTCCTGAATGTGGAAAAATTCCGCCGGAACGGGGCGCTGTAATAGCGATTTTTGTGTAATCTTCTTAATTTTTCGTAGTTCTATTGTACACCAGTGACTCGTGAATCGACGTGAACTTCCCATCCTGATAAGCCAACTATTCGTGATTTTAATAAATATTATGATCGAGATTAACTCGTTTTTACTCCGATTATTTGACTTAAGCAGAAATTTAAGATGAAAGTCAAAGTTGATATAGTATTGATTATTGAACTAATAAAAGTGAAATATTGTAACAACATTTTGAAATATTAAAATATATGAGATAGAAGAAAGTTTTGGAATTGGCACATCCAACTAGTTTATCGCTGAATTTGAAAATGACCTTCATTTTTAACCATCACGTCAGGATCTTTCGCAAATTGTAAATTTCAAAGTTTTAATGTTCAAAATTTAAAGTTTCCCCCTCCCCTACCCCTCTCATCGGATCCCTGAGCTGATTATCTCTAAGTATCCCCAACATAAATCAAAAAATTGAATAAATTTTTTACTTAAATAAGATTAAATTGAATAAAAATTCGTTTTGCATCTATTTTATAGTATCAGATTTTAGTTTTTTTTTTCTTTTTTTTTTTTTTTTTTTCACTTTTTTAACTGTGAAATTTACGATTTACGAAAAATTCTAACGCGATGGATAAAAATGAAGGTAATTTACAGATTCAGTGCTAAATAGTACATAATTATCGAAATTAAAAAAAAACACAACTATCAAATCTAATTTATATGGTAACAGTTTCTCGCCGTTTTTTTACCTTTTAACTTAGAAATTTACGACTTGCGAAAACTCCTGACATTATGGTTAAAAATGAAGATCATTTTCGGATTCAGCGCTAAAAAATATATAAAAATAAATTATCAAAAGTTAGAAAATTGAACATCTTTTCTATTTTTTAGTATCACATTTTCGATATTTTTTTACTTTTCACTTTTGAAATGTATGATTTGCGAAAAATCCTGACGTGATGGTTAAAAATGAAGGTCATTTTCGAGTTTAGTGCTAAAATATACATAAAAATAATAATTAAAAGTTAAAAAACACAACCATCGCTGGCTTGTGTTATCTATCTATCGACTTGAATGTATTTGTCTGCATGTAAATAAATTCGAAACAAATTGATTAAATATCACTATAGCTGTACATTTGAATGAATCGTTTTATTATAATCTATCTAATCCAGTTAAACAGAAATTATCCTATTTCAATCAAAGTTAATAGAAATTAATTTTACATTTCACAAAATTTACATTAAAAAAGTTTTAAGTGGAATTTCATATACATGCATAATCAGTCAGACATATGGGTAATAATTTTGCTTTTACATAATTTATAAATGAGAATTCGCCTGCACAATTTTATGTTTCACAAATTAAATTCTCCATTTCGGTAAAAAATTATTTTACAAAATATATAAAATTACCGTATATTTCCGTGTTTAAGCCGAGTATAGGACTTTGCAGTGAAAAAAAGTCCAAAATCAGAAACCCGTATACAGGGTGCAATAGAAAGTCCCTTTAACCTGAAAATACTTACGAACGGAGAGAGCTACAGCAATTCAAGTGAGGTAACGGTATGGTAAAGCGACTACGCCCGACCTAACGCAAACGACAGCAGCGCCCCTAGTGGCGAAATTTGGAAGATAGCTATTGAAAATTGTAAACGAAAAGAGATAGAGCAAAATTTCTAATTATAAAGTTTTAGAGCATCAATTAATTAGTCCGAAGCGACATTTGGTTCACATGGATTCTATAAATCGCCGCCTGTATACCCAAAAATGTCCGAAATCGATGAGCGACGATTCTACTTTGCATATTCACATTCCGTAAATGTAACAGTGCACAATTTCAGATTGTGACGTTGTACTGTGCTGTAATGTCTGTAAAAATTTAATTTCCAATGCATTTAAAATTTTAGATTCACCTTTCAAGGGCAGAAGAATTCTGTTCATAAACTGATGAAATAATTGACTGACACCAGAATATTCAAACGAATTTCTTAGAAAATAAAAACCAGCTAATTTGCACTTTCATTACAAAAGCAAAATTTTATTAAAATATTCTTGGTGCCATTTGTCAGTTAGTTTTGGAATTAAAATTAGGTGGTTAGTCCGTCTAGCCACCGCCCTTGAAAGGGTTAAATCTATGTCGTCGTATTGAAAAGGCTTGCAACAGACGTTCCATACTGAGAAATGTGCATGTAGAATTACTCTCGCGAATACAAACGTGTGTCGTGAGCAATGGCAAACTTTTCGAACATAGTGAATATTAACTTTTTATCACTCTGAGAAAGTTTGTCTTTTTTGTTTTATTTGTGTGATGTTATCAAATGTATTGAGATGAGCTCTATTTATACCATAAATTGTGTGTATTTCCCCATATTTCTGGTTATTCCATTCAAACGTTTACACAAAATAGAGTGCATCGATTTCGGACATTTTTGAGTATACAGGCAATACATCTTATCCATGTAAACCAAATGTCGTTTCGTACTAATTAATTGGTGCTCTAAAACTTTCTAACTGGAAATTTTTCTCTATCTCTTTTCGTTTTCGATTTGCAATGGCTATCTTCCAAATTTCGCCACTAGGGGTGCTGCCGTCGTTCGCATTAAATCGGGCGTAGTCATTTTACTATACCGTTACCCCACTTGCATAGCTGTAGCTTTTTCCGTTCACAAGTATTTTCAGGTTAAAGGGACTTTCCTTTGCACCCTGTATAAGCCGATGTCAAACAAAGGTGATGAAAAATTCAACAAACGAAAACTTAGCACTTTTTTTGCATAGCTAATAGAAAAAAAATGCGCTCTTCGAAATTATTGTCATCTCCTTGAGATCTTCGATAGATCCCCGATGGCATTACTTCGATTCTTTAACAATCGGACATTTTTCTAAATGAATTATTTAAAGACAGGATCCATTCGAAATGAACTGAATGGATGTCATCTGCGGATGCAGCTGTAACAAATGGTGGTAATAAAAAAAAAGTTGACATCGTTATAATTGAATGGAGAAAAATAGCTTGGCTTAAATTACCATAAGAAATGATCGTCCGATCTTTCAAAAAATGTTGCATCAATAATGCGATGGATAGAACTGAGGATGATGCCATTTTTTAAGAAGATGGCGAAGATTATGAACTAGGTACTGGCGATATTCATCCTGATGTACCAATAAAGCTATTTTAAGGAGTTGCTTGAAAATTCTGATAATGACGTGGATAGTAAATGATGATTGATGACTTTTTCATTGTAAAAGAATGGAGTATTAAGATATTTTTAGAAATTTTTAAGTCTTTCTTTATGTTTTGTACATTTACCGTCCTTTGTATTTTAGAATATCAAATATGGAAATTTTCTTAGACTCGTGTATAAGCCAACCCTCTCACTTTGGAGCCAAAAAAATGCCCAAAATTTATCGGCTTATACACGGAAATATACGGTATGTAAGAAAGTCACTTATAATCCTTAAACTAAGCTAATACATGCTAAAAGTGATAAAAATACATTTTAAAGGCATTTGTCTTTATTCTGATATACATGTTTAATCACACAAACGGATATTTTATCAAGATATAATATATTGATAAAAATAATTTTCACAATTTTTTTTTAAATGAAACTCGTAGACAAAAATCACGAGATCACATGTAACAATGAAAGCAAATGCTCTGATAAAAATGTACATCTGTGAACGTGAATTAATTTATCCTATTGTTTCATATCCTATTGTTTTTGAAGCATCTCTTTCCAAATTCTGGATAACTCCAAGAAGGTTGAATCATTCCATATATTCTCGTTGCGTAAAAAGAATTCTATTGATTCTCGGATAATGAATGGGGAATAAAATCTTGATGGATAAATTATTCTACTACTTTTAAAACCAATATGTAAAGGTTCTTTGTTATTTAGATTGGCTAAAGCTCTAGTTCACTTGTTGTATTTGATATCTGCTATACGTTCTTTGATCCTAGTTTTAAAATTTATGTTTGTCATTCCTATGTAATATTTCACTGCCTACATCTGAAATGCCACAGGTATTTCAAATACCTGATAATTGATTTGGTTCTACTGGATCTATTTTCCGACAGGCTATGTTTCTTTCCTTTTATAGAAGGTTTTGCAATAACAGAGATATTGAATTTATTAAGTTTATATTTCAATCTTTCAATTTTTCTGGAATCTTTGAGATTGTGGAACAAAATCAACCTTCATATTTTAAGAAAATCTCTTTTATCTTGAAAATTAATATGTAATAAGATAGTTCAACAAAATACCTATTAGACTGGAACAGATTAGAAAATTACATTATTATCATTGTTGGTATATTTATTTTCCAAAATCGTCACAAAAGTGTATGAACACCCTCTGTATATATTCTGCGATTGTACAGTCGAAAACAAAAAGTAAACACACCCCGTACTAACTCTGCAACAAATTATCGTAGAAGAAAGTTACTGGTGCCAAACGACTGGAAATAAAGTGTACTTGT
Organism: Maratus speciosus; assembly: GCA_963932465.1. NCBI lineage: Eukaryota > Metazoa > Arthropoda > Arachnida > Araneae > Salticidae > Maratus > Maratus speciosus. Next base: position 152,673,981 of record OZ010786.1, read on the forward strand.
AAATGGTGTATATAACATTTTCTTAAGAGATTATGCTTAAGCAAAGGCTTGTTATACGTTTTCAGGTATGTTTGCATGGATTATATTCCAATTTATTTGAAGAACTAAAATCTATGTTAAAGAGACATCAGAATAACTTTACATTCGTTATTCTCCTTTGAAATAGGATTATTAATTCCATGAATAAACTTATTATGCTATTTCATTTGAAATTAGCTTGCTTTCAGGTTAGCGTAAGATCGCGAAGCACTGAAATACGATTTATGCTTTGTTTACATCGTAAGACAGAGAGTTACGCTCTAAGTTCATCTTAAGTGAGGCACCGTAATCTCAGTACAAATGTTTCAAGAAAATGAGTGAAATATTTTTTCAAATTATGTTTTTCTACGCATCCTAGATGGCCCCTTAAACTAACATCTTGACGGGTTTTTTAAAATATAATTCGAAAACTACTTGGAAGTATAATTTGAAATTTATTATGCGCATAAAACAGGACATAATAAATATAAATCCATCAAAAAAAACTGTAGGATGCAATTTATAATTTTTTTCGAATATTAAATTCATAAGTTATAATTCGTATTAATAAATTATAAAAATTATAAATTCAACGTGATTATGTTTGGGTTTTTTAGTATTATAACCATACAAAAACTTAGCACCAGGATTATAATTTCAGGAGATATTAATAAAAATATGGAAATGTAATTTAACATTAGAAGCACTAAATTTTGACAGTTTATAATTCAAAAACGTATTTAAAATATCTTGTCAAAATTGTGTGTTGCTATTTCAAAAGAAGAAAAAAGGGGGGAGGGGTCTAATTTTGATGTGTAGATAGCCCCTTGAGCAAATTTCCTTCCTATACATCATTTAAAAATCGACTTTATTCCCAATTGTTTGGTGCCTGTAACTTTCTTCTACGATAATTTGTTGGAGAGTTAGTAGAGGGGGCTTAATTCTTTTTTTCTTCGACTGTACTTTTACCATAATTCCGTTAAGCAAAGATTAATAATGATAATGTTCAGATTTTTTGCATAATTTTTTTTTAACTAAAAAGGGCTATCGACATGTAATATTTAGCCTCGACATGTAATATATATATATATATATATATATATATATATTTAAGTGAGTTTAGAAATTTTCTAACTGTCGAACGAATGGTATTTATTTTTAAAACTACATGTAATAAATAAATAAATAAATAAATGAAGCTCGTTTTAAGATTTATTTTGTGGTGAATTTTGTAAACATAAAAGTACAGTAGAACCTCGATTATCCGAAGTAATTGGGACCGACAATCTTTCGGAAAATCGAAATTTTCAGATAATCGAGAGTACTTCAATTTTAAGATTAAGGAGAAATATATGCGCTATTTCTTATTAGGGTAACAATTGCTTAATAAAAATAAAGCAATAGCAAAATAGAAACAAAATTAAATTACCTGAGCTTTAATTTTTAAATTAAGTACCTTTTACATATTTCAGAAGGGTTTGAAACAATATTTTGTTTGTCGCAGTTTCGACTGCCTTTGCTTTGAAGCCCTATGAAGAAGTTTTTAAATATTATTAGTTCGCCAGTATCACAGTCTTACTGCTGTTCCAGCCAAGCCAAACTTTTTGCAAAACATTCAAAAGCTTCAGAATAGCTGATTTGTTCGTTTTCTTCGTTCGTTCCGCTCCGCAGCTTACGGGAGTTCATGTTAAATTCAAAGGAATTCTGAGAAAAGGGATAGAAAATATTTATATGTACTCGTGGATCGGGAAGGACCGCTTGCACACGAGGAATACGATAAATAATAAAAAAAAAAAAGCTTTCAAAATGGATTTTACACACAAGCAATGTGTTAGTAAAAAATAAAAAAAAAGCTTTAAAAATGGATTTCTGTTAACCGAGAGTTTCGGTTAAAAGAGTTTCGGATAAAAGAGGTTATACTGTACTGTTAAAGTAAAAATTTTTGATAAAATCTTTGCTGCGTTAATTATAACACCCTCTACACATCATAAAAGAAATAACGATTGGACCACTAATATCCCATTATATAAACAAAATAATTATCAATAAAATTTACTTCTATGATTTTCAGTACTGTTTATATTTAAAACTATTTTAAATATTATTACGTAATTTAAAGTACTCTAGCTTATTATTTATTTAGACAGTTTTTTTAAAGCATATTTCAGCTATTTTTTTATTTAATAAAGTAAACTATTTTTCCGTTTATCTTACAGAAAAAATAATGAACATTCAAAAGTATATTTATCTCATAAGACAGTTGTTTTTTACTAATGAAATGAAAAATCATTACCAAACTGCATTTCTTTATTTTTTAATCTGTGGTTATACATTAAGCGCAGCTTAAAAAAAAAGTTTGAATAACTTGAATGATTTGATTAAATAACTGTCCATCCATTTAAATTACATGCCATTTTATTTGTATTTCCCGAAATAAATTTAATAAAGTAAAATACCTTTATGAAAAAGACATTACCAAACAGTATTTCTTTGTTTTTTAATCTATGGTTATACATTAAGTTCAACTTTTTAAAAAAGTTTGAATAACTTGAATGATTTGATTAGATAACGTTCCATCCGTTTAAATTACAGGTCATTTTACTTGCATTACCCAAAATAAAATTTAATAAAGTAAAATACCTTTATTGAAAGTTAAACAAACAGTCTGATATCGCGACGGCAGCCTTTGAAATTCGAACAACTCTCTGGAAAAAACTGTCATTTTCTCATTTCAGAATAGCTTTGTATATTCATTTAGCTTTTCAGAATATTTTTTCATTTTCAAATTATTTGCCATAAAGGGGTTTTAATCAATTAAATAATTTCATTATTTGAGAAATAATCAATATAAAATGGAAAATCATTTTTAAAAATACTGTGTTTTCTCAAAAATAAGACTTAAAAGGATTCGTTAACCATTGAAGTATTATTATTATTATTGAAATAAAATTTTATGCAGTAAAATACCTTTCTTGAAAGTTAAACAAACACTCTGATATCGCGACGACAGCCTTTGAAATTCGAATAATCATCCGGAAAAAAACTGTAATTTTCTCTTTTCAGAATAGTTTTGCATATTCATCTAACTTTTCAGAATATTTTTTCACTTTCAAATTATTTGCCATAAAGGGGTTATAAAGAATTAAATAATTTCATTATTTAATAACCAAACATTATAAAATGGAAGATCATCTTTAAAAATACTATGTTTTGTCATAAATAAGACTTAAAAGGATTTGAAATATTTTTTTATTATTATTTGAGTACTTTGTAATATCATTTTTGACATATTATTAAATTGTATGAAGAAAAATCATTTAATAAGGCAAAAATGTATTTTTTGTAGTAAAATTTAAAAACATTTTTTTTTCAAGAAAATTTTAAAACTGCATTTCTCTTACAATTTTTAACTTTTTGAAATCTTTTTTTATATCCCCTGTCGGGGGTACAGGGGACAATTTCAGTATAAATTAAATTTTTATTTCATAAAACTTAAGATTACTTTCAGTTTATTCTCGGTTTAAAAAAAAAAAAAAAAAAAAAAAAAAAGTTTAACTCGTATTGTTCTGTAGAGCAAGGCTGTGACCAGAAGGCATCAACTTCAAAAGCACAGTGTTACAAAACCATCTAATCTACAGCTTCCTAATTCATGTATGTTTTTATTACATTTGTTTACACTAATTTGACTGGAGGGGTTACATACGTTCTCAGCTGAAAAAAAAACGATTTTTTTTTTTTTTTTTTTTTTTTTTTTTTTTTTTTTTTTTTTTTACGGAAATTAAAATTTTATAGTGTGTAGAATTATGGGTAAAAGGATTTAAAATGATATCTCAATTATTAAGCAAGATATAAACAAAAATGCGAGCGCGCTTACGATTGATAAAGCCGACCTCGCCAAACATTATAAAGCCAGCTGTAGCGTTCAGGTAGGAACTCACAAATACACGTTTTCGCTGCTGTTCGTTATATTTGTGAGAATATATTGAGCCCTTTTAAAGATTTTACTCCCGTTATTGAGCACTAACGGGAGTTTCAATGCTGAAATTTGGAAATTTTACCCAAAAAATCTCACCCGGAAGCCGCTCTATTGTTCAAATTACCACCGATATTGCTTCTGTAACATATAATGATAGTGCTGAAATTTACATGCAGATACTACAAGTAATGGGATACACAGGCGAATGCCAAGCGTCTGCGACATGCTAGAATCCAAGCGGGGCAAGCGACGAAAGAGGCTCGTACAGCTCGTAGGTTGGTTGGTTGGTTGATTTTTGACGGCCGATTATCTGCACTAGGGATATAGGCCCGAGGGGGGAGTGCCCTTCGTGGGGGTCTTTCTAAGGGAACCTAACCCGTATTTACGCATGGAAATCCATGGCTCGAAGAAAACCACGAAAACTCCGAACGATGAGGCCGACGGGTGCGATTGGGTTCGAACCCAGCACCTCCCGTCTACCAGCTTCGAGAGCAGAACCTCTCAGCCACTGGTGGGGCTACAGCTCGTAGGTGTAACAAAATTTTTTTTAATGAACCTATTAAGGTAAAAACGGGTCCACAGTATGGCACAGGAATAGCAAATAAAGTGTAGTTGAAAAAAATACATATCAGTATATATATTTTTTTCCGACAGTACATACATATTTTTAAACGCCATTTTCTGGGAACTATTTTTTTCAACATGACAACCATGATAACTTGAACAGTTTTAAACATTTTTGGATTCAATTTGAGTTTATTTACGCATAATTAAATTGTATAAGGATCATCGAGCCATTTTTGAAAATTTCATTTTTTTTATGTTTTTCCAATAAGTTTAAAAATCAAAATTTTACACGAAAAAGGAATTTTTTTTTTCAGTATAGCGCAATTTTCTTATTTTTCGAAAATTAAAAAATTTGAACCAATGGCCTTTAGATAGAACCTTATTTTACAAGACTAAACTGAGATTTTATTATTTTTTTGTTTCTTCAGGAAGTTAGGATGATGCCCATCGAGCCCGGATAGTTTGATACAGGTCAATGCGACTACAGGTTTCCGACGTAATATGCGACCAAGTTTAACAAAGAAAATATTTTTAAACACTTGAAGCAATAAAAAACAACAGGGAATTATTAGTTTTTGAATTAATTTATTCCCTTACTAAAAAAAAAAAATAAATTCCAAAATGTCAGTTTTTCGCTGCCGGAATGCATGTAACCCACTTGAAAATTTAATGTTAATTGACGGATGTAATATTAAGAATTTAAATTTGGGAATACACGTTCTGATTCCAGAACGAAACCTATAAACTAATCTAGTTGTTCTTAACCAGGTATGTCTCGCACATATGTAAGAAAATTACCCATGAACTATGATAGGAATGATTTCAAAATGTCTACAGAATGCGTCAAGAATGGCTTACAAATGCATGCTGCAGAAATTAGTGCACGTTGCTTATCATAGATTTAGGCCTAATTTTTTTTTAATATATATACCTCTAAAATGTTATCTTTATTACTTAAAATAACTAAATTTACCAATAGAGGGGTAATAGAACACAAAACAAATATTTCTTTGTTAATACACATTATATCCAAATTCTCCCTCTTACGAGGTACTTTGAGTATAATTAAATTTATATTTAATCTGAGATAATGGAAATTATAAATAAACCTAACCATCACACAAGCTCTTTCTAGAAGAATACACTGCTTAAATGAAACGATAAGAAAATAAGAAAATCCCCTCATTTGCAGTATGATGTAAGAGTTTAAATTTACGAACATGCAATTTTTATACCCGAATTACCCAGACAGTTCTTTTCTACAAGTGTGCTCTAATAATGTAAGGACCAGATTTCCAAAAACTGAAGTACGGTATATAATCGCGTATAAGTCGACTCGCGTATAAGTCGACCCCCTAACTTTCGAATGCAAATTTTCCAAAAAATCCAAAACTCATGTATAAGTCGACGCCCTAACTTTTTAATTCCATTTTGCACAAAATCAAACCAAAGATTTCACTTGCCAATGAGAATAAGTAGTAAGCAAACAAAAACAAATAATTGAAATTTTTAAATAATGAATTATTAATATTTGTATATTTTACATATTGTTTTATCATTCATACACATAAAACATCAGAATTTTGCAGTATTCGAAGGGGTTTTTTTTTGTTTTATTTTCGCTTTTGTAATTGACTCGCGTATAAGTCGATCCCTCAATTTGATTGCCGAAAATTGTCAGAAATTCCTCGACTTATACGAGAGTATATACGGTAATTGAAAAAATAATAATAACATGTCGTTGCAAAAATACCGTAAAAATGACCATTTACTTTAAAAAAATTAAAAATATACAATTATAGATTGGAAAATCCTTAATTTTATTATGAATGCAATTTAAGCAGGCTACCGTTCGTGGAAAAAATCTACATATATATCTACATATATATATATATGTATTCAGCAATGTTGAAGTTACAGAAAAAGAATAAGGTTTTAAAACGAAAGAACGTTTGAAAACAACAGACTTTTTTCAAATGGTTGCTATCTTACAAAGTTTCGTTCCATTTCCTTAAAAATAAGAGTCTCACCCCCTCTCCCCATGCCACCTCACCCCCCCCCCCCCAAAAAAAAATGAATACAGTAAAACCTCCTTAAAGCGACCTTCCATTCCAACAAAAATTGGTCGCTTCGAGAGGTGGTCTCTTAATGGAGGTCGTGCTTAAATCTAGATTTTAATTGTTGGAAAAAAGTAACATAACTATTACTAAACTTTATATTTCACATTAGGCAAAAATATAAAATTTTAAATATCAAAAGAAAAGTTAATTACTGCAGAGTTTAAAAATGAATATATTGACGTTTGCTTTGATTTTACGGTTTTATTTTTCACAATTTTCATTTCCAGGCCCTTTCGAAGTTCAGTAAATAAATGCAATTTTTTTTTGGAAGGGAATAAATAATGACTATTTCATTAATTTATCTGTTTCTTTGAGAGTTTCCTAATAGAATAGGGCAGGGGGGTTTATTGCCCGCCTTTCTTAATTCGACCTCAGATGTAAATTCATTGCCTAAAAAGGCACAAAAGGGTTTAAATAATCAAAAGTTGCCAGAATAAATAAAAAATCTAAACTTAGTTTAGAAGTTCGATGAATAATGCGCCCTCCGGAATTATATTTCTAATAAAACCTTCTTCAAGCGACCGGGGGAAAAATGAATTTTTTTCATTTTCTTCAAAGAAATTGGTCGCTCATGGAGGGAGTTCAATTGGGATGATCTCTGAATGGAGGTAAAATTAGTATTGAGCCTATGGGAATAGATTTCGATCCATGAAAAAAATGGTCGTTCAGGGAGGTGATCGCGTAATGAAGGTGGTCGCACAGGGAGGTTTCACTGTACATAAATAAATAAAAATTAATATGCTTTCTGAAAATTTTGATTTTTTTTTCGGATGACTTTCATAATCTGTGTACTATACGGCGAAGGCTGATGCACAGCACAGCCGCATGCAACTGACAATATCTCCATCAATTTTAATAATTATTGTATAATAAAAATATTTCTGAAAACTGTGAATAATATTGATTACATTCAGTTTACATTTTGCTTTATGTTTTTTATGAAAAAAAAAAAAAAAAAAAAATCCCGAAGTTGTCCTACTCTTCTCTTCAATGAATGGTTTTGCTTCCCCTTAAAGATCGGCCAGAAAAAATAGATATTCAAGTTTAAAATATCTCTTGAAATATTAGTATTTTGAGTATATTGATACATTGAGAAAATACAAACTGAAAGAAAAAATTCTGAGCATCAACATTTAAAGTGCAAAGCACTCAGTAAAAAAGATGTATCGATATATTTTAAGTTAATGATCCTTATGAATCTTCGCCAGCATATTCTACGGATGGCTACATTTGAAAAATAAAAAAATTGGAAATTTGACATTTTCATTTTTTTTAAGAGAAGAGTATCGAATCCCCTTAATCGGAAAATAAGCCCTAGCAGGATTTTTAAGGACGCTCATAACATTAGTCCTTTCCCCAAAAGTGAACCCCACTTTAAAAATAAGCCTGTCTCATTTTCTTAAAATAGACAGTTTCTAAAATATCATCCGGAAAAGGCACCAAAACGTGATGAGGAATGCATGAAAACGTTAGAGATGAAATCCAGTTTTTCTTTGGAGCCCGAGCCTGAACCTGAAAATACGCAGTTTAAAATTGTTAATACCCTTTTAAAATTGTTCCAAGATTAATTTTCTCATTAAATAATCTCTTCTTACATAGCAATCCTGTCTACACCCTTAAGACTGCCTTTCGTGAATCTTACGTCCCTGAAAATCTGATTTATATGGCAAATTCTTTACTTAAACTCAACTACTGGCAGAAGTCTTCAGAAATCGAAGTTCTTATTCTTTTAAAATATCACAAAGTAGAAAACGTCGAATAAAAAAATGTTTATAAAAGAACTGTTACATTCATTGATAATACTAGAGGGCTCTGCCCCCTACAAGCTACGCTGGCCAACTCCCGTTCAGACACCGCAGACACTAAAAACATACTAATTTGATCGGCTTTAAAAAAATTACGGAAGATTGAATTATACTTAAAAAACCAGCGACGAAATCCCTGTAAACTGGTTTCCACTATTTCCCTTTGATTGGGGAATTTTAAAGCCGAATCAGCTGCTGTTAAGAGATCTGATGGCTGTTTCCGTCTTTGATTAAATAAGATCAGTTAAACATTTGCAAATAAGCTAATATAAAAAGAAGTAAGTAAACAGCGTCTTTGTCTACCGGTATTTTTTAACAACGCTATAAAAAAGTTGTTTTAAATGAGACATTTTAAATGTATCGTTTGAAATCTGAAGTAATTTTCACCAAAGTATTCTTTCTTTTTTAAATATTCACGTAAAAATACTTTTGTTGTCAGAAAGGAAATATAATTTGTGCTGTCTTAGAACTCACAACAATAGTTAAAAAGATCCTCTCAAAATATAAAATAAATGTCTCGTGTAAATATATTGTTAAATTTAATATGTTTTTTAATATTAATATTTGATCATTTTAAATATGACATAATTTCGCCTATTTACTGCTTTGAAAGCATATTAAATTTATTATTTTAAAGTTTTCTTTCTCTTTTTAATATTCACGTGAAAATACTTCTGTTGCTAGAAAGGAAATATTTTTATTTGCGCTGCCTTAGAATGGGCGACAATAGTTTAAAAGATCATCTAGAAAAGTGAAATAAATGTATCGTGTAAATATATTTTTAAATTTAAACTGTTCGGCTATATTATTATTTGGCCATTTTAAATATAACGTAATTTCCTCCATTTACGACTTTAAAGCATATGTATTTATTATTTAAAAATTTTCTTTCTATTTCAAAATTCACTTGTAAATATAGTTTTTATGACGTAATTTTCAATATTTTCCTACTTTTAGTACGTAATTATTTAATTTAATTTGAAAGTTTTTTTTTTCAGTTTATAATTGTCACTTGTAAATAAATTTTTATTCTGAAGGATATATTATTCTTTGCGCTGTTTTTACAATTGACAACGATTTAAAATAATAACCTTTTCTAAAATATGTAAAAAATATGTCTCGAAATGCTAAAAATTTGAATTTAAAATGGAAATAAACCCTCAAAAAATTAGTAAAATTAAAATAATAAACGCAGTCCGCACACTGGGAGCTTCTAACTTATTATGCTTAGAAAAAATTATTAAATTCCTATGTATAGTTTTTGCTCCTATAAAACTTTTTTAATGGAACGATTTTGATCAACTTTAACATTAAATATTCCTTAAAATAATTATTCCATTTAAAAACTGTCTGCATCAGCGTGTTTATCAAATATTTTTCTATAATACTACCCATTTTCATATTTTTGTATGCAGTAGTCTTAATATTAACGAAGAAAGACCCCCGGTCACAAAAAATTCACTTACCGCGGTGGTGACAGCGTTAGTTACCTTTTGTTAGAAAAGAGAGAAAACTGCAAAAATAATTGCAATAAAAAATCAATCAAACATTGGTTGTTCTGACTCTTAAAAGAAATATTAATTTAACCTAAGGTTACCAAAATACTATTTCCTTAAACTTCAACTGTTCCAAGTTATTAAAAAATTAAACTTTATTCGTATATGTAATCAGTAAAATATAATCAAGAAAAGTAATTATGATAAAATTATCAATTGCGGTTCTTGTGCTATGTATTACGGAATGAAAAATCAGGAAAAAATATTTCACTTTGTCACAATCACAGAATTTCTTTTCTGCATAAAATCTAAATCTTACGTCATTTTCACTATCAAAATTTACCTCTCATATCCATATTCACCATTCTAAAAATATTTTTACGCACAATAGGCTTAATACGTATTTTCCCAAACTTGAAGTCACGTTTGTTAGCTACAACTTTGCATATCAACGTTCACACTCTTGACTTGACGTTCTAATCTCAGTACCGGCGAGTAAAAATTCTCGACAGTTATGCATTTTTAGACGTAATTTTGGTAAAATATTTAGTTTTGTCAAAGAAAATGTCGGTTTTCTTTTAAATATGACATCACTTTCTTTCACTGAAGTATTTCGCATAGCATCTTAAACTCAGTCTCACCGGAATCAAAAAATATTAAAATGTAACAGTTTTATGAGGAAAATGCGTGTTTTTTAAAGTGTTAGGTCATTTTTTGTTAAAAAATTTTTAATTGCAATGACAAAATGGCATCGATGAGGATATAATCAATAAAAATAAATAAACTCCATTTTCTATTTTCTCTGCAAAATGAAAGTAATCCGATATTGCCACCATTTTAGAGAAATTTCACAAAAAACTTTTAAAATTAAATAAAAAATATAAAAATGGGACTTATTTTAAGATAGTGCGAGCATAGCTACAAATAAACAGCTTTCATAAAAAAAAAAGTAATTAGTAAAATTGGTTCAGTAGGAAGCTCAGTGCAAATAACTAAAAAACAACCTTTCGTTTTAAATATACAGGCTGCCCCAGGACTACTGGGACAAACTTTGAGCGGAGGTAGGTTGGTTGGTTGGTTGATTTTTGTGACGGCCGATTATCTACACTTGGGATATAGGCCCGAGGGGGAGTGCCCTTCGTGGGGGTCTTTCTAAGGGAACCTAACCCGTATTAACGCATGGAAATCCATGGTTCGAAGAAAACCACGAAAACTCCGAACGATTAGGCCGACGGGCGCGATTGGGATCGAACCCAGCACTTCCCGTCTACCAGTTTCGAGAGCAGAACCTCTCAGCCACTGGTGGGGCTGAGCGGAGGTAGGAGACATCACAAGGATTCAGATTTGCGTAGCAAGCAACCCACGCTTTCAGGGCCCGACTAGCAAGTTTCTGTGCCCAGGGCACTTTCAATTTTTCGTGCCCCCTTAGATTGACTGATTTACTGATACTAGTTTTTTTTTCACATTTTATGTATTTATACGAAAAGTGTAACTCAAAAAATTAAGTTTCCCGGAAAATTGAAAAACGGCTCCAGAAATAAAAATAAAATATTTTTCCATTATTAATTGAAATGTGCTTTTAAGCATATATTGAGATACATTTTTGTCATTTCATCTGATTAATATCTCAAACATCACATTCTTTTCATAATTATGATTTTTTAATGGAAATTTAGATGAAAGTATGAAAAATTTTGTGCCTCTCAGAAATTTCGTGCCCATTGCACAGGCCCCGGGTGCCCGTGCGATAATCAGGGCCTGCACGCTTTCCTGGCGCGGTAGTGACGGCACATAACACAAGAAAGAAAGGACACAAACAGGGAGAGAAAACATGATTATTATTCTTGCTGCAAAGATACCGGGACAATGCTGGAAAGAGCTGAGGAACTTGTTGCACGCATCGTGGTAGCTGCTGGGAAAGTCCGGGACACTCCCGGTATTTTCGAGAACATTAGATCTTCTATGCGCCGGAGATGCGCTTCCATACACCAAGGCCCGGAGTCGTAATTTCAAACACCTACTTTGATGAGGATCGTTGTCTCTTTAATGTTCTTTTTTCTTAGTTTTTTGCTGTACTAAAATTGATAATCATGATTTTTCCTCTTATTCGCTCCTGTCTTTCTTGTATATTGTGTGTTCACTTCCGCGCCCGGAAAGCGTTTCCGACCATGGGTTGCTATGCATATCTGACCCTTGTGATGACCCCTACCTCTCCTTAAAGTTTGTCACAATAATCCTGGGACACCCTGTATAGATTGTACATTTTTTTCAGAAAGGCGTGACTTGTTTTCCAATAATTTTGGAAAAGGATTTCAAATAGAAAGTTATGCTATATAAAGGATATCCCATGGCTTTTTTATGTTACTAACTCTGACCGTGCAAAGGCTTCTGTAATGGCATAGGATATTTCTTCTTACATCTCCCATCAATAACAATTCAATTCCTTTTCAAACTTATTTTTAAAAGGGCTGTAAAAGACTTTTAAAAACTTAGACTACATAAGTTGTTTGTTGTTTCTCACATTAGAAAGGGTTTTTTTTTTTACTTTTTCCTAATTTGTGAATAAATGAAGTTTTCACTGTGAGCCTGAGCCAAGCCCATTTCGGGCCTGGACTCGGGCTGAACGCGACTCATCTCTAGCAAACATTATGTATTTAATATAAACTATAATGGCTTTTAAATCTAATTTCCTTTTTTTAAACAAAAAATATAGTGAATAGAATGCGGAAAATTACTAATAGTTTTACTACTTGTACTTAATTACCAGTACTTTTTAATATTATAACATTTCCATGAATGGCAACATTTTGCCATTCTAAATTAAAGGTCCCAATCACAGTAATAGCCCAATAACGATTTTTTAAGATGAAGTAACTTTGACACAATCTATATTGTAAAGGACAAACGTATCCATGCGTAAAGCTGACTTCATTTTGACGGTGTCGACAGTAAACAATTAAATTTAACTTTCGTTATCTTTTATTGCAATTTTTTAAAACTTCTAAATAGCGCAAATTTTCATTTTTTACACAGTCGAATGGAAAAAAAATGTATTCCCAAATACAAATTGATTGAAAACTGTCTCGCAATTTACTCAATCTTTATTGTTTCCAAAATAATTTTCAAGCATGATTTTTTTTTCAATCCTCTATCACGTGCATACGATTAGGAAAGATAAATCTATTTGCTCCTAAATTTACATAAATAGTCATCAATCAATAAATAAAATAATAAAATATAAATAAATAAGAATTTGGGACATATAATTGAACCGTACGAGCTTAAACCACTGAAATAAACAGAATCGAAAAGGCTGAATTTAAATAGCGATATCTTAGGTTGTTGACTTCTGGCGCGAGGTCAATATGAAAGAATCGCTTTTAATAAGTTTCAAAATTTTATTTGAATTCATTAGTGCTATTTTGCATATAAATTTGACTTTTAGTATTGTTAATGGGCATTCTAAACAAAATATTAAAAAATCTATTAGTTATTTAAAAAAAAACTATACCCGTGAGAGGTTTTCTTGTCGCAATCTTTGTTATTTGCTGATACTTTTTTTCATTAATTTTTGATTAACTGCATTTTAAAAAAATCAAACAACGTGTTTTACTGTATGTAAGAACTTTTCGAACAATACCTCATTCATCGCTGTATCTTTAGTATTTGCAGAGATTAAAGGATGTTGGCGTCAGACATAATATACATGATGGTTTTCACCTATATTCTGTAATCCGGGAAACCCAGATTTATCCCCTAGTTATTCTTATTTGACGAACGACTGGATCAATTGACTCCATTTTATGTAGCATAGCCGAATAACGCGCATATCGATAACTTTTACAAATTGTCCTTTCAATTTTCCGTATTAAGAGAAGTCATCAGTTTTACAATAGTAAAATTTCAATATTTTTTTAACTATTATTTATCTATCACAGTTTTCTTCATATTTATACTATTAGAACCAGGTTTTTAGACATAATTCTATAAAGCTTATTAATATACAGGATTAGCATAAATAAATGACGGCATTTTAAAATTTTATATTTTCAAAGCTATGTCACGCATATTGTAATAAGGGATAGGATGACACCCCAGTCATTGACACCTAACCACTAACTGGTTGCCCTTGTTACATGCCCCTTTAACTGTATCCCCTTGTTACATTAAAATGTAAAAATTTCATGGCTGAAAATATAGAATTTCTTTTAAACATGATGTTATTTTCACCAGCAGAAGTGTTTCGCTTGTCTATAATTTGAATCTCAACGTTGTAGAGTACACAAATAGGAAATAATAAGGACTTTTGTCTTAATCTTTGTCCGGAAGTGTAAAGAGCCACTTAATTGTGCTTCATTCTAATGCAATCATAGTAAACAGTTGTAGTTTTCTAAATTCCCTTTTCCTTTAGTTTATTCCTTTTAAAACGGCGTCATCTTTACAAATGAAAAAAACATTTCGTTTTTAAAAATTTGTTATGTCCAAAAAATGAGCTCTAATGCTTTTCAGGATAAAAATTAATATGACTCGATCATATTGACGGGAAAATAAGATATCCAAATAATTCAGAAATACATATATATTTGGAAATTCATGATTTTAAATGCTATGAATTAACTGAAATACACTATAATAAGAAATGCATCAAAACAATTTTCGCTTAATGATACAGTAGCATTTTTTAAAATTCAAATTCGAATAATTCAAAATATATTAGCTAATTCAAACATAAATATATTCACTTTTAAAATCGTATAAGGAATGACTTTTAAAATCTCATATAATAACAACATATTTAAATAGTTTAAAATCCCTAAATTCAAAAGTATCATGTATTTATTGTTTTAATAAATAAGTATTTTTATAGCTTGTAGTTGAACAATTGAATAAAAGAATAATGTGCGTTAAATTAATTTTCAGTTATCTATAAAAAAAAAAAAAAAACCAAAATCACGAAACAGTTTTGTTTAGTTATGTTGTTTGTTTACTTTTTAGTAAAGAGAGAGAGAAAAAAAACCAGTAATAATGTATTTTAAGCAATTGAAATTTTTGAGCGTGTGAAAAAACAAATAAAGCAGTTAAAGATAACACACCTTCTATAACTGAACTATATTAAATCTGAATGTATTTTTTTTCATATATATATAATGTTTTTATTTATTTATTTATTTATTTCTTAGCTATTAATCCTGACTTCTTTCAGATCTGATTAAAAAAAGAAACAATGCAGTTATTTTAAATGGCAAATTTTAGCTCTAGATTATAAAATAAAATAAAAACAGCATCTCAATAATGAAAAGATTAAAAAAGCTGTACCCTATAGTACTTAACAGTAATTCCATTTTCCAGTACTTAGTTATATTGACTTATTGGGCGGATAACCGTAAAGTATAAAAATCAAGTTATTTTTTAAAAATGAAAATTGTTTTTGAAAACCTTTTTAACACTTTTCAACAAAGTTAAAAAGTGTTTATGAATTTGATTTGTCTCTCTGACTGTCGGCCGTTTGTTTGTCTGCCATATGTTTGTCCCTATACTAACTCACGTAAACATAGTCCGATTGCTATGAAATTCACAGATGTTATTGGGTAACACTATGGTATCTTCGGTATTGAAAATGAATTGTGTAGTATTTACGGCTCATTTACAGAGAAACTCAAAAGATGTCGGTTATACTACGGTTAAGGGGAACGTTTGCGGTGTACTTTAATGATATTACATTATTTTAAATGCACTGAAATTTATATATATGTCACTGAGGTGTACTATATAGCGCTTACTGCAGAATATGGAGCGCATAGAATTTATCGTTCATTTACAAGAACATACAAAAGAATTTGGATACACAAGAAATTGAATAATTCAATTATAGAAACCATGAACATTAATTGCTGGAGATGCATTTTGAGTTGTGGTACGCGTTTTTAAATTAAACTGTTATTTTAAATATTACCTGGTTTGTATAAATTTTATACATCATATATAGGGCTCCACACAAAATTGCTAAAGTACCTTGCCGTTTATTCACGGAAATTGCTGAATGGAAATTTTCAAGTGTGTTATTCCTTTTAACTGAACTTTTAGCAAACTATGTAGTATACATACAAATCTATAGATCATATACAGGACTACACAAAAAAAAACTGGATATTTTATTGACTATTGATGGTAATAGCAAAAATTGGATTTTCAAATGCGTTATGCTTTTTTCAAATTGTTTATTTAGGCATCTTCTTTCATCTTAATAAACTGTAAAATTTTGTTACAGCATTCTTAATGTGTTGGAAAGAGTTACATGATCTATGTTGGGTGCATGATTTTTAGTTCTTGTTTAGATCTGTTCTTGATTCCTATTTCGAGTAACTTCATACCAAATTTCGTAGTGATGGACTTCCCATTAGAGTACAGCAATGGGTCGTTTATTCCAATTTACAAGAACTCGTGTCGGGTTGAGGGTAATTTCTTTCATTTATTTTTCATCGCTGGCCGAGTTGACTCTAACTGTTTCGGGTTCGGGCTGTGTTTAGAATCTTGCGGTTCGGGTTAAGATTAATACGAATTCTCAAAAGAAAATGCAGACTATAGCTTGAAATGAAAAAATATATATTTGAATATAAACCAGTCTTTTTTTTTTTTTTTTTTTTTTTTTTTGACATTAAGATCAGTCGGAATCCCTATACCTGCCATGTTAAATTAATGTATCTTTTCTCATAAACTACTTAAGATACGGACTTGAAAAAACTTTTATGCATAAAATAAACAATTCTTAAAAATCTGAAGTTAAATTTATAATTAAATAAAGTTTAAATATTTTTTTTTAAAAAAATCTGAAGTAGAAACCACATTCAAATTTCCAAAAATGTGCAATTTTTTCAAAGATAATGATAATAATAATAAAAAAAGTTCTTTTTATGAGTTTAAACAATTCACCTCAGATTAAACAGGGATATGTATAGAATGTTCAAGCAAAGTTTCAAAGCATAATGTATAATAGTTTTTTTTCAAAAAGGTACATCGAAATTAAAAAACAAAACCAACATTTTGAGAAAATCAAGTTTAAAGTAAATAAACAAACAGAATTACTAAAAATTTTCCAACTTCTGATTGCTGTAGAAACAAAAGTAATATATCAGTAAAAAGAGGAGAAATGGTAGATTCAAAATATTAAAAAAATCAAAAATTCGATATATTTTAGGTTTTGACCTTCCAACTGCCCTTAAGATGTAACACCATTTTTATCGTTTCAAAATCCTTATATCGCTCAAAGGCTGTTGCCCGTGAAAATTGAAGGGCAAACGCTCATAAATTTACAGTTTTTTCTGAGAGTGCAGCAAGTAACAAAAAGTTTTACCACTTTTTTTTTTTTTTTTTTTTTTTTTTTTTTCGAACAACAGTTTCAAAATCAGTGGACACTCTACCTCCTCCAATTTTCAATTAATTAACTTCATTTATTTAAAAATTAATCTTCATATATTTTTATAGTAAATTAAGTATTACTTTTTCGTAGCGTATTTCTTGATTTTCTGTGAAAATATCACTGTAAAAAAAAAAAAAAAAAAAAAAAAAAAAAAAAAACTCTCACATTGACAGAAAAAAAACCTGTCAATTTTAGGGCCAGTGGAACGTTTAATTTACCGAAAGGATGTGTAATTTTTCATCAAAACAGTTTTTTTTTCTGTAAAAATTACGAAATCCACTTTCTTTTACAGAAAAAAAAACTGTTATCCTTTAAAACAGTTTTTTTTTTTTTTTTTTTTTTTTTTTTTTTTTTTGTAAAAATAACAGATTTTTGTTTACAGTGTAACAGAATTTGGAGATTCAAAAGTTACATTTTACTTTGAATTAATGCCATTTCACTTAAAATGCATATTTTTTAAAACGGCGACGTATTTCACTTGAGCTTTCGGAACTGAAAAAAAAAAAAAAAACTCTCGTTCTTTTTTGCCTCATTTCTCCAAGTTAACTCTAAGACGAGCTATCATATTAACCGCTTAATTCTAAGCTTTAGAAGAATTTTAGCCCATCAGCTGTCAATCCTCCATTTTTTAATATATCAACTAATAAAAAATATACAGTTTTCTGCTTTAATATATGTGTAATAATTTCGCGGAATGGACTTTTATGAACACTTAACATTTATTTTTAAACAAAATCACAGAAAATCCTTACATTTTAGGACATCAAAGGATGTTATTCTTAAAGATGAAACTGATATTATGATATTAGACATATGATTAGAGAATGTTTTACGTGATTGTATGAAGTTATGGATAAATTTTCTTTTGATTTGGGGTTGAGGGTCAACGAAAATTTTTTGTTGGTTTTAGGTCAAGTAGGAGTCTTTTGTTTTCTTTTTTTTTAATTGGTGAGTTCAGATTGGATTGTGGGTTGGCTAAAATAGAATTTTTGGATTCGGGTAGAATATAACTTTACCCGCAGGGGAGTTACCTCCCGAGTCCACTTCTAATCACATTTTTAGATTTCCAGATTCTTTTTTTTTTTAATAATAAAGATTGCTTTACTCTTTACTGGATTGGGCAGAGACCGATTCAGTTTTTGAGTAAAGCACAATGCAAATTAATTTTAAGTATGCCTCAATTTTCTTAATAACATTTTTTATTAATTCAAATTTTGAACAGTTCGACACAATTTTTATAGTATGGAATTGGAATTAAAATTATTCAGCTGCGTTACTGCTGTATAAAATAATTTATATAATTACTTTAATGACATCGTGGCAAAGACATCCGTTAAAGCAAGCAATGCAACAATTACTACTCATTAACAAATTCACTCAATAGAAATTACGCTACAACGAATATGTATAGAATATGCTTCAAACGCATTAATAATTTATCATAGATTGCACTAAATTTCAATCTCTCTCTATCTCTATCTCTCTCTCCTTCTTATTTGTTTATTTATTAATTACGACTGAACATATCGCGCCCTAATAAGTAACGAGGTGAAACTCGTCGAATATCGACGAAAGATATCGTTTAAAAAAAGAACTGTTACGTTGTAGTATTTATAAAAAATCTTCAAAAATAATTAAAATAAAAAAATCATCTTGCATTGGCTAGTTTAACTCTCAAAACAAATATTATTTTTAAACCCAAGTTACCAAAATACTAATTCTAGTAATTTCAAATGTTCAAATTATTGAAAAATTAAACTGTATTAGTAATTAGTATAGCTAATCAAGATAAGTAATTATGATGAAGTTATCAATTGAGACTATTATGTTTGGTATTATTGAACAAAAATCAGCAAAAAGGATTTCACTTTGACACAATCGCAGAATTATTTTTCGTATGAAATCTAAATCTAATGTCATTTTCGCCATCTCAAAATTTACGTACGCACCTCTCATATTTATATTCACCATTTCAAAATAATTGCAATGCGCAATATGTTATTAATGCATTGATTTCAATTATTTATTATAATACATATTTCTAAACTTGAAGTCACGTTTGTCAGCTATGAAACACGTGGGCACTGGCACTCTTGACTTGGGGTTCTAATCTCAGTACCGGCGAGTAAAACTTTCAGAAAGTTATATGTTCTAGAGGTATTCGTAGTAAAATATTTAGTTTTATCAAATATAATGATATATATTTTTTCAAATATGACGTCATTTTGCTCCATTGAAGCCTTTCACCTAGCGTTTCAAACTCAGTATTAGCGGGATGAAAAAATATTGAATTGTAACAGCTGTTTGAGGAAAAAATACGCGTTTTTTAAAGCGTCGCATCATTTTATGTTAAAATTTTTAAAAGTTTGTTTTGAATTTTTATGAGAAAATGCCATCAATAAAGATAAACAAACCACATTATTTATCTTTTCTTTGCAACAACGGAAGTAATCCGAGTGCCATAATTTTGGGAAAATTCCATAGAAAACTTTTAAAATTGTAATTTAAATATACAAATGGAATATTAAAAAATATATACATTTAGAACAAAACAGCTTTCATTTAAAAAAGAATTATTAAAATTGGTAAATTCAGGGCCATGGAGGAAAGAGATACATGGAGATGCAGTATGCCGTAAAAAAACGGCTTGCAATATGATGCGCGTTATTGCTTAAATTTAAATGCTCTCACTCGGCCCAAACAAAACAAGCACCTGGAACAGGGACCGAATTCTTTGACATCACCCGTGCATTTTTTTTTTCTCTACATGAAAGCAATCTGCTTATTTTTAAGCATTCAAAGCATCATTACATTGTATTATGTATTAAAAACTGTATTACTAAAAGTTTTTTTTTTTTTTTTTTTTTTGTGAAAGAACGTGCTTGTGTTTTGGCCGACTGTAACGGATTTTAGGGTTACTTTTTTGGTGTCACCCCAGCCACCTTACTGCATCCCCATCTATCTTTTTCCTCCATGGTTCAGGCCAGATGACTAAAAAGACTCTTTTTTTAAACATACAGATTATAAAGGGGAAAAAACGACTTCAAGGGATTATTTCTTATGTTACTATTTTTGTGCCAATGCATTATTATTATCCAACTGGGAATCCTGCAAGGGTCGGTTATATTATCTCGAACAAGAAATTTTTAATTAAAGTTAACCCAAAACGCGATCCAAACCCCGCCAAAAACATTCCGTTGACCCAAACCTGACGCAGATCAAACCGAAATGAATAAAATTTAATCCATATTTTAATGCAATTATGGAAAAATACCTTGTAATTACATCTCTAATATCAACGTTTTCCATTATGTTGGTATATTCCTTTATATTAAAATCTACGATTTTTCCAAGTGAAATAAGATTGTTGCGAGAAAACTGTGTTATGCAAGAAACAAAATCCGAACCCAAAACAATTGGGCTCAATCTGACGCAAACCGCAACGAAATATTAACGCCGAAGAACGGGATGGTCTCGTTCCGATAAAATCGGACTACTGCCTCCTCCATGCAGGACTTTATTTTAATTCCCTTCGAAGAAAAATTCGCTTTGATGCACAGTTTGTTTTCCGTAAAAAAAAAAAAAAAAAAAAACTGTACACGATAAGACGACTATTTTAAAGGGTCTTGTACAGTCGTGGAAAAAAAAAGTAAACACCCCCTACTAACTCCGCAACAAATTATCGTAGAAGAAAGTTACTGATACCGAACGATTTTAAATAAAGTCTACTTTTAAATGATGTATATAAAATTTGCTTAGGGGGCCATCTACATATTAAAACGAACCATAACTTCATTTTTTTCAATGGCAATACCCAATTCTGACAGCATAAATGAACTCTACACCCTTCAAATAGCCTAAAAACAAATTTTTATGCAATTCATACCATAAGTTTCCAAAAAATTAATTATTTTAAAACGAGCGTATTTTAAGGGCTGTATCCAAATTGAAGTTGGGTTCTCGATTGCTAAACGAGAGAGCTGCCTTCTTGATCAAGGCACCTTAAGCAGTCAATGAAGTCTGTTAGATAACAAGACAGCAGAAGAAATTTCAAAATATCTACTCACTTCAATCATAGACGGCCCCTTAAACCATCATTTTGCCGTTTTTTAAGCATAATTTGAAAACTACTTGGAAGAAAAATGTGAAATTTGGGATTTTCATAAAGCAGGACTTAATAAATCTAAATCCATCAAAAAAATTGTAGGTTGCAATTCATAATTTTTTCGAATATTAATTTCATAATTCATATCATAAAATTATAAAAATTGCAAATTCAGCGTATTTATGTTTGGGCACATTAGTTTTATTTCTAAACAAAAAATTAGCACATTAGGAGCATAATTTCAGAAGATATAAATAAAAATGTGAAAATGTAATTTAACATTAGAAACACTAAATTTTGAATGTTTATAATTCCAAAACTTATCATTCAAATGACTTGAAATTTTGTGTCTAGGCATATTTTGAACCGAAGATTTGAAATATCTCGTTAAAATTGGGTATTGCTATTGAAAGAAATGACGTTTGGGTTCGTTTTAATATGTAGATGACCCCTAAGCAAATTTTATATACGTCATTTAAAAGTAGACTTTATTTCAAATCGTTCGGTACCAGTAACTTCTGTCTACGATAATTTGTTGAAGAGTTAGTAGGGGGTGTTTACTTTTTTTTTCCACGACTGTACCTTTTAAACGCAACGAAAATCAACAAAAACATTCAAAGTTTAAATTAATGTAGCTCCAAAATCTTTCTATTTATAAACATTAATTTTTTATTACTAATTAAACAGATTGTGCTTTTTAATATGCTACCATTAGAAACTTAGTAGACTTTTACAATATGTGTGCATTGTTGAAATTAAAATAGATCTTTTTTTTTTTTTTACTCCGTGGGCCAATGTGCGCATGATATCTTGATAACCTACCTATACATGGACTGTTATGAAATTTGATATGTATAATAAGCACACGTGTATCTTTAAAATGATCCACTCTTAGGTCAAAATTGTTTCATTAACGATATAAATAAAATATTTTTCGAAAAAAAATCAAACTTTTACATTTTTTATTGAAAAACAGTCATAACTAAAAAAACTTATCACTGTAAATAATTAAAAGTAGATCGTTTTAAAAGTACTTATGTGTTTATTAACTATACTAAATTTCGTAACAATCCATACATATGTTCTCAAGATATCATGTGCGCAATGACTTACGGGTAAAAAAAAAAAAAAAAAAAAAAAAAAAAAAGTTATTTTAATTTCAAGAGTACATAAATTATGTTAAATTCTAGATCAAAATCTCATATTTATACATAATAAGGTTTTGAAGATACACTAATTCGAACTTGATTTTCGTCCCATTTAAAAGGTACAAGGCCACTTACAAACGTAAAGCAGAACTGTGTATAGACCCACGACGAGAAGAGACCTGTCAATCATACGTGACGTAGTCTAAGACGAACCCATTTCTTCCAAATCGGAGCGGAGATTTGTCTTCTCTACGCCGCGCCATAGAGGAAAAAGGAAAGGTTGCCATATTTCCCAAATATGCGAGGTTTTGGCGCTATTTATATAATTAATATTGACTTTAAAGGGGAATTACATAAAAGCGTTAAAAATTTATATAAACTATGTTACTTTTTAATTATTACGATAATACAGAGAATTAATTATTTTTGTTTAAGTATAATTTATTAAAAATTTTGTTAAAAAATAGTATTTTTTCTTTTTTAATGAATGAATTACATCTCGACTTTTTGTAATAGCGAAATATTTAAGAAATACTAATTTACTTTATTTAAGCACATCTTTCATTTTAAGAATAATCAACTGAATTGTGTATATTTGTATAGGTACTAATAGTAAAGGTAATAATATCATATTTTGGACTTTTAACTTATATTATCTTAAAACTTAATGTATTTTTATATACTTTTAATAACCAATAAAGATATAATTTAACACAATAGTCAATGAAAAATTTAAAAAATAAAATAAAGTAATAATTAAAGATTTTATTTTTAATTTACCAGCTTAATTTATAATATAATTACTAAAAATTTTTAAGGCAAATTAATGATCCAACTATGACATTTTTTTTAAATTTATTTTTAGCTCGATGGACAGAAAAAAAAAATCTACGAGCGAAAAAATTAAAAAATAGATGCATCTGTAGTCCGTTTTAAAAAATGAAGAATATCTATATGAAATAAGTTAAATTAAGAAATGCACTTGACAAAAGGAGGGGGGGGGGGGGGGGCTCCTGATGTAAAATTATAAGCGACTTGCTGTTTCAGAATGGCAGTATTTTATTTTTTTCTTTATTTCTGTGCTGTCACGTCCGAAAATTCTGTTCAAAACGCCTGTTTTGATCTTTTCTACGTTTATTTTTTGCTCTATGGACAGAAAAAAAAATCTACGAAGGGAAATATTAAAAAATAGATGCATCTAAAATCCATAGCCCAGACCGCATTTTTTAAAATGAAGAATATATATATGAAATAAGTTAAATTAAGAAATGCACTTTAAAAAAGGAGGGGGGGGGGTGTGGAAGCTCCTGGTGTAAAATTATAAGCGACTTGCTGTTTCAGAATGGCAGTATTTTTTTTTCTTTATTTCTGTGCTGTCACGTCCGAAAATTCTATTCAAAACGCCTGTTTTGATGTTTTCTACGTTTATTTTTTGCTCTATGGACAGAAAAAAAATCTACAAAGGGAAATATTATAAAATAGATGCATCTAAAATCCGTAGCCCAGACCGCATTTTTAAAAATGAAGAATATATATATGAAATAAGTTAAATTAATAAATGCACTTGACAAAAGGAGGGGGGGGGGGGGTTCCTGATGTAAAATTATAAGCGGCTTGCTGTTTCAGAATGGCAGTATTTTTTTTCTTTATTTCTGTGCTGTCACGTCCGAAAATTCTGTTCAAAACGCCCATTTTGATCTTTTCTACGTTTATTTTTTGCTCTATGGACAGAAAAAAGAATCTACGAAGGGAAATATTAAAAAATAGATTCATCTAAAATCCGTAGCCCAGACCGTATTTTTTAAAATGAAGAATATATATATGAAATAAGTTAAATTAAGAAATGCACTTTAAAAAAAAAAAAGGGGGGGGGGGAGCTCCTGCTGTAAAATTATAAGCGACTTGCTGTTTCAGAATGGCAGAACTTCTTTTCTTTAATTTTGTGCTGTACTTTATGTACAATCATTCTTTCTTTAGAATGAATTGTTTTCCCTTTTGAGGACTTGTTTAATATTTAAAAAAAAATTGTTTTGAAAAAAAAAACAGTTTAAAAATGGCAAAATAAACTAAATGACAGAGAAACAGTAAAACACAGCTAATCGAGAGAGGGAAAACAGGTTTATGTAAAGGAATGAGCAAGTTATTGGCGCGAAAATTATTTCATTGCAACCCCTAGCTCTTAGTGGGGAATGGTCAAACTGAAACAGCGGGGTCATTTTCCCCCTCCAGTATCGCCTTGCACACCTTCCGTAAAATAGACTCATCTAAAAGAGGGTGTTTCCCAAGTCTCATCTCGTGGTGGGTTTATAATACCTTAACATCATATTAAAATTTAGTGATGATTTTCATTCTCTACAAAAGTTAAAGTTTATAAAGTAAGAAAAAAAGAGGGGGTGAGGGAGCAGGAAATAAAGACAGATAGAGAAATATTTTATTGTTTGATCCTAATATGATATTGAAATGGGACCAACTTCAGACTGAGACCTTTCCAACAGCAACAACAATAAAAAAATGGACAATGGGAGCACCCATTCAAGTTGTATACGTAGACATACAATAAAAAGTCCATGTGTACAAACAAATTACAAAACTTTCTTCGTTGGAAGTCGATTAAAAATAGATTGTGATATTTTTATGACACAGTCAAGAAGTTATTGCACATATGATTTTTTCTCTGTATCAAACATTTAAAATTCATACTACACATGGTAAATGCTTATTATTTATCCTCAACGATAAATTAAAGGACCCAATTTCAATTTTTTTTTCTCGAATTTGCGTTTAAATATTTTAATACCTTGTTTAGATAAACTGAAAGATTAAAAAACTATCGATCACAGAGTACCGTTTTAGATGGAAGTGTTATCGTTCTACGAACTTTTGAATGTAGAGTATGCAAATTTTAACATAGAAATATTTTCTCGAAAAAGTGCCTTTATATATATATATATATATATAAAGTTATATATATACATTAGGTTTTAAAATCTGTGTTAACTTAACTGTAAAAATAACCTTAAACTTATCGTATTTTGGATACCATGTATTGATGTGTACATGGATAAAATAACTGGGATTTTATTGGGTATTTAGTGTAATATTGCTATTTTCCCTTGTTATAAATTAATTATTTCAAAGGTTGTATTGCTTTTTCCATTTCATAGCATTTAATTTTTATTCTGTTTTCAGTTTGAAACTATTCTTTTGGTTATATTGGTGGTTTGAGTACTGGAGAAAAAAAAATTTAAGCTTTTAGCTTTTTTTCTCACAGAAAACGACGGATTTTGCTTATATAATTGAATTCTATACTCTTGATAACGTAATTCAATATATAAGATTTTCAATTATTTTTATCGAAATCCATATTCTTCTTTTTTTCTTTATTATTAATTCTTGTTATATAGCACAAGGAACTTTATTTTATACATAGTAGCTTGTTTATTATGCTTTTGGTATCCATTCAGTGTGTTTGGGGAAACTGTATTGTTTTAAATTCATTCATACTATCACAATTATTGATGGTGATCAGTAATGTTTAATTAATGGTTATATATATATATATATAATATAAAATCAGAATTTCATTTCAATAAAATTCATGAGAAAAATAAATAAAATGAAAAATTTCTATTTTAATTATTTAGTAGATGTGAATATTCATAAAATTTACTGAATTGTTTTTACGTGTTTCATTTACCATTCGTAATTTTTTCATGTATGTAATTTTGATAAAAAAAATATTTTTTTTTCTTTTTGAGCATTCAATTTTGATTAACGACATGCAGCTGCTGCGTCTTAACAGTTTACTGCATGCCATATCGCATTTTATTCATACTTATACATGCCATAAATTTACAAAAAAAAAGAAAAAAAAAACATAACATTGTTTTGTGTCAGGTATAATTAGGCATATCAAATGTCACAAGTTATGTCTATTCGACAGCATTGCTATTCTAATTATTGCATTTTGTTTTACAAAAACACAGTTAGGGGTAATCAGGCATAAATTAAAAGGGTAATTTATATTCTTACTTATAAATATTCGAGGTATAAACATAAAAATGTACCTAGATAGGATATGATCTTCATTAATTTTAGTAATTAATTCATCATATCTGACATTCTGTTTAGAATAAATAGACTTAATTTTGTGCCCCTTTTTAAAAAAAGGACTTCAGTATTTTTTTTTTTTTTTTTTTTTTTTTTTTTTTTTTTTTTTTAAGATTTCTGGTGTAATAAAGGTAAGTAACAAAATATAAATTCCTAGGTTTTCAAGACTCAAGTTTTCTAAAGAAAACTATAATTTTTTTTTATCCCTTCCTCTAAAACTGTTGATTTGTTAAGACTGAACCTTCAATTAATTTATGTGCAAAATTTTTAAGACTGTTTTAAAATATTAAAGCAGTACTGCGTACCTTAACATCAAAACTTTACCTTAATAACAAACTTAAAATTTAGTGATGATTGGTCATTTGCTATAAAAGTTAAAGCTTATAAAGTAAGAAGAAAAATAGAGGGGGGGGGGGGCAGGAAATAAGGACAGATAGACAAATATTTTATTGTTTGATACTAATGATATTGAAACGGGATCACCTTCAGACTCAGACCTTTCCAAAAAAAGAAAAAAATGGGCAATCGGAACATCCATTCAAGTATTATACGTAGACACACATTTAAAATATATATATATATACAAACAAATTTCAAAACTTCCTTTGTTGGAAGTCGGTTAAAAATAGAGTGATATTTTTGCGACACAGACAAGCAGTTATTGCACATACAATTTTTCTTTGTATCAGACGTTTAAAATTCGGCCCACACGTGGTAAGTACTTATTATTTATCCTCAAAGATAAATTATAAGACCCAATTTCAACTTTTGTTCGAATCCACGTTTAAATATTTTGATACATTGTTTAGATAAACTGAAAGATTAAAAAGCTATCGATCAATGAGTATCGTTTTAGGTAGAAGTGTTATCGTTCTACGAACTTTTTAACATGGATAATGCATATTTCAACGTACAAATATTTTCTCGCAAAAGTGCATTTTTATATATAAAGAAAATTTCATATTTTTATTTTAATAAAATTGATGAAAAAATTAAATAAATTAAAAAAATTTCCATTTTACTCTATTTAATAGTTGAGAATATTCTTAAAGCGTAAAGAATTGTTTTTACGTGTTTCGCATTATCATTTGATGTTTTTTTTTTTTTTTTTTTTTTTTGTTAAGAATGTAATTTTCATAAAAAAAAGTTTCCCTTTTTTTTTCTTGAGCGTTCTGTTTTGATTGATAACATGCATCTGGTGCGTCTTAACAGTTTACTGCATAGCATATCGCATTTTATTTATACACATACATGTCATAAATTTACAAAAAAAAAAACCTGCTTTATTTCGTGCCAGGTATACTTTGGCATATCAAATGGCATAAGTTATGTCTACTCGACAGCATTGCTATGCTAATTATTGAATTTGGCTTTACAAAAATATAATTAATGATAATCAAGTCTTAAAAGAAAGATTTCATTTTTATTCTTATTTATAAATAATCGAGGTATAAACTTAACGAAACTATCAGTTTAAGATGTGATCCTCATTTATTTTAGTAATTTTTTTTTCATCATATCTGACAGTCTGTTTAGAATAAATAAATTTCATTTTGTGCCCTGTACGTTGCAGGCGATAAATTTAAAAAATGACTTCAGTAATATATATATATATTTTTTTTTAATCTCTGGTGTTAAATAAGGTAAGTAACAACATATAAATTCCCAGGTATTCAAGACGAGTTTTCTAAAGAAAACTACAAACAAAACTAATGTGATTCCTTCCTCTAAAACTGTTGATTTGCTCTTGGCCGCCGAGCAAAAGGGCAAAATTGTAATGTTGTTTTCTCTGTAAATTTTTTTTTTTATAATGCTATAAAAAGATTTTTTTTCCAACATGATTTAAATTATTTATTACGTATAGGCATATAAGCTTTGAAATTGCTAATCATAATTTATTTTTTTCAAACTGGATTATATCTGTAGAATTATATTAATTTAAATAATGATTCTATTGCAGTGAAACCTACAGCTCTAGTGAACGGATATATTTGTTCGCGGCGATGAGGAGGAAGATTGAACCTTCAATTAATTTATGTGCAACATTTTTTATCTGATAGCTTTTATTTTATTGTACCTATGTGCAAAATGTGTTCGTTATTAAAATTCATATCTAAAATTATCTTTGATTACATGGTATATATTGAATAAAAAATAAATCTTAATACAACCTTGATTTCTTTGTCAATTATTTGTGTTTATTGATCATGTGTTTATTGATGATTGCCATTCATCTATAATGAAATATGATTTTAGTTTAATACTTTACAGTATTACTTCTCCGTTATTTTTTATTATATATTTTCATAAATTAATGCTGAAACCTAAGAGATACTTATAACATCTGATGTATCTGGAAACTTAGAAATATTAGAGCTGGTTATTTTTTCATATATTACTTTATTATAATGTTTTGCTAGTACTTTTATGTTAGCCGGTTGCAGGTGATAAATCGCCAAATATTATTCCCTCGCCAACATTTGTACTGCATTTATTTCATTTAAAATGCATAACTGTAATTTTAAATACATACATGTGAAATACATATATTGCATATATTTAAAATGCATGCATTGCAATCATTTCGTTTAAAAAATTTAAAAAAAAAATACTTAAAATAAAAAAATAATAAGAAATAATAAATAATTCTATAAACTGAAACATTTAATTTCATCGTCAAAGTGTAGTTTCTAATTTACACGCGCGAAAAAGTAAGAGCTGCTTTTGGCACGATTTATGCCCGTATAATATAAAAGGACCATTTTATTTATATTACTCTAATTTATAGAGATCGTTGCAATTTGAAAACAATAGTATTTTTTAAGAAATAAAAATACAGTTAAACAAAACTTAAAAATTTCTCATTTATACGCCGTTTGATTATGCGTTTTAATAGAAAAGTACTTCGTTTGTACGACATTTTTTTTCAGACTTAGAAAGGAAAATTAATAAGATTATTGTTCTTTCTTCTTTTCATTTCTAATATCATTCCAACAAAAAATAAACTGTAACAATTGATTTCTCAAATAACTACACTAGTGAAAAGTTTAAGAAATAGGTAGTAAATAGAAAACAGCTTCTATTTTATATAAGTCTTTAAAATGACGTTTGGAGTAAGATAAAAATCTACTAAATTGAGACTGACTTCGATAGCATTAAAAAAATACCGAAATTTTTGAAGATTGTTATTTTAAAGCTATTAGAATCATATTTGTACAAAATTTTAAATTAATATTTATGCAGCTCTTCTCTTTTAAATTATTATTTTATTAAATCTTACAAGGAGACGGCATGAGTCTGGGCATCCAAATCAAAGCAAGGTTTTTAAATAGTACTCAGTAAGAGAACTCAGATGACCAAACCGTAGCGCGCACTACTCAATAGTTATTGAGGAAAAAAAAAACTGGACAATTTTTTTTTCTTTTATTACTATATGATAATTTGATTAATTCTCTTACAGTTAATTAGACACTTCTAACTTGTGTGAAGTTCTTGCACAGTTTTATCAAACACATGAATTATAGTATATATAAACTATTGGATAAAATTTGTTTTTATGTAATAAATGTGTATAAAATATTAGAGTAAAATTCATGTCAGTGGGCCCAGTCGTGTCTTCTCTTAATGTGAGTGGGCGTGGCGTCCCATTCTTGTCTTCGCTTGAAATTTTACAATTATTTCTAATGGTCAGAAAAAAAACTGGACATACCAATGGATTCAGGAAGGTTCAAAGACCTTTTTTAAGCCAGTAATGAAAAAAAAAATTAATTTTTTTTTTTCAAAAAATGCCACTCATGTCTCCCCTTAACCGTTTAAAGAGCGGTGACTATCATCTAATCTTAATTCCAAAACTGAAAAATGGCATCAAGAATATTTTAATAAAACTTTGATTTTCTAATGAATGTGCAAAATAGCGAGTTTTTATTTTCTAAGAAATTCGTTTGAAAATTCTGGTGTCAGTCAATTATTTCACCATTTTAAGAACAGAGTTCTGCCCCTGAAAGGGTGTGTTTTGTGGGTGAACATACACAAAAAAATAATAATAATAATAATAATAATAAAAGTTATTTTTTTCCCTCAATAACCACTAAGTAGTGCGCGCTACGGCTTGTTCATACGAGTTCTCTTACTCAGTACTGATTACACACATAACCTTACTTTGATTTGAATACCCCACACCCTTACCGTCTCCTTGTTAGATCTATTTAGTTTTTATTAATTTTAAGTTATAAGCAAATATTTTATGCACTATAATGTTATGCAGAATAATGCTTATATACATTATGGAGAATAAAGCTTAGATAACTGAGTCGAATTGGCTAATTTCTTTTATAAAATACTTAAACCGGCGATGTTTAATTACAGTAACTTACAATCTAAACAAAACTTGCATTCATTTAATAATAAAATGTAAATATTTCTTAAGATCAAAAATTAGGAAACTTTTTTAAGAACATGAATAGCGTATCAAACGCTGGTAGAACAACTTACATTTTAATTGCTTTTACTACAAAATAAATTTAATTTGTTAGTATGTTTTTAAACAGCTGAAATGATAACTTTGAATTTTCTTTAATATGTAACAAAAACTTAAAAAAAAAAAAAAAAAAAAAAAAAAGCTACTTTAATTTTAGAAAGAAGATTGTTGGCTAAAAATGGAACTTTTTGTAATCTTAAAATTTCCTTTATCATTAGGTGCGTTTGTAATTACACCGTTAAACATTTGCAGCATTCTGGCAGGTTATTTGACCGTTTTTTCCGAAAACGGTTACACAACCGTAATTTTAACACTATTCTGACCATATTATTGGCCATTTTATGGTCAGAAATAGTTAAATTATGGTTATGAAACCGTTTTTTCAAAAAACGGTCGAATGACCTTGAGAATGCTGCAAAAGTTTTAACAGTGTACGTAAATACGTAGCACATATAGTCCTCGTTCGATCCGTCCGTCCACATATAACAGAGCAAAAAGTACCCAACCGAATTATCTGAAATTTTAAATATATAATTGTTGCAACATTTCGTCGAGTCGTTCCAAATAGTATGAAAACTGGATGTACAGTTTAATTACAGGGACAGTCAAAAGTTTTCCGTTACATTATGGCCAATGGGAAAAAATTATTTCAAATGCATTTTAATGATGTTACAGCCTTTGGAACAGAATGAAATTGATATGCACTGGTGAAGTGCACTAAAATATACATTCATTACAATATGCGGTGCAAAAAATATTTACAAAGCTAGTTATAGTACGAACGCACCTCATTTGCCACGTTTGACGTGCAGTTTCCTCCTTGTTTAATATGTGAATTATATATGATGAATAAATTGGCTCAAAAATAAAAATAAGTGCCTGAGTTACCACTAGATAACATTATTTTTCAGAATTATAGAAGAAAATGCTTTTTTGAGTTAGATTTTTGCTGAAGTGTCGATTCCTGGTTAGGTGCCAATAACTGGGGCTTTCGCCCTATGTATTCTTTTGTTGAATTTAATGTTTCCATTCACTGTGAATCCATTGCGAGAGCTATTGAATGCGAGGTTTGAAATTTCACTTGCCCCTAAAAAGTGTCATAAAAAACTATTATTAAGAGATAAATCGTAAATTTTGTATGTCAATGAAGACGAAAATATTAGTAAAAATGGTGCCAACGAAAATAAGAAATCAGCTAAAATGTATATTATAATTTGTCATCTGGTCCCTTCTGTGATATACTGAAATATATAGTAAATTTATTATTTCTAAAATCTGACATCTTAAAACGTGTCATCAAAAAATTATTATTAAGAGATAACTCGTAAATTTGGTATTGTCAATGAAGACGAAATTATTAGTGAAAATAAAGCCAACGAAAATAAGAAATCAGGTAAAATGTATGTTATAATTTGTCATCTCCAACTTCTGTGATATACTGAAATATATAATAAATTTATTATTTCTAAAAACTGATATCTTAAAAAATCCTTTAGAATACGATAATACAGTTTAATGCTCGAACGAATGAACAAAATTTTATAGGAAAACTTGTTAAGCCTTAATCTAAGTTTCCAATTAATTGTTTTTTCATTTATGTATTCGTTTTCAACAATTTCTGAAGAGATGTATAAGGTGTATCTTAACTGTACTTATTTTTCTAATAAATTCTAAAAAATAGCTTTGCCATTATTTTTTGTTGTTGTTTTCTTTATTAGCCCTCGGTATGCTATTTCTTTCTCCCAGCTTATTTTGTCTCCAATAAATAACGTTACTTTGTATACACCAGCCGTAAAACAAAAGCCGATGTTTCATTGTGCGATTAAATACTCTACAGCATTTTTTAAAACTTCTAAGCATCGCACATTTTCAATGTTTATACCGTCGTATTGGGAAAAAAGAACACTTTTTAATGCAATTTGTTTGAAAACTGCATCTCCATTTGTTTTTGAAATATTCATTTTTTTTTTTGTAGTTTTTAGCGACATTTGTTTCATTTTGGCAATTCAAGTGCTCCATTTATGTAGAAAGAAAGGGAAAATAGTTGAAAAACAGCAATTATATCTCTTTGTTGCCATTTTCTCATAAAAATTGAAAAAAAAATTAAAATACGTGCTATTTTGAGGAAAATATAAATGAAGGATATATGATAAAACATGGAGCTATTATAAACTATGTTTAATTTTAAGTATCTATATTAATGCAAATGACGTCATTTTACATAAAATAAAAGCGTGTGCTTTAAGTCTTAAAATTGAAATATGTTTTGCAGTAGAATCTTAATTGTCCGAGTCCCGCTTAACCGAGTTATTTTCTTCTGATGGTCTTAAGTCTTCTATTATTATGAAACTGCCATTATAAATGAAGTGTTAGGTGAAGATGAAAAAGCAGCCGAAAAAAGTTAGAACTCTGATTTTCTGGTCAGAATGGGCGGGAAAAAATGGCCGTATTTTTTTTTTTTAATTATGCTCTTTTATCTTCACCTAATGCTTCATTTATAATGGCTGTTTCATAATAATAGAAACCACCAGTCCACCAGAACAAAATGAAGTAATAGAAATGCCGGGGGCTTCACTAAATTCTGAAAAAGCAGAATTCCTGTTTTCTAGTTTATTTATACTAAGAACAATGTCAGACGGGCGTCCTTTTTGCTGCTTTTTTGCTTAAGTATTATCCATTCACAATGCTATAGCATTGTGAATGGATAATACTTAAGCAAAAAAGCTGCAAAAAAGACGCCCGTCTGACATTGGTCTAATTGCCAAAACTTCAGTTGAAGCTTACTTCCGAGACCCAAAAAGTTGATGGTGTCTGTCTGGCTGTATTTGCCGCGATAACTGCCGCAAAATGCATACGATTAGCTTGTAATTAGGTTGGTATATTGTAGAGAGTTGTAGAGGTTGTTATATTGTACCCAAAATTAGCTGTATATCTTTTGGTTAAATTTGGTTTATTCGTTCGAAAAAAAAAAAGAGAACATTTTCTTTTACCTACATATTGCTTTTCTATGGGAATTCAGACGAGTTTTATATTTTATTATTCACTGAAATGAAAATGGCACATTTAAATAATTGACTTAAATGTTACATTACGGATGTTAAATTTTCGCTATGTCTTAAATTAATCAAATATGTTTGAAATTTTGCCAATAATTTTTTCGGCCATTTGCTTTTCTCTGTATATTTTTTATGGAATTTTGTATTTTTCTTTACCGTATTTACAATTTTGAAATAATACGTATGCCATTTTCTTTCCTGTCTTTATTTAAAGGTTGCTTAGCAACAGAATTTCACAGCATTTCAGAAAGAGAAAATTAAATAATATCAGGCTAGTTTGATATTCTTAAAATTTAGATTTCCTCAATCTGGGAAATATTATATGCTAATAAATATACAAATAATCTAACATTCTTATTGCGAATTTGAATATATTAGCTATTTTGTATGCATTAAGTGAGTTGAATATTAAATTTTTTTTCAAAATTGAAGTTCAGGCCCTGATCTGACGATTTACTAGTTTGATTTATGCTGAAACGTCAGTTAAGGCTTACTTTTTAGGCTCGAAAATGTTTTGGTGTTTGTCTGTCTATATGTCTAGCGATAAATGCCGCAAAATGCATCCGATTACCTTGTAATTAAGTAAGATGTTTGTGTGGTACCTGGAACTAATTGTATAGTTTCTGGTTAAATTTGGTTCATTCGTCCGAAAAATATGGAACATTTTCTTTTGTGTCATAAAGTTTTTCTATGGAAAGGCAGACTATTTTCAAATTCACTAAAATGAAAATGGCACATCATTATGCATGCTATAACTTTTTGCTTTGCGATGCCTTAAATTAATTAAATCGGTTTGAAATTTTATCAATAATATTCTCAGCCATTCCCTATTCTCTGTCTATTTTTTTTTCTTTGTATTTTCTTTACCATGTTTACAATTTTAAAAAAATACGTATGCCTTGTTTTTTTCCTGTTTTCATTTAATGGTTGCTTAGCAACTGAATTTCATAGCATATCAGAAAGAGAAAATTAAATATTATTAGGCTAGTTTGACATTCTTAAAATTGAGATTTTCTGACACCTTGGGAAATCTTACATGCTAAAAAATACATAAATAACCCAATATTATTAAATTACAGGTCGCAAGATGTCAAATATTGTATGAAGTGAGATGAAAATTAAAATGTCTTGCAAAATTGAAGTTGAGGCCACGATCTGAAGATTTACTAGTTTGATTTACTGTCGAAACGTCAGTTAAGGTATACTGTAGAAACCCAAAAAGTTTTGTCTATATAGCTCGCGATAACTGCCACAAAATGCATCCGATTAGTTTGTAATTAAGTAGGTATGTTTGTGATGAACCCGGAATTAATTGTATAGTTTTTGGTTAAATTTGGTTCATTCGTTCGAAAAATATACAGTTTGACTTCAAAAATCCGCATTCAGAATTCCGGCAACTTTAAAAATCCGGCATCAAAACCATCTTTTGCCCTTCCTTTTTCTTTCACACTTTCAAGTTATGGTAGAAGAAAAATAGCAATTGTTTATGAATTAAAAACTTCGAGATTGAAAGTAAAAATGCAAAAAACTAGTATTTGACACTCTTTTTTGATTTGTCAGAGGCGATTATTTTCTGAACAAATTTTCTGGGGGTTACACTGTTGCACAGCAACGGTGTGGAGACTAGTACACAAGTTCTTTGGAGTCTCTCTTCTGACGCTGTGCTAAATAGAATCGCCGATAACGCTAGTAAGAACTCCGAAGACGAGGATTAAGAAAAGGTGTCACGAAAAATGCATAAAGTTGACTGCAGAATTAATATCTCCTTTAGACTGTATTTCCGAAATAGATATTCTCATTTGTATAAAATACAAAAAAAAAAAAAAAAAACTTGTTAAAGAACGGCCAAAAAAATTTAAGCAAACAAAATTGACATCGATGCTTCCAAAATTACACGAGAAGAAGTAATTTCACTCTTTATTAGATTTTTTTCTGTAGTATAGAAAGTATCAATTAATGTAAGTCTATTTTTTATATTTAATTTTCTTTTTTTTACATAATTATCACTTAATAATGAATTAAATTATGGCTAAAGGCACTTTTGATATTCCTGGTTACTACTTTTGACATTCCTTCAAAAATCCTAATTTTCAAAAATCCGGCATAGTCTCGGTCCCTATATGATACCGGATTTTTGAAGTTATACTGTAGATCAATTTCTTTTATGTCATAATGTTTTTCTATGGAAAATCAGACGATTTTCAAATTTTATTTCTTAGTACTTTCAACTATATACATAGCCTTCGTCAGAGAATACAAAAATATTGTTATTAGCGTCTTATTTTCAAATAACAGTATTCGCTAATAACAGTATTTTTGTATTCTCTGACTAAGAAGTATTAAAGTAATTTAACACCTTTTTAAATATTTTGTCATCTTTTAAGTAATTTGCACATAGTGTAATTTTAACTTTTTTAAAGATGAATTTGGCATTATACTTATTTATTTGCTGAACATTTGAATAGTCGATTTGAAACTTACATTATGGATGCTATGCGATGTCTTAAATTAATTAAATATGTTTGAAATTTTGACAATAATTTTCTCCCCCATTCCCATTTCTCTGTGTAATTTTTTTTTAATGGAATTATAAGCGTATGTTAAAAAAATATTCAAACATCTCTTTTTTTTTTTTTTTTTTTCATTTTCACAATTTTGACATAATACTTATTTATGTCTTTTTCTGTCTCCTGTTTTAATTTAATAGTTGTCACATAGATAGCAGAGTTTCACAGCGTAGCAGAAAGTGAATATTAACTAAAATCAAGCTAATTAAAAAACTAATAAAAATTACATTTTCTAGATCTTTGGGAAATCTTATATGCTAAGAAATATATAAATAATCCCACGTTATTCATTGCGGATTTCAGTGTATTAGATATATTTTAAAGTGAAATGAAAATTAAAAAGTCTTGCAAAATGGACGTTGAGCTGAAGATCTGCTAGTTTATTTATTGCAATCATTTACAACAATTCATTATTTTAAAATCTTTTTCTTTCTTTTTCTAAAATACACACAGTACCTTTAACAAATTATTTTTTTCTATTCGGTTAGATTATATTCAATTAAACATATTTGTATGATTTAAAGTTAATTGTATTTTTATTTGGGGAATAGTATTAAGTAAAAGAATGTAATTCATGGGAAGAAATATATTTATGTTTCAAAAACAAATCAAACCTTAGTTTAAACAGATGCTTTTCTCAATTTAAAGAAAATCGACAAATATTCTTCATTTGACTATAAGTGAAAGTTAAATAAAATATTAATTCCTTCTATTTCTCCAATTAACTTATATTCAATTAAACATTTTTCTATTTTTAAATTAATTTATTTTATATTGCGGAACGAATTTAGTCAAAGAAAACAGAAAATACGATAAACCATATTTGTGATTTCACGTAAAAACAAAATATTTTAGAAATAATTTAATTTTTAATATAAAAAAGACACTTTTCTCGATTTAAAAAAATTAAAGATATATTCTTCATTTAAATATAATTGCAAAATCTAAATGCAAAATCAGTATTAAAAGCTTATAACACCGTCAAAAAATTTTTGAACTTACCAAGTTATACTCCAAATACAATTATCGAAAGTTTTGTTAAATTCTCATTAGCACGTCATTCCCAAGCGGTTTTTTTTAAGCTTGTAAACAAAGTCTCACAGAAAAACATTCTAAGCACCCACACAAGAAGAATGAGACGTTCTGCCTTGTATGACCCCTCCTCGTATAAAATGTCAGAAAACTTTTCCACAAGTTCACAACAACCCAAATCCTGTTTTAAATTTTACTTTTAAATTAATTTCACAAATTCCATCTCTTTTTCAAGTGATTTTAAAACCTTTCATGATGCACCGGTTCGAGTAAAAGTGAAAAGTTTCCTGTTAATAACTCCGCATCCCGGGTGAGTTACATGCTGCTTCCGAAACTCCTAAGGATGTATAATAAATAGGTTCTCCCAGCTTCGGAAAGATCCGACGGGAACTTGGGAGTGTGCTTCGTGTTATTGTGACAAGAGCTTAGAAGCGAGAAATTTCAGATCGCAAGCCACCAATCAGAGTCTCCTAGCAGTAAAATTTCGCCAAAGTTTAGCCAACATAGTACATATAGAAAAAATGGTTCTCTAGTCATCTTAAATGGTGTTATGGTATAAACATATACTATTTTTTAATGATTGATTTTGAAATTTAATTAACTAAATTTTCTGTTACTCTGATATGTTTTAAAAAAGTAATAACTTTTTTTCACAAATGACCTTAAATAAATGAATAATCATTGTGGGGAAAAAGAGCTAAAAAGTTTTCGTATTAATGGCTCTCCACACACACATTTTCTTTTTTTAACCATCCGAAGAAGTAAATTTTTTGTTATTCTTTTCATTTTACGCGTACGTGTTTCAAATCTATCTTAAATAATTCACGGGAGCAGACAACAGAGCCCCATTTATGTAAAAAGAAATTACTCACACAGTTCTTTTTGAAAAATTCTGGTAGAAATTTACTTTAAAAGTAACTTAATATTTTTTAATTGCTAAATTTCTTTATTTATATTTATGTTGATATGTTTTTAAAATTGTCTTGCATGAAGGGATCTAACAAATAATTCTTAATGCGGGATCAAGCAGCGTAAAATTCGAGCTTAGGAGCACGGAGTTGAAGTCGATTTTACCTTTTCGGCGAATTGGCGAAGTCTCTACACGGATTCACTGTGATTGGTTGCACGCGAGCTGAGTTTCCTACCTGCTAATGTCTACTACTGTTGTGAGCTTCTGCTTCAAGTCAGCGCCATCTGTTGATTGCTCAGGAAATCATCACTTTGGCGAAAAGTTTCACGGCTGAGCTCACGCCAAAGAGAGAAAGCACCAGTTGCTAGTGGACGGGGGGAAATGATAAATCGACCAGAAAAGTTTTTGAAACCGGGAAAATTATTCCTGGATAGTAGACGGCGAAAGGCGCTAATTGAGAAATTTGCATTTCATCTGTCAAAATATGAATTATGTTCTTAAGGCGAAATGAAGTTCATGAGAATATGAGTTTATTCAAGAGCAACAGGGCTTAATTATTTTCAGGAAAAATTGATTTAATTTAAAATAAACGGCTCAAGGCAATATTGTGAAAAATGCGATGCATTAATAACACAGAAGAACAATGAAATTTTGCTTTATGATTATAATACACAAAGAGATTCATTTTAAAAGTATTATATTTTCTAATTAATATCTAGCTTATTGGTTGTTATACTTAACGACTGGGAAATTTAAAATTTTGGAAAATTAAAAGCTGATTGCGAAATTTTCATTTCATCTGTCAAAGTATAAATTATGTTCCTAAGGCTAATGAAGGTTATGAGAATGTGAAATTATGCAAGAGCAACAGGACTTAATTATTTCCCAAATTAAAATTGACTTAATTTAAAATAAAAGGCAAAGGGTAATATTGCGAATCAAAAAATATGTGTTCATAAATAAAGTCTCGGTATTAAACAATAACATCGGTTTTATTTCTCTGTACCTCAACTGCTACGATTTTTCGTTATCGCTATTTTTGAATAGAAATCTTCGTACAAATCTGCGATTAAAAAAGGAGAATATTTTTATACAGAATCAGTCGTGACAAAAATTCGCAGCAATTGTAGGTAATACAGTTATAAATTTATAATTAGAATGCAATTTATTAATTAATATAATAAATTATTGGGAAAATTTAGAATTAAAAAAAAGTCTGATTGCGAAATTCGCATTGAACCTGCAAAAACATTACACACGTTCTTAAAGGAAACTACGTTCATGAGTATATGAGGCATTCTCACTTAATTTTAACTTTCAGGATTAAAAATCTGCGAAATTAAACTCGATAAAGTAAAATTTTAAACTTATAGAAGAATGCCTTAATGATTCAAAATAAAGAAAAAATTGTCAGCAGCAATCATTTTTAATAA
This sequence comes from Maratus speciosus, assembly GCA_963932465.1. Taxonomy (NCBI): domain Eukaryota; kingdom Metazoa; phylum Arthropoda; class Arachnida; order Araneae; family Salticidae; genus Maratus; species Maratus speciosus. Next base: position 152,714,218 of record OZ010786.1, read on the forward strand.
CATTTTATTTAACTGAAGAACAAACTTAAACTGGCGAGTTTAATTTTCCTTACCGTCCCCTTGACATTTTATTTCTCTAACTTTTTATTTTCTTCTAAATTTTTACTTATAATGAATTCGCATAGTACCCATAGAACATTTAAATAAGAAATAATAGCAAAGTAGTATTTTTAGAAAAAAATTTGGTATAAAATTGCCCTTAAAGGCTGAAATTTAGTAGTTTGTATTATTTTATGCTGAATTATTTTATTTTATTATTATTTACTTGTAACATACATGTTCCAGACATGCTAATTTAGTATATATACCAACCAGTGTTAAAAAAAATAAATAAATAAAATGCAATTTAACAAATTACAACTACCATTTGGAAAATGATTTTTTCAAAGACTAAAATTTAAGACATAAAAAATCGCACGGAGTTGATCATATATTATGTATGCCATGGATTACATTTTTCGGTACTGTAAATTTTTTAATTTCTACGGAGCTGGTCATTCATTATTTACGCCATGGATTAAACATTAATATTCCTGGACCAATTTTAAAGGAAATTTCATTCTTAAACTTCTAAACATCCCACAATATTACTTTTTACACCGTCGTATAGAGAAAAAAATGTACTTTTAAATGCAATTTGTTTGAAAGCTGTATCTCAATTTGTTTCTGAGTTATAAATATTTTTTTGTAGTTTTTATTACTTTTTTGTCATAGTGGCAACAGAAGTATCCATCTTTGTTGGAAGTAAAGGGAAAATACAGATTACTGTATAGACCAATCAGAACACGAATAAAATGCGGGATTCAACTAATAAAACGCTTCAGATATGTTTTTGATTTCCTACCCTGACCGAGGACAATAACCATTTTTCCAAATGGTTAAAAAAAAAAAAAAAAAAAAAAAAAAAAATTCAACTAAGAATTTCATGGTTGCAAACAGGAATATAAGAGTAGGGACGGTAAGGTCTGTAGCAAGTAATTACAATTAAATATTAAGAACATTGTTTCTCCTACTGTTGGTCGCGAACAGATAACGAGAGACTGCAGTTAATTCGAAAAAATAAAATAATTATGTACAAGAAATATCTGTTATTAAGTAATAATAATCAAATATTAAATAATTGGTAATTATGCCAATGTAATCTGATAAGTAAACGTAAACATGTATTAATAGACCGCTGCATTTCTTTATCGCTTGAAAGCTTTACTACATGTGGATTTATATTTGAAACACACATAAGTAAATTATTTTCAACTAATTTTCTTTTCGATGCTACTGTTGAAGAAAATGCTTTCCACACAGGTAAGAAATAAAAATTATATAGGATCATTGTTTTGAGAGCATCCGTTGCTAAGATTTCATTAAAACAGCATGATAAAACAGGTTATTTACTTTTTTACTTTCTTCTATCTTCAATAGAAGAAAATATTGTAATCGAATTTTTTTCGACGGATTTACACGTTTTAGGGGTCAGAGATCCAGAAAAACATGTTTATAGAAAATGTCTGTCTGTCCGTGTGTCCGTATGTCGCCATTGTAACATCGAAAAGTGTATGAAGTTATGCATAGAATTAAACCAATTTTTTTTTTTTTTTTTTTTTTTTTTTTTTTTTTTTTTTTTTTGTAAGTTTGTGGCTATGGCAAGCAGGTCCTCCATTAATTTGGAAAAAATCTGCCGGTAGGGAGTGCTGTAATAGCGATTTTTGTGGCATTTTGAATATTGTACCATCGAAAAGTGTATGAAGTTATGCATAGAATTGAACCATTTTTTTTTTTTAAGTTTGTGGTTATGGTAAGCAGGTCCTCCATTAATTTGGAAAAAATCCGCCCGTAGGGGGCGCTGTAAAGCAATTTTTGTGGCATTTGGAATATTGTACCATCGAAAAGTGTATGAAGTTATGCATAGAATTGAACAATTTTTTTTTTTAATTAGATTTTGGCTATGACAAGCAAGTCTTCCCTTAATTTGGAAAAAATCCGCCGGTAGGGGTCGCTGTAATGGCGATCTTTTTGCGGTTTTGTGGCATTTTGAATATTGTACCATCGAAAAGTGTATGAAGTTATGCACAGAATTAAACCAATTCTTTTGCATATGTTTTTGGCGATAGCAAGAAAGTCCTCCCTGAATTTGGAAATATTCCGCCAAAAGCGGGCACTATAATAGCAATTTTTGTGTAATTTTCTTTCGAAGTTGATATAGTATGGAACTAATAAAAATGAAATATTGACATTTGTAACAACATTTTGAAATATTAAAATATATGAGATAGAAGAAAGTTTTGGATTGGAACACCCGGCTAGTTTATGGATGCTTAAAGGCTCTCAATACTTAAAAGTTTTAAAACGATGATTTATAACAAAATACATGTGAGCTCCATTGTAAGAAAATATAGTATGGAGCTAATAAAAATGAAATATTGACATTTGTAACAACATTTTGAAATATTAAAATATATGAGATAGAAGAAAGTTTTGGGATTGGCACATTCGACTAGTTTATGGATGCTTAAAGGCTCTCAATACTTAAAAATTTTAAAACGATGATTTATAACAAAATACATGTGAGCTCCATTGTAAGAAAATATAGTATGGAGCTAATAAAAACGAAATATTGACATTTGTAACAACATTTTGAAATATTAAAATATATGAGATAGAAGAAAGTTTTGGGATTGGCACATTCGACTAGTTTATGGATGCTTAAAGGCTCTCAATACTTAAAAGTTTTAAAAACGATGATTTATAACAAAATACATGTGAGCTCCATTGTAAGAAAATATAGTATGGAGCTAATAAAAATGAAATATTGACATTTGTAACAACATTTTGAAATATTAAAATATATGAGATAGAAGAAAGTTTTGGATTGGCACATCCGACTAGTTTATGGATGCTTAAAGGCTCTCAATACTTAAAAGTTTTAAAAACGATGATTTATAACAAAATACACGTGAGCTCCATTGTAAGAAAATACTTCGATAATTTTAACTTTCATGAACAAGAAACGTGTGAAATTAAACTTAAAAATAAAAAAACAGTATTTTTAAACTTCCAGTTTAAAACTTCCATGTTCTTGTAGCTATTATTAGAAAATGTTCTTATTCAGCATTAATGTTTAATACTGTATCCCAGTGAGAGCCTTGCCATCCCTTTAATAGTGAAATAGAACGGGAATATTAAAGAAGGGACGGTAAGGAAAAAAGGAACGCTAAGGATGGGACGGTAAGGAAAATTACCACCTATATTTAGGCAAATCATGTTAAGAGTAGGTGAGAGACACAATGTTCATTGGTTTTTAGAAACAGTTATTTACATTGGATTAAATAATAATAAAATAAATACCTCGAAAAGTGCAGGAATAAACCTTGGGGACGGTAAGACTACCAATAAAACCACGTTGCTTGAAATTGATATTTAAATGCTGATTTAAATTTTGCAATAAATTTTCCGTCGAAGAATTAAGTCATTATTACTCTAGCATACTTCTGCATGAGAAAAAAGTTAAAAAAAAATATGTGGCTGCATCTGGAGTGATTTTCTGTATAATTTTAGCAACGGTAAGGAATCTAAAATCCAGGTATAAAGTTAAAAAATAATAACAACCGTAAAAATGTGTGCAGGTTAATTTATTGCTACATATTTATATAAAAGAATAGTACCAGTTTCGGAAAAAATACGTCAAGTTACTTTTATTGAAACACTTTTATACAGACAGCTCCAAATTTAAATAAGGGGCATCAGGGACACGGGACGGTAAGGAATTTCGTGGTACATTACAACCCCCAACATCGTCCAAAACATATTTATCTCGTTAATATTGTTACAAAATCATGCAATGGCATATTTTCCAGTATAAGAAATAAAAAAGAAATACAAGAATATCTTCTAAAATAAAAATCATTATTCAGGGACTTAAAATTACGTGAGAATGCCTCATATGACTTGGCTAACAACAGGGCTTAATTACTTTATACGAAAATATTATTAAACTTAAAATAAAAAGCTAAAGACAATGTCGTGGCAAACAGGGTTAAATGATTATACAGAAGAATAAAAATAAGATCTTAATTTACGAATAACGATGTACACACCAAAATTCTTTTTAAATTATTGTATTTTATAATTCGAATCTAGGTTTATTAGCTATTATAACAAAACAGCGGACCTGCGAGAGTCTTTCTCACTGCAGTCTTTGAGAATTATTTTCTAAAATGCTTTTTAATTAATTTTTAATTTTTCTGCATTTTTTAATCAACCAACGTGTTTTAATACTAGAACTCTGGGAATTTCCCCCCAATCCCTACAAAAAGTTTGTACACCAGAATTCTTATTTAAAACTATTTACCTTACTTATTTAACTTCTTTCTCTGTGGTGTACTTTTAACTTATTTTATGGAGGGATTTCTCGTTCGAATCAACATTTAATCATTTGGTCGAATTCGAAGTGGGTCCTGTTGGACGTTCTAGGTTTCACGAAATGTGAGCGTACTACGTAAAAGTCTGTTCAAAAGCTTTCAGTATGATATACTTCAAAAACCATTGCGCGTTTTGGAGATGCATAGAAAAGGAGATGTTGGGGTCAGAAATAGCATATACGAGGGTGGTTCAATAATTATTGTCCCGTGTGTGTATAAAATATTTGTACTGCGATGGTTGAGGTGGAATATTGAAGCCTAATGTCTTAGATGCCTATATGCTCAATTTCAGAATCGTAGCTGCTATATTAACTTTTTTTTTCATTTTAGGTGTGAGAGGTGGCACCTAGGTTGAATTTGGGATTTGGGGAGAAGGGCTGGTTTGGAGCTTATGGGGCCAGATTTGAAGCAGTTCTGTGATAAATTTGTGACAGTGGATGAGACGTGGCTACATCACTATGATCCCGAGTCCAAATGACAGTAGCCACGTCTCATTCACTGCCTACCCTTTTCAAGCTAGGTGCGACCTCTCACACACAAAACGAAAAAAAATGTTAATGTAGCAGATACGGTTCTGAAATTGAGCAATATAGGCATCTAAGACATTAGGCTTCAATATTCCACCTCAACCATCGCAGTACATATATTTTATATACACTCGGGACAATAATTATTGAGCCAACCTCGTATAATTATTGGAAAATTTTAGAATTTAGAGAAATTACTGATTGAGAAATTTCCATTTTATCTGTTAAAATAAGAATCATGCACTTAAGGCGAATGAAACTCATGAGAGCGACAATGCTTTTTAGGATAAATTTATTAAATTTAAAATAAAAGCTAAAAGCATTTTTTTTTTTTTTTTTTTTTTTTTTTTTTAATGTTAAATAAGATGTACTATGAATAAAACAGAAGAACAAGAAAATTTTGCTTTAATAATAATAATAATAATAATAATAATGCATTGCAATATGTGCTGAAAGATACGTATTAAAATTATTATATTTATAGTTAGAATTCAGTTTAATAATTAATTATTGGAAACTATTGGCATATTTTAAACTTTAGTATAATTAATGGTTGCGAAATTTGCATTTCATCTGTCAAAATAGGAATCATGCACTTTAGGTGAATGAAATTCATGAGAATATGCATTAAAACAATAGCGACAGAACTTTACAGGAAAAATTTATTAATTTTAAAATGAAAAGACATTTTTTTAATATATAAATAAAATATATTATAAATAGAACAGAATAACCAGAAAGTTTTCTTTTAATAATGCATTACACGATGTAAGATCGTGTAAGATCAATATTAAATTATTTTATTTTATAATTATAATCCAATTCAATAGTCTTTATTAAAAATTATTGAAATATTTTAGAATTTAGCGTAATTGCTAAGTGAGAAATTTGCATTTCATCTGTAAAAATAGGAATCAAGTACTTTAGGCGAAATAAATTCATAAGAATATATATCTATTCAAGAGCAACAGGGATTTTCAGGGAAAAAGTTTTAAAATTAAAATAGGAGGCTAAAATTAATTTTTTGGTAAATAAGATATGATTAGAACAGAAGAATCAGAAACTTCTATTTTAATAATGCTTTACACAATGTACTGCAACATCTATATTACTTTAATTAGAATTCAGTCTAATAGTTTTAATAAATTATACTAAAATTTTACAAGTTAGAGATATTGCTGATTGAGAAATTGGCATTTTATTTGTCAAAATTGCTTCTAAATTTTCTGAGTTTATTTAATAAAAATGGGAACTAATTACTTTTCGGGAAAATTTGATTTAATTTTAAATAAAATGCTCAAAGCTATGTTGCGGTAATTAAGACGCATTGCAAATAAGAGGAGGAGGAGAATCAGAAATTTAGAAATAGGCCTTACGCAATAAGATGAGTTTTATAACTATTACATTTTACAATTAGAATACAGTTTAATAATTATTACAATAGGGGAATTTTATAATTTAGAGATATTGCTTATTGAAAATGTCTATTTCCTTTGTCAGGATAAGAATTATTAAATAGTAATACTTCTTAAGGCGAGTAAAGTTTGTGAGAATGGGAGATTATTCAAGAGGAATAGGACTTAATTAAATTACAAAGAAATATTGATTTAAATTAAAATAAAGCGCTAGAGGCAATATTGTGGTAAATATGGTATATAATGCATAGAATAGAAGAATAATAAATTCATGCTTTATGAATAATAATGCCTTAAAGTTTACACAATGCACTAGAGCTAGTTTAAAATTACTATGTTTTTTAATTAGAATCTAGTTTAATAGTTATTACATATAATAAATTATTGGAAAATTTTAGAATATTGAGAAACTGCTTGAGAATGTTCCATTTCATCTGCCAAACTTTGAGTTATATTCTTTAGGCGAATAAAGTTTGTACGAAAATAAGTTTATTATTAACCCATTTATGCATGAATTTCTGTTTTCTCAAATTTGTTGGAAAATCGCTTTAAAATGTTGCAAAATGAACTGGAAAAATACTAAAAAAAATTACGCTAAAATATTTTTGTATTTATTTGATAAAATGTAAACGTATTAAATATGGGAATATCCATATGTGGAAAAATGCATAATTATATGTTTTGTCTAAATTTATATAAATTAAGCTTTTTAATTGCATATTATATACTATAATTAGTATTTTTATGAACTATTAAAATATATATCTATTTATTTACAGAGACTAATAACATTATAAGTATTATTAATAATAAATTAAGGATAATAGTATTTGAGGCTAAAAAACGATTTATTTCAAAATCATCTTGAAAAGAGCTTTACATAAATAACTGTCCCCTAAATGGCTAATTGAAATATATACCCATTTGTGACTAGTGGCCCATACTTTGTACGTTGCGAACATGCATACAAAATAGGTTTGAACATATAATTTCGCAATTTTTAAAAATACGTATTTCAAAGAAGTCAACAAGCTAAGATTATGACTTATTTATTTGGATCCTTGATAAAAAAGTACAAATAAACTTACTTTTTACATTTCGCTATATTGAAAAACGAAAAATCTATAAACACCGAAAAAAGGCCTTCATTTAAGCAAACAAATATCAATCTTATGCTGTCATCTCTCGGTAATAGATAAAGACATTTATAGACAATTACTTCGTACAATTTTCATGTTATAAATAAGAAGAAAATTATAAAAAATTATTAAAATTCGAAACGTCCCAAAAATGGGACGCTAGGCAAAAATGGGTTAATTACTTTTTTGGAATATTTAAGTTAATTTAAAATAAAAGGCTAAAGACAATATTGTGCTAAATATGGTATATGTATAGAACGTAAGAGTAAGTAGTTTGTCCTTTATGGATAATAATGCCTTAAAACTTACACAATGCATTCTCTGTAAGAGCTAGTTTAAAATTGCTATGCTTTATAATTAGAATTCAGGTTAATAGTTATTAGAATAAAATATCGGTAAATTTTAGAGTATTGAGAAACTGCTGATTGAGAATTTTCCATTTTATCTGCCAAAATTTGAGTTATATATTCTTGAGGTGAGCGAAGTTTATGAGAAAATGAATTTATTAAAGAACAACGGGGCAGATAATGTAAAATTAATAATATTGGGAAAGGAAAGGAAATTCTTACCTGATGAATAATTCCTTACACAATATATACAATAATATCTATTTTTAAATTATTATATTTTGAAATCACTGCGTTTAGTAGCAGTTTAGTAGGTATTATGATAAATTATTGTGGAAAAAAATGGAATTTCGAGAAATTGGTGATTGAGAAATTTGCATCTCATCTGTCAAAATATGACGAACTAATCATGTTTTTAGGGCAAATGAAGTTCATGAAAATACGAATTTAATTCGTAGAAACAGTGCTTAATTACTACAGTGGAAAAATTACCAAACAGGTTTAAGGGGGTAAAAAGAATATTTTGAATAGAAGAAAAGAAACAGAAATTCTTGCTTAAGGCTCCTGTCCCTGCCTGTGAAGACACTCACGAGCTAATGCTAATCCTATGGGGAGGGATTTTTCTAATATCTCTTTTGCATTTCGACATTTTTAAATGTTTTGCATTGGATAGCCGAGGTCCGTTTCTACATCGCACCTTTTTTACTTTTTCGATTTTGGCTGCAGATTTTTTTTAGAATGACATTTTCATTTTCAGAACCGGTTTTGAAAGTGAAAGTAACTTTATAAAAAAATATCTGCGACCAAAATCGAAAAAGTAAAAAATGTGCGATATAGAGACGGGCCTCGGCTATCCAATGCAAAAAATTTAAAAATGTCGAAATACAAAAGAGATATTAGAAAAATCCCTACCCATAGGATTAGCATTAGCTCGTGCGTGCCTTCACAGGCAGGGACAGGAGCCTTAATGCATGATGAAGTATATACATTAAAGATAAGTTTTACAATTATTATATTTTATATTTAAAATAGATTTTATAGTTGGTATAACAATAACCTACTACAATATCTATACTAATTAGCTTAATTACTTTTCAAGAGGAAAATTATTAATTTAAAGGGAAAGGCTAAAGGTAATACTGCGATAAATAAGATATAAGAACAAAAAAAAAATTTGTCTTCCTGCTGCTTTCATAGTAGAAGGACGTCTTCTTTGCGCCTGACGAAGAAAGACTCAGATCTTTCGAAAGGCCTAGCGCATTTAATAATTTTTGATGGTGTTTTAAGAAGTTTTTTTTTTTGTTCTTATTCATTCACACGAGTTTTAACTTATTTTCTTTAAATAAGATATATTATGAAAAGAGAAGATTAATTAAAAAATGCATCTTTTTCGAATAATACAGCTTTACACTCTAAGATCAAAGTTTTTTATAATTAATATAGTTTATAATTATAATTCAGTTTTGTAGTGAGGATATCTATTTGTACTAATAAAAAAATCTTTCTCTCTGCCTCTCGGCGATCCATGGTTATCGAAATCTACTGCGAGCAGCGGTCTGAAAATTTGTATCGAAATAGCCCAAGACATGTGTCTGAGGCTCAGATTTTTTATTTTTTTTTATAATTAGAGGATATATTAATTAAAATTCATAAAAAAGCGATATTTTTTGCCAATGGGTGCCGCGCGCCGCCGATTGGCTCAGTCCCTGCTTTCTAATAGGGCTATACTTCCTAACTGATGTCGAACTGATTGGCTCAGTCCCTGCTTTCCGTTCACGTAGTAGGAAAGAACCGAATGCTGTTTTTATTTACGGCCAAACTGTTCGGGATACTGAAAAACAGAAATGCATTTCTTACATTTCGTACTTTTACGTCATAAACGCCATAATCAGTTAGAAAAAATATTGTTGTTAACACTTTGAAAAAAAAAAACTTTCAAGAAAAAGTCGTTTTCGCAGTAGACTTTTTCTCCCTTACGGCAATACTTACTTAGGGCTCAATTTCAGAGATACCGATTCGCAAAAAATATGTATGTAAAAATGAGATTTTCGTCTTTTCTATCAAACAATGGGTTTTGAAAAATGCGGATATTAATCCTTTCGAAAAAATTCGCGATTGCAGGTCGATTCGTGCCTCTCGAGGACGATCCTTTTTCTACGCTAAAAGTTTTCACTACAAAATAACGTGTTTTCACTACTAAATATGCACATATTTTGACAACATTTTAAAGAGAGCTTCTATAGTTACATTTACAACCGATTAAATTTTCAGAGAGTTCGGACGATAAGAACTTTTCTTTTGCTTTGTCTAAAGAAACCGTCGCGAAAACAAACATACAGAAAAAAACGGAAGAAAACACATTCTTTACACATAGATATCAATATTTTTTTCTCAAAAGTTTTACACAGGCCGTTACGTTTAAAATTGATAAAAAAATTCAAAGATTTCGGAAAACAAGAACTGTTTTTCATCCTATGAAACGACCCTAAAAAAACAAGAAAATGTCTTCTTATAAACGCTTTTACCACTATAAATATCAATATTTTTTCGTGAATTTTTAATTTAAATATGTAAATCCATATAAAATCGGATTAAAGATATGAAATCATATAAATTTGAGGTTCATTATTTAAGGTTATTATCATGGGCAAGAGCAACGCTGGACGGTCAGCTAGTATAATGATAATTACTTCTGCTACAGCTATACTAATTAGCTTAAGTACTTTTCAGAAAAATGTGTTCAGTTCAGGTGAAATGCTAAAGGTATTATTGCGATAAATGACGTATATTATGAAAAGAGGAGAATAATAAAAAATGAACTTTTTTTTCGTTATATGAAAAAAAGGCCTTGTGAAATAAGAGCAAAGGTCAAATTTATAACTATTATATTTTAGAATCAGAATTCTGTTTTTAATGAATATAATAACAATTACTACTACTACTACTATAGCTATAATGAGTAAGTTAATTAGCTATAATTAGGAACTTAAGTAACTTTACAGGGAAATTATAATGTAATTTAAATAAATAATTTATAATCATGTAAAAAAATACAAAAATAAAATAAAATAAAATAAAAAGCCTTTATCTTTTCAAAATAGAAAGCTAAAGACAATATATTATAATAAAATCCTTCTCCATATTACGATTGGAGAAGGAGAATAAAAAAGATATTTTATGAATTAAAAAAAGCATTACATAATGAAATGAATATTTTATTCCAGTTTCGTTGTTATTGTGATAATACATAATTAGTACTACTATAACTACACTAACGCTATTATAACATGGTTTGAAATGTTATTAAATTTAATCTTTGTATAATTTACCTCTGTAATATCTTTCCAGTTAAAAAAATGTATTATTAAGTTAAAAAGAAATAATATAAAGATTTCATTTGTGAACTTTTTATTAACGTAACTTTTTATCAACTCGCACACTGTTTTATAATAAAATTATTGTTCTGGCGATAAATACTGATTATTATTTTAACTATCCTTATCAGTTTACAAAAGAGAACAGTTTTGTTCCATAAAATTTAAAGGATTTTATGCATATTTTTATTTTGAAAACTTTTATAATTAAGAGTAATGAAACATTTTTTTGCACACCCTATTTCTAAAAGAAAATTTCGGCAAAAAACAAAGATTTGCTTAAATTTTCAAAGATTCGTCTGTTTCAGCATTAATTTCAGAACTAAAATTGAGGCCGCTTGAACAGTATATTATATCTAAATCAAAATTAAAATCAAAATTATGGCTCGACTACGTGGATGATATATTCTTGACTTAGAACCATGGCATCCTCGCATTAAAATAATTCTTAAATAATGCAAATAGCGTTGATATAAACATACAGTTTACCTTAGAGATTGAACAAAATGGAGGCTTACCTTTTCTAGGAAAGATATGACACATAAAATCTATAGAAAATTTTATAGAAAACCATGCAGATCAAACAATACAATCTCCTACAATAGTAATGTTCCTTTTAAATACAAATCCTCAACTTATAGATTTCACATAATAAGAGTCATCGAAATCTGTACTGGAAATTACATACAAGAGGAGGTAATCATTATTAAGAATTGCAATAGAAAATTAATTTTCAACATTCAACGTAAAGGTTCAATTGAAGGTGGTTTTGAAAATTAGCTCAGATTTTGCAGTTTTAAATACGTTCCACAACTATATGAAAGAATTAGATAAGCTTTAAAGAAGTATAACGTTAACTTAATCACAAAACCGTCTGCTAAATTAGAAGAACTTGTACACAGAAAAATAGACCCAATCCCTGAAAAGTAATTACTGGCGTATATATGATAAATTTTAAAGGTAATGTAAAACAGAAAAAACTCAAATAATTAAAATTCATATAAATAAGCACAAATAAATGTTCAAAAATTACTTTCAGGTGCATACATATAATATACATTAAAAAAATATAAAATACATTAAAATACATATAAAATACATTAAAAATATGTTAAATTACAGCTCATATTCAAAATAGTAAAATAATTACTTTGTTTTATAAATTGAAAATATCGTTTGGTAATTTAACGTCTTTTAATGCAAATATGCACACGATATTTTTATTAAGAACTTATTGCTGATTAAACTTATTTATTATCGTAAAATTAATATCATTCTTGAAAAGATTAATTGAAAAAAAATTATTTTGAAATGTCAAAATATGAGAATATTTATTCAAGTGGTTCAAAATATTAGAATATTTCACATTAATTTTCCTTTAATTATCACCAATTCATAACTGGTGACATCATTGATTAAATTCAGACGATTTTATTTAAAATCAGTATTCTTTTTGCAGTTTGCTTTTTCGCCTTAAAATGGGTCGTGTGAGTGATATTCCTGAATCTAGTAAACTTCGTATAGTTGATTTGTATTGGCATGATGAAAATCAATGTTACATAGTGAATTATTTGCATTGTTCGCAATCAAGCGTTAGTAAAATACTAATACAATATTAAAAAAATGGAACTTTTTAAATTAATCGCCGAAATGGTGGCTGAAAATCAAAAACATCTGCTAGAGATGACAGGAAACTGAAGCGTATAGTTAAGAAAAACCGTTTTAAAAGTGTGAGATTCTTGAACCGAAAATGGAAAGAAGATGGAATTGAAATTTCTACATCGACAACATTAAGACGTCTCCATAAATTTAAGCTTGAATCTCGTGTGCCGAAAGCAAAATTTCTCATGACTGCAAAACAAAAACGTATAAGATTGAATTGGTGTAAATCAAGACGTTTATGGAGCGAAGAAGATTGGAAAAATATATTATCTAGTGGTGAAAGTATGTTTTGTGTTTCATATGGTAAATCAAGGTATTTGAGTTTGGAGGATGAAGCAAGAAGCATTTGATAAAGAATGCTTTAAACATTCTTTAAAATTTGCTCCTAGTGTCCTGGTTTGGGGTTGCATGAGTGCAGAAGGACCTGGTCGTCTATGCATCGTCTACAAAAAGGTTAACTCTCAGACATATCAAGAAATTTTGGAATATTACATGATTCCATCATCAGAAGATTTATTTGAAGATGATTTCATCTTTCAACAAGATTTAGGGTCACAGCATACCTTGGTGTCAACTAAGAATTGGTTCCGCAAACGCAACATTAAGGTACTTCCTTGGCCACCAAACTCACCAGACCTTAATCCCATCGAAATCTTATGGTGTATAATGAAGAAAAAACTCCAAGAAATCCTCCTTCAAGTAAAACTGAGTTAGTGGCACGTATAAAATCTATTTGGGCTAATATTGATAGAAATGTTTGTAAACATCTTGTATATAGTATGCAGATCGATTGCACGCTATTATGAAAGCTAATGCTACAAAATGTTAACTACCATTTACTTCATATTCATAAAGTAATATTGACGCGTAAAATAAAATATTCTAACATTTTGAACCAATCTAAATTTTATTCTAACATATTGATGTGTTTCATAAAGCTGTATACCTAATTTATTGTAGCTACTGTATTTTATATTTTGTAAACGTTAAAATCTTATCTAAACATTCCAGATTTAATTTATAAGAAATGAAATTGCATTTACTTAGTGTCAAAAATAAATAAATGAAAAATATTTTTTTCTAATTACTTTTTCTCAATTATTCTAATATTTTGAATATGAGCTTTACTTTAGAAAACTCACTTAGATAAGAATGACAACTATAAAATTTACAGACTTAAAGAGCATATTATAGATATAAAGAATAACAACAACAATTGCAAGGTTTAATCAGAAGCAAGATATCGACATACACTTCAGAAGCGCAAAAATCAGAGCCCCTACTTCGCATTACTACTCCTCTATAATCAGGGAATCTTTAGAAATTTTAACTAAAAGAAGAAACACTTGTAAAGATATGCTCTCATACAATGTACCAATGATGTGAATATAACATACTAAATATTTATGGTGAACTTGTAATTGAACACCCCTCCCCTCCTTCTTATAAATAGACTCGTCTCCAGCTATAAAACCAACGCTCATTCATGAATACTACGCCTTACAAAAATTCCCCCCCCCCCTCCCCGAAGATAACTGTGTGAATCAATTGAAAACGCTCGGGTGCCGCCTTCGTAACATTATTTTAAAATTTACGATAGTTTTCATGTTTTAAAATCTATATTTTTATATATTTTTGGTAGTTTTTAGTAATAAAAATTTTTATTTTTATTTTGTATTTTTAAATGTTACTTATGAATATGAGATAATTTGAATCAAACAATGATATTTAAGATTAATCTAACGCATGTAGTCCTCGCAATTTTCATTTTTTAATATTAGGTTGAGCAAAAAGTTCTGGGAAATTTGTAATCTAATAGTTACCAGAATTTGTATCGTATATAGGAATAGTAGTGGTATATTTACAGGAGTTCAGGAACTTTGGCTCAAAAAAAAAATTGAACAGTAGGATTTGCGTGTGTTGACCCGGCATTGTTAGAGAAAAGGCCTAACGATTCTGGAAGCCATCGATGAGATTAATGAGGATGAAGGCGCTGGTAATGGCGACAAACTTAGCCAGCAAAGCCGAAATCTGGCAGAACGATGGCAGAAAGTCGTGGACAATGATGGTCTCTACTTTAAAGAATAGTCATTGTTGCGTCTTTTGTTAATTTGCGCATAACAACGCAACTTTCATAAATTTCCCAGAACTTTTTGCTCAACCTAGTATTTCAACTTGTCTGTTAGTGACAAATTATCCATTTTTCCAGCATTTATTTATCCCTCGTTCCAGCATGACTGTGCGCAGGCGGTATTGTAAGGGCAAACGATATCAACGGTTATTGTTTCATTAACTTACTGTTTCTTCCCCTTAACTTATTATGGAAACCAAAAAAAAAAAAAAAGTCGAAAATTGTACGTGAAACATGGCAAATGAGGTGTGTTCGTAATATAACTAGTTTTATAAATTTTCAGATCTTGGTTCAATAGCTGTTGCACTTTTATGCTAAAATGCATGAATACAAAATTTATTAGAATTATGTATATTGAATTCAGTAATACGGAAATAATATGACTCATCTTAAAAAGGATGCAATCACCATGGCAACGTAGTATCATTCCCTATCATGGTATACCATTAAATTAGTTGCGTATGATAGGATTTAATAGAATGAAGAAAAGTTTTATTAATATATTTTTAAATTTTGATTCGATTTTCATAAAATTTGAAATGACTCGACAAAATTCTGCAATGATTATATATATTAAATTTCAAACCATTCGGTTGGGTAGTTTTTACGCTATTATATGCGGACAGACAGACAGTCGGACGGACCAGACGATGACTATATAGGTGCTAGGTACTTATATAATTAGGGACGCACCTAATGACCATTTTTCTCTCTTTAAATACTGTCTTCGAATTTTTGAAACTATTATGTATTTTGTTTAACTCTATTTATTCATTCACTAAACTGTTACATTCAGACTAAGTGTATAGAAAATCATTTCTCGATTGACCTTAAAATATTCTCCCAGAAATGTAAAAACCCTATAAAAAAAATTACGTGTCTTTTGCGCCCGTTATTTTTGGTACAAAAACATGGTGAAAAAGTGCGAAAAATACGCGAATAAACGCATCAAATATATAATTATATTGATAAACTAATATTATTAAAAATAATATTAATAAGAAAAATATTAATAAATATAATATCAATCATAAAGTAAATTAAAATAAATCTATTTTTTAAACAAATTTCAGAGAGCTTTAAAATTTAACGTTTTTTCTTATTACTTTCAAACCTTTTAATGAAATTAAAAAGCCAAACCAACTAATCACAAACTTTTTCGATTGAATTAAATATTCTCATTATTTGAAAATCTTTTGCTTAATCTCTTACTTGCTGGCTTTCAAAGAAAACGCAAAAGAAATGCTGCGTGTATTAAAATCAAATTTTGTTTGCCCTAGCTTTATTTATTTTCGGTTAAAATTAAACTTAAAATAGTGAAAGCGAATTACAACTTTAAATTTTCATAAAGCATAGGCAAAAAAAATATTATTTTAGAAGCTTAAGATCAAGATCTCAAACAACTTTATGAGCTTACTTAAATCTCAGACATTGCAGTCAGGAAATTAGTTTCCTCTTGGATTTTACGAAAGCGAAACTAGGACTCGTTTAAAATTGCAATAAATTTATGTACATGTTGGAGTCATGATTTATGAATTGGATTAAAAGCACTCGGAAAAAAATTATAATAAACTAGCAGATCGATGAAAAAAGAAATTACTGCGATAGTTTTTCCATATCAGCCACCGATATGCCATTTCTTTCGTCCAGCAATTAAAATGTTGTCTCTAAAAAATAGCAGTCCGTTCTTTAAGGCTGCCGCAAAACAAAGCAGATGTATCATTGTACTGTTAAATACTCTACTGCAATTTTTTAAGCTCCGAAGCATTGGGCGTAAGCACCGTCGTATTGGGAAAAAAGTACTTTTAAATTCAATTTGTTTGAAAACTGCATCTCAATTTATTTTTGAGGTATTAATTTTTAGCCCCATTTGTTTATTGTTGGCAACTCAAGTACTCCATTTCTGTAAAAAGTAAAGGAAAACTCGGGAAAACTAGTTGGAAAATAGTAATTTTGCTGCCATTTTCTCATAACAACTGAAAAAAAAATGTAATTAATAAAATACGTGCTATTTTGAAAAAAAAAAAAATATATAAATGAATGATTTCTGATAAAAACATGGAGCTATTATAAACCATATTTAACTTTAATTATCTATATCAATATTACAAACAAATATAGACATATGAATATTAGATAGCCGAATTTTTTTATCGAGTTTCTTGAATGACGACATCTCTTTTTTTGGATTTGTGCATTATTCAGCGATAGTGACGACCTATGCATAACTTTACTTTAGATGTTGGATCGTAAATGAGGAATTCCTCAGCGGAAGCGAATAACCTCATTTTATATAAAATAAAAGCGTGTGTTTTAAGTCTTAAAACTAAAATATGTTTTGTACTACCTATATTTATATAGATTATTTTTTCATCGGGGGCGACTAAATTCTGAAAAAGCCAGAATTCCTGTTTTCTAGTTTTCTATTGCTCTCTCTTTTAAACGAATCTGCAAGATATTTTTAATGCTTCTAGAACTGACACGAGTATTGAACAAGTGTAATATGTTGCAAAATTAAAAAGCATACTTTACAGCGATTTAATTTTTTAATGCAGCCACTGAACTTATTACTTTTCAACCGTTCAACAAAATTGGAAATCCAAGCCAACTATTATAAACATTAGATTAATTTATACGCAATTAATCTGATTAATAAATAATTTATATTATAAACATATACAGTTGAACTGATCTGCAATTAAAATATTATACTCGAAACCAGGGCTTAATTCCCAACAAGAAAAGTACCAGAGCTCTAATATTCTGCAGTAATAACAACAGTAGTGTATCGTCCGTCCCTTCCAAACGCATATTTCTATTTAATATATTGGCAAAATTTAAAGTAATTTCGCGCATCTTCAGGAAAACGAAAAATAAAATATATTTTGACTATATCTGTATATTCTTATAACAATAAAAATGCGAAAGTGAGTCAGAACGTTTGAATGAAGTCAACATCAAAACGGATGAATTAATACCTTTGTACTTTTGCATATGGATAGAACAGAAACGAACATAGGCTGTGTGTTCCATTTATTTTATTCAAATATTTTTCTTAATTCTTCACTGCACGAATTTTTCTATTCTTAAGAAAAATTATTTTTGAAATCTATATCGGTCTAATAATGGTAAAAATAGTAAAAAAAATAATTTTCAAAATTTCAGCTAAAATTTGATACTTTATGGTGTGTAGTAAATGTACACACTTAGGATTTTAAAATATTATATTGCTATATTTTGAAACTAAATGAGCTTAAATTAATTAATTTTACCTGCTTAACACTCTGCATTTATTTTTATCTTAATATTTTTAAGTATTCAGTAAAAATAATGAAAGTAAATCTTACCTTAATAGCTTGATCAATTTTTATTTTATTTTATTTTATTTTATTTTATTTTATTTTATTTTATTTTATTTTATTTTATTTTTTTTTTTTTGCTTTTGTAAAACAACTTCTAATTTTATGTCTAATGCAGACATCTGACATGGACAAAATAAGTGTTATTTTATTCTTTGGATTGTTCTTGATCAGTTACAGTGATCATATTAGCGAAATTCATGGCACATAATGAAAATTATAATGTTTTTAGGCATGTGCCATTTATGGCACGGTGTGCAGCGAAGGGTTAATAAATCAAAATTTCATTATTTTTCGTACAGAATCAATTGGCAATTTTTCTTTAAAATTTAACCATCTTTCTGTTTTCGTTGCCAAAAGATAAAAACCCGGAATAATAATTTCTCCAGTAATTAATTTTCAACTGAAAGATTTTCACGTAAAAAAGGAAATTAAATTAAATAGCATAAGCAGAGCATACAAGTTAATAGAAGTAAATTATATTCCCCTTAAAGAATTATCATGATTTAATTATCCGTGAACCAATAGAAATAATTACTGAAGAAAATACTGTTTTTAATGACGTTTTATCCTACAACATACCTAGAATCTGGCTCAGTTTGCTTAAAGAATCATAAAGCAAGTAATATTTCACTTTCATCTATATCCATATTTTATTTTTCCAATGTTTTCCGGATCTAAAAATTGACTTTCACTTTCACTCCTTTGGACACCAACTATTGAAAAGACGTTAATACCAGTATTTTTGTATTCTCTGACGAAGGTTGTGTTTATAGCTTAAAGTACTAAAAAGTATTAGAGTAATTTAACATCTTTTTAAGTATTTTTGTCATCTTTTAACTATTTTGCACATAGTGTAATTTTAAGTTGAAATAAATAAATTAAGAATTACAAAAAAGTGAATGTGACGTCATATTAGAAATAAAACAGACATATTTAAGTATTTCTAATAATATAAAGTGCATGAATTTTCAGTAAGTGTTGAAGGGAGGCGAATGTGACGTCATGTATGAACAATATGACTTGATGTTGAAATAAAATGAGATTGAGTTATGGTATCAAATCTTATTATTTAAAGAAAATTTCTATTAATACTTGGCGGTTTATCGTCTGCGCACGGTAAAATTGAAATAAGTTAAAAAAGAAAGGTTAAAAAGAAAATGGATAGAAAATGACAATAATGTATACAGCAAAGTTATCAATATCGTAAATGACGTCCTGGTTAGAGAAAAGTAGTTTTTAATCATTCGTAAAAAGTAAAAAATTTATTCGACTGACCGATTTTTTTTTTTTTTTTGGCGAGTGTTCTTAAAGCCGTTCAATTCAGAAAATATGAATAAAAATTACTTTATTTTTTAAAAGAAAATTGCATTTTCGGTCAAAAAACATAAATCTTTAATATGATTGCGTCAAAATAATATAATTTTCCCTCGACAATATCGAAATTAATTATCGAGATCTCGAAGTATATTGGAGACATGCTTGTAAATCGTGGTTTGGCAACCTGATTTTAATTCCACATTTCTTTTAGCTTTAAGGGGACAACTGACCTTCAAACTTTTTTTTTTTTCACTTTATTCAAGAACACACTATATGCATCATGGCATATATTTATCACACAAGAAATTTAAATAAAAATATTTGGGAATAAAAATAAGGAATTTTCCTGAATATTTTAAGCATTATGAAGAACTTTTCAAAATGCCCCACTCGTATTCCATATCAATTAAAATCTCCGATGTTTTTTATGCTAGCTTGGTTTATGCATACAAATAATAATAAAATAATAATAATAATAAAACAGATTTTGGAATCCTGGGTAACTCGAAAAAAGTTATTGCGTATTTTCGTTCATGGTTATATTTTGCTTGATTAAGAAATATTTGTCGTTTTTTACAGCGTAATTTTCTTTCTTTTTTGCAGTTCATATGAAACACAAAATAATGCAAATAAATTCAATGCAATTTTCCTGCAGTTATGAAGCACAATGAAGAAAAACGTTATTTTTAAATTGTGGGATCGAAATTCCAAACACCTGTATGTAACGTAACTTACATCTAGGACAGAACTATCTAAAAATTTTATTTTTTCCGCTATTCTAGAAATGGGAACTTGAATTCTTTATAATTTTCAGTAAAGTTCAATAAACTCATGTTCCATGTTCTAATGACAATTTATGAGTTATATTAAAAAGTCTCAGAAGAAATTAAGATTAAATTAGCAAAGGATTAAAAGTAAATTTACTTAGATATTTTTTAGATGCTTTCCCTATCTTTAAACGAAGCTGCTTGATAGCTATTTTAATGTTCCCACAACTGATACAGATAATTAGAAGAACGCGAATTCAGTGCGTACCAAAATTGAAAGTGTGTTTTATTGCTATTTAGATGTTAAAAATTGGTTTTATTTTTTAAATGTAATTGAAGTTAAGGAGAAGTTCTATTCCTGTGTGTCAAAGTTTCCGATTTTTTGTTGTCTGCGTCCGTTAGCTATGAAGATCGTTGTCCTAAAGGGGTTTAACGATATACCAATTCCTTACAATAAATTTTGCTTGTTGAACGTAACATTATGGTAAAACTTTAAACATATTTTGCTCAAAACCATGTTTTTCAAACGGAAGGACCATTTTTCTCGAGTACAATTCAATCAATTTCACTCTTTCTTTTTCTTTTTTTTAAAGAAAATTAATCGTTTTTGCCGAAGCTGATATCAACGAGAAGGATAATTTTCATAGATTACTTAATTTGTAGAGCTGCTAAAAGGTATTAAAAAGGGGGGAGGGTGACCTTTTGTTTTAAATGACCGTGTTTTTACCAAAAATAAACTAGAGTTGGGCAAATTTGTAATTCCAATTATCTACAATGTAATTACAGTTTATTTGTATGTAATTAATTATAGTTAAAATTACATACCGTAAAAAATTCTTGCAGAACTGTAACCAGAACCGTCCCCCTCCCATTATTTGGCGAAAATTCTGCGTTTGAATGTGTGTAACTATAATCAATTACACGCAATTAACCTGTAATTACACAGCGAATAATTGAGATTAGAAATTTGCCCAACTCTGAAATAAACTTTTTTAACTAAATGTTTGTATAAGCTCAAGAGAATTTAATGCCTTTTCATAATGGCGACCAAATTTTTTTTCAGGTGTTTGTAACAGGAGAAAACCGGTCGTCCGATTGCAAACTCGCTCGCCACCTGCAAGTCCCAATCGCACAAAGCGGATTATTAATATTTCTCGCACACAATAATTTATTAATTAATTTTAAATATATAAGTGAAATGTTAACAAATATAATTCAAAAAATTCAAAGGAGATGTCTCTTTTCTTTGTAAACGGAAACAAGAAAGTAAAATCATGCGTCAAGCATAGATTATTAAACACTTTCCAACACATTCAGAATAATGTAATAATAAACTGCACCGTTTAATACGTTTATTATTAGTCCAGGCAATACGAAATTTTACCTAGCAAAATTAATGGTAGTACTGGAAATCGGCTTTCTAGATGTTTTTTGGGTCGCTGAATCCGAATTTGTAACTTCCCACCAAAATTTCCCCCGGCAACCTCCCAAAATTTTGGTAAAAAGCGCCCGAAAAAAATGTGTTTACTAAAAAAATCAAATTTTATTGTTTTAGAGAAAAAGTATCTAGAAATTCAGAAAGTAGACAAAATTTCCCACAAATTAGATATATGACATTATGACTTAGGATGAAAGAGAAGGGGGGATCTGCCTCGGAATATGCGCTCTGTGCTGCGTAAACTAAGTTGCGCGATTCCAATAACAACTCAGACGTTTACATTAGCCCTCCCATCTTCCCGCCGAACTTTCTCTATAAGGTTTACTTTAAGTTTTTTGGGTCGCTTAATCCGAATTTTCAACTTACCCCCGAAATCCCCCCCCCCCCCAAATAGTTGTTTTTAACTTAAACTTCTTATTGTTTTAGGGGAAAAGCATTACGAAATTCAGAAACTAGACAAAATTTGCAACAAATAGGATATATGACATTATGACGTAGGATAAACGGAGAGAGAGGGGGCTGCCTCGGAACATTCCCCGCGCGCTTTTCTCAAAAACCAAATTTTATCAAAAAATAAATTTTTTGGGGTGTTACCGGGTGAAATTTTGGTGGGAAGTTACAAATTCGGATTCAGAAACCAAAAAAACATAAAGTGAGTCGAAATCCAGAACTAGTATTAATTTTGCCAGGTAAAATCCCCTATTGCCCGGACTTCATAACTTAGTGTACGTAGCGCCGCAGTGCATGGTCAGAGGCAGCCCCGTTCATCCTAATTCATAATGTCATATATACTATTTGTTGCAAATTTTGTCTAGTTTCTGAATTTCGTAATGCTTTTCCCCTAAAACAATAAGAAATTTAAGTTAAAAACAACTATTTTGGGGGGGTTTCGGAGGGTTTTCGGGGGGGGGGGGGGGAATTTTGGAGGGGAAGATAGAAATTCGGATTCAGCGACCCAAAAATCTTAAAGTAAACCTTATAGAGAAAGTTCGGAGGGGAGATGGGAGGGCGAATGTAAACGTGTGAGTGGTTAAGTGGAATTGCGCAACTTAGTTTACGCAGCACCGCGCGCATGTTCCGAGGCAGATCCCCCCTTCCCCTTCATCCTAAGTCATAATATCATATATCTAATTTGTTGGAAATTTTGTCTACTTTCTGAATTTTTAGATACTTTTTCTCTAAAAGAATAAAAAAATTGATTTTTTTAATAAAAACCTTTTTTGGGGGTCTTTTTACCAAAATTTGGGGAGGTTGCCGGGGGAAATTTTGGTGGGAAGTTACAAATTCGGATTGAGCGACCCAAAAAACATCTAGAAAGCCGATTTTCAGTACTACCATTAATTTTGCTAGGTAGAGTCCCTATACGGTCTCTATTGCCTGGACTATATGTCTAATTCAACCCTATGGAAACGCATAACATATTTGAAAACCCAATTTCAACTGTTCCCATCTACAATCGAAAAACGATCCGAATTCTTTTAGCAGCCGTGTACATGATATATAGGTTTGTATCTATTAACTAAATGCATTCCAAAATTTAGTTCACTTAAGAAATAGATATACTTCATTTGAAAATTCCCTTTCAGTAATTTCCTCTTCTAAGTAGAATGGTACGCGAAGTACGCGAATACTTTTGTTCAGTCCTGTATATGAGGTATAGAATTTATATATAACGAGTAACATGCAAAAAATTAGTTGCATTTAAAATCTCATACCGAATTTTAAAACGTACACTCCAGTAATTATTACTCAAAGACAGTACTGTAATCGATTTCTATTGTGTGTCTTTGTAAATGACTAAAAAATGCAATGAATGCCCTGTTCTAACGTGATCGTAGTGAAATTCAGTGGTTTATATCAGTTTCAATACATTTGAAATAGCATAATGTCATTCAAATACTCTGTAAACGATTTTCCCCATATACTATAATGTAATGGAGTTCTTTTGAGTGCCCCTGTCAATGAACTATTAATTCTATATACTTCATATACAATACTAAACATGCTTTGATGACCCTAAGTAACCTTTATCAAGTGAACGAAAATCGGAGTATATTTACGGGAGTTGGAGCGTGGCAGACGGACAGACAAACCGAACGCATAAACACTTTTCAACTTTGTTGGAAAGTGTTAAAAAGAGTAAAATCGCGTGCATTTTAGGCCAAAGAAGTAGATCCCCCCCCCCCCCTTCCCCTTAAGAAAAAAAATAATAATCGGATAAGAAATAACATTTTTAGAAAAATTTAAACTCTCTTTTTAACCCTTTAAAACTGAATTATGAATTCACGAAAATTTTATCTTCTAAAGCATTTTTTTGCGAATTGTTTAAACTACATTAGAAGATTTACATAATCATTTAATAAATTTTAAAAGGATTTCTAGAAGGATTGAAGAATTTAGAAAGATTAATTAAATTTGAATTTATAGGGATTTTGTGCAATTTTATAACAGCACTTAAATGTTTTATTTTGAATATTTTTCTTAGTATTTTGTAGAATTAGAAAATGCACAAATATAATGTTCTTACAGTAGAAATATAGAAAAATTTCCGAATTGAAAAATCCCTCCCCCCCCCGCTCCCCCAAGCCAAGAAAGCTGAAAAGATGCAAAGGCAAAATAAATCATCCTTTTAAAAATGTTTTTTTTGTGTGTGTGTGTAACCAATAATGCTTTTGGAACAACATAAAGTAATGTATCTATAACTCATTCTAAACTGTATTACAACTAATCGATGTATTAAATGAATTTTATAACAAGTTATTGTAATGGTACTTATAAATACCGTCAGCAGATACAGGGTTAAGTGAATCTACTTGCTATTTATTGAAGTTTCTAAAACAAACATGAATATTTGGTGAATGCAATATAGAAAAATTAAAAAGCCTATTCATTATTTTAATTAGCTAGCGTACTTCATACGGACCAATAATATTAAAATATTGCAGCATTTTGATAATAATTTTAGTGAATGTGTAAGTAGTAAGTCATGTGAATATTGTTTACATTATATATACAGGGTGATTCATAAATATCGAAACAATAAGCTATTTCCTTAAATAGTGCCCTTAGACCCATACTTCCAATTGAAAAGTTCATAAAAAAGGGTGCAAAATTTAATGACATAAGTTGCAACTCCATGGGGTGTCTATTTGAAAAAATACGAAAATTAAATTTTTATACGGTCTCTGTAAGGTAAAAATTCCAATTCGGAAAACTTTCCCTGTCCATTCCTGAATTAAACACAAAAGATTGCATCTTCATATCTGCAAAACTCGCAGAGTTATGGCCGTTTAAATAATTCATCAGGTTTTAAGGGATTATACACAAATTGAAATGCGTGCAATCCAAGAAACAATGTTACTTTAAGACTTCTAGGAAACATGTAAAAAATATATTTGTTGAGCTAGAATTTTTTTTTCCTTTTTTTGTAATGGTTAACCATATAATTTGCAAACAAAATCACTAATATCTCTCATAAACTTAAAAAAAAATTAAATGATTAGTATTTTTTTAAGCGGATTTAATTTAAAATCTTTACAACTCGAAAAACTATTCATCGGATTTCATATTTTTTCATTTAATTAAAGAGGAAAGATAATTTAGTTTTGTTTCAGGATTTTTTTAAATATTAATTTTAAAAATATTAAAAATATTTATTTAAAAATGATGCAACTTATTTTTACAAAAAATATATTTTCAAAGGTAATTTTTTTTTTTTTTTAAATCGCCGAAACAAAATTAATGTAAACCAATCAAAAAAGACATGTTCCATTTTTTATTTACGATTCTTGACTTAAAAACGAAAAATGGTAAAAAAAACAAACAAACAAAAAAAAATGCAGAAAAACGCATTTAAAGTTTTAAACATAGATTGGCTGCTAATAAAATGTTTAAATGCTTTTTAAAAAATTGCATCTTTAAAAGTAACTTCTTTCTGTAGCTTAAAATTCTGATTCAGTTTAACTTTTGCCGTTTCCACCTCCTTTTTGTACTATTTAAATGTCCATAAATAAATGTTAAATGTGAAATTTGAAATAATCCTTTTTCTAACATGCCGATTAAAAGTTTTTCATAATTTTAGCCCTCTCAACTTCAGGTTCTTGATCATCCCGGTGAGACCGTTAACAAAATTTGTATTCTGGGGCCGGATCGAGACAACCCGTATTAAAATCATTATCTCTGACTGACGTAATCCGTGCAAATGTAAGTAAAATTTGGCTCATAAAACAAATGCATATATTTTTAAATGGCCATTATTTTACGATAAAATTTTAAAATTCATATTTTTAAAGGATAGTAGATTTTAAGGCAAAAAAATTAAAATATACAGTAAAACTAGTGAAAAAAAATCTGCTTATGACGGAATCCTTTATTAAGCGGAAAAATCTGTTGATCTATAGAAAATGAATATAATAATACCTGAGAAAAAATAGACTAAATTTACAATTCCTAAAAAGGAAACTTGTCTATAACGATTTTTTTTCTTTACTATTAGATTCCGTCTTAAAAGATTTTACTTTATAGCATTTTTCAATGTCTCAAACACATGGAATATAGATTAAGGATATTAAAGGAGAAGTGATTCATTTACACATCAATAGAGATTCATTAATAAAACAAATAATCACAGCTTTTGACGCTTCTTGAAAAATAATAATTATAAAGATGAAAAAAGAAAAGCTATAATAATTATTTTTGATCAGAACTCCTCCATACGAAACAACTTTTAACCATATCGATGTAAAAAACTATATAGAAATTCAGTCAGGCCGGCCCAGGCTAAGATTTGAACTTTTTTACAGGCAGGGCCGAACTTTTTTTCCTATCGGTCGTTTCGGGACAGGACCTAGATATTGCGACCCGTGCAGACCTCTAGTGCAGACCAGCAGCGTATTTTGAAAGCAGGTTTAACGTAAAATCTATTCTCTGCCTATTTTATGCCCAAAGGAGAAGTACTGTCTTAAATCTACTTTTAATAATGTACAATTTCTGGATGATCCCTATCTTGCATTAATACAGTAAATAATTCAAAGCCAAATGATATTTATGTGAGAAAGAAAAAATATCTCTAAATTCTTCTACCAAATTTTATGATAACCTCTCATCCCATTCTTTGGTCCTCCAGCACACAATTTGTCATACGGAACATATTTTATAATTACTGGCGAAGGTGAAATGGGGAAGATAAGGGGACAGTATCCCACTCCCCATCGAATATACAGGGTTGAAGGCAATACTATTTTGCACAAGGTCGGCTCTGGAGCGGTAGTTGGGATCAATAAAAGCATCTCAAATTGCATTGGCGTAGGATAAACTAGATTGGCCTAGGATAAACTAGAATGTTGGCGCCGGAGCGGTCTTTAGGATCAATAAAATCACGCCAAATTGAATTGGCCTAGGATAAACTAGATCGGCCTAGGATTAGACAACTATTCATTGGTCCAAACTAGTTTATCCTAGGCCAATTCAATTTGACGTGATTTTATTGTATTAGATGTAAATTTCCAACTGGGCGAAAAATGTCTGGATCAGGATTCGAACCCGGGACCTCCTGACTAATGCCGCCAGTGCTCTGCCATCTGAGCTATACCGGACGATTCTGGTCGAACTTTTTCACCCAGCTAACCTTGATGATTACAGCATCTGGTCTGAAACCTGGTTCAGCTCAACAGAATAAACCTCAGGTAATGGAACACCAGAAATCGCTGGATACGAAATTACACTAGATTAATATTAACACAATTATTCTAATTGGTAAACAAATCATATTAGATGTAAATTTCCAACTGGGCGAAAAATGTCCGGACCAGGATTCGAACCCAGGACCTCCTGACTAATGCCGCCAGTGTAATTTCGTGTGTAATTTCGTATCCAGCGATTTCTGGAGTTCCATTACCTGAGATTTATTCTGTTGAGCTGAACCAGGTTTCAGACCAGATGCTGTAATCATCAAGGTTAGCTGGGTGAAAAAGTTCGACCAGAATCGACCGGGATAGCTCAGATGGCAGAGCACTGGCGGCATTAGTCAGGAGGTCCCGGGTTCGATTCCTGGTCCGGACATTTTTCACCCAGTTGGAAATTTACATCTAATATGATTTGTTTACCAATTAGAGTAATTGTGTTAATATTAATCTAGTGTAATTTCGTATCCAGCGATTTCTGGAGTTCCATTACCTGAGATTTATTCTGTTGAGCTGAACCAGGTTTCAGACCAGATGCTGTAATCATCAAGGTTAGCTGGGTGAAAAAGTTCGATCAGAATCGTCCGGGATAGCTCAGATGGCAGAGCACTGGCGGCATTAGTCAGGAGGTCCCGGGTTCGAATCCTGGTCCGGGCATTTTTCGAACAGTTGGAAATTTACATCTAATATGATTTGTTTACCAATTAGAATAATTGTGTTAATATTAATCTAGTGATTTTATTGATCCTAAAGACCGCCTCGACGCCAATATTCTAGTTTATCCTAGGTCAATCTAGTCTATCCTATGTCAATGCAATTTGACATACTTTTATTGATCCCAACTACCGCTCCAGAGACAACCTTGTGCAAAATAGTATTGCCATCAACCCTGTATATACGATGGGGAGTGGGATACTATCCCCTTATCTTCCCCATTTCATCTCCGCCAGTAATTATAAAATATGTTCCGTATGACAAATTGTGTGCTGGAGGACCAAAGAATGGGATGAGAGGTTATCATAAAATTTGGTAAAAGAATTTAGAGATATTTTCTATTTCTCACATAAATATCATTTGGCTTTGAATCATTTATGAATAAATGCACCGTTAAGAATGTCAAAAGTGCATCTGATATTCTTTCAGAAATGTGGAATTTTCGAAAATCCGGCGAAGTTCCGGTCCCAGTTTGGCCTAAAATACATGAAGCTACCATTACTACGCAATTAAAATTCTCTTTAAAAAATAGTACATAAACATTTATAGAGATGGGGATACAATACTGTAAAACTTTTTAGAAGAATCTGTGTACGATAAAATCCGGTTTTAAAAGGAAATTTTTTTTTAATCGTTGCAAATTAGATATAATACTCCGTTTGAAAAAAAAAAAAAAAACATAATACATTTGCTAGAGACGACGGACCTGCTAAAAAAGGAACTTAACTAGTAAATCTGCAGATCAAGAGCCTCAACGTCATCTCTGCAACTCATTGTTTTTATCAAACTTTGCGTAATATTAATCTTTCTACAAAAACAAAATTTAAACTATTTAAATTACACAAACATTTATAAAAGGAAAAAATATTTCGATGGTTTCAGACATTAAAAGCGTTAAATTAAACACGTTGTTATGTAAGGATATTCTGAAATTCTCACGAGCTACTTATTCTAGTAATTTTTATATAATAAAACAAATTTCTTCAGGGGGGCTCTGCCCCCCTGAACCCCCCGTTGTGTAATTTATTTTGCATTTGTAATTTTCTACTGATTGAGTTAATGATTACCCTATATCTTAGATTTCTTTTTACACTGCGATTTATAAGGATAAGCAATAATTCGGTCAAGCATTTTACGTTATCCTAATATCCATACAGCAGTATTTACTTGCCTGCTAACCACAAATACCTGTATCTAATGGATAAAGAACTTTTGGAAATGTAAACTGAAACATCTAATTTAGAAATCTAATACCTTTATAAATTTTGTTTATAAAAAAATAATTTTGATTACCATTCTGCAATGTTTATATCTAAGAATCTAAATATCAAAAAATGTACTCGATAGCATTAACTTACTAAAATCACCCTAAAGTAGGGGGGCTTCTAAACCTAACAGTTAATAATTCATCATCGTTAAATAGATAAATATGATTTGGCGCCTTTGAGTATGTTTAGTATCTACATTTAATTTAAAATCGTGAAGTTACAAATACCGTTGAAATTTGACGCAAACCTATGTTCAGGTCATATTACGAAAGGTTAACTAACATTTCATTTCCCTTAGCCGGACTTTGTTTCATTTTTCGTAATAAGGATTATTTTAATAATTTAATTTATTTTACACTCTACAAGCTGTTACACGCACGTTGTTCACGTAGCATTAAAATAGAGATAAATGCATTGAGTAAAACATTTCACTCCCCACCACACATACCAAGTCTCAAGCTTTTTGCACATCACTATTATCTTAGAGAAAATGTTCTTTTAAATCGCGCAAATGTTTCAATTAAATAAAGTAACATTTTCTGTATTAAAATACTGGTATCCAGAACGCCGGAGGCTTGGCAGCTCTGCTCCTCTTAATAAAAACATATATGATTAACCAACACTTTATCACATTTTATAGGAGACAATACGGAATTTCTTATTTGTATGGCCTTACATATATTTCAGTCATAAAAATGTAAAATTTTGTGCCAATTAATGCACGCAATTGCGAAAATGAAATCGCAAAGAATGAGAAAAGGAAGGCCAAGTAAAATCGTGTAAATCGAGGAATCTTTCTTCGTAGTGCTGGGAAAATACTGCTACAAAAACTATTTTAGGTGGTATTTGGTGTGAAATGTTTATATGTATTCATTCCTGTCCTATATATCCTTTTTTTTATTTTTTATTTGCTTATTCCATTTTTCTTTTGCACGTGAAAATCTTACAAATTAAAATTAACTCTTTGGGAGAAATTGTTATTCATTTTTTTTTTTTTTTTTTGGCAACAATAAAGTTTATAAAATTTAACAGAATAATGTCAGTTTATTCTGTATGAAAATAACGAACTTTTTCATTTATAATCAAATAGTTGAATAAATAAATGAAAATATTATTCTATATAGTATATAAATACTATTTTCATTTCTGCGTTTAAATAAATCTATGTGCAAATATCTATACAAAGGCATTCATTAATTCATTCCTTTTGCTTTGATTTGACTTCAAAAAACCATATATACTTTCACATTTATGATATTTTTAGATGAGATGCTGTTGCTACGCAACGGTTAAAAGAAAAAATGAAATATAAGTAAATTCATAAAATAAAATGTTTTATATTATTCGAACACATGTATAAAATTCTATCATAAGTTATACACCTAATTTAAAAGCTCTGACAAATGTTTTGACAAAATTGCAAACTAATAAGAATAATTTAATACTCTTATTTAAAAATTTCAGCATCCAAAATTTACCATTTAAATCTATTATTCATATGAGCGATTTCTTTCAACAAATGAAAATTTGAAAATCGTCTGACTTCCCATAGAAAAGCATTATATCACAAAATAAAATGTTCTGTATATTCCGAACGAATGAACCAAATTTAACCCAAAACTATACAGCTAAATCCGGGGAGCTCATCAACATGCCCAGGGAATTTCAAGCCGATCGGATGCTTTTTGCGGCAGTTATCGCCGAACAGACAGACAGACTAACGAAAACCAAAACTTTTCGTGTCTCCACAGTAAGCCTTCACTGACGTTTCGGCAACTATAACAAAGTTTTTTCTCTCCTGTGTGATTCCATCTTAGAAGGTTTTTCTATATAATTTTTTCAGATTTTCAAGTCTTGAAGCAGTGTAAAAAATTAGTGGTATTAGCAATTATTAAGGTATTTACATGCAAATAGAGATCCATTAAAAAATCAATATAGTTTACAATAAAATCATTAATATCGTTAATCCACATTCTTTGGCTCAGAATTTCAAAATTTCAAAAATTCTATACAATAAAATGTTCTAGGACGGAATTGCATAGGAAAGAAGAAATATACGTTATAGGCAGGTTCCCTTAGTAGAAGGTTCATCGTTTGTTGTAAATGCATTATATTCCTTTTACAAGTAACTAATATTCTCGTTTTACATAGATCAACATATTTTTTTTGTTGTTGTTAAACACGGGATTTTATCATAGGCAGGTTATTTTTCTCATGTTTTACCGTACTTTAATTTTATTACCTAGAAATGCAGCTACTCATCTTAAAACTAGTCGAATGTACCAATCCCTAAATTTTCTTCTATCTCAAACATGTTAATACTTCAAAATTCGCTATCACTCTGGAAAATTAAATGGCAATCTATGCTCATTATGAAGATTCTAAAGATATGAAATTCCGTTCTTGAGATAGGACTATCGCTGAAATCGTGTAAATCCAACAAAATGCAGCATAGCAGCGCTGTCTGTTGAGTAATTGACATCAGAACCTAACCAGAAACAACTTTCGTCAACGTCTAATTGAACCTGAAGTTTGGCGAAAATCCGTGCATTAGTTTTTGAGATACAGGTACTGCGGAAATCGTGAAAAATCCAGCATAGCAACGTCACCTGCTGAGCGAGTTATAGCAAAACATAATCATCAGCAATATTAATCAAGGTATACTTGAATCTGAAGTTTTATGAAAATTCGTGCATTAGTTCTTGAGAAAATCGGGAAAATGCAGCGCAGCAGCGGCACCTATTACGTTATTTACATCAACACCTAATCAGCATCAATTTATATCAAGGACTAACTGAATCTGAAGTTTGTTGAAAATCTGTGCATTAGTTCTTGAGATAGAGCTATTGCGGAAATCGTGTAAATCCTGCAAAAGGAAGCATACCGGCGCCACCCGTTGGGCGATTTACACCGAAACGTAAACAGCACCAATTCATATCAAAGACTAACAGAATCTGAAGTTTCATGAAAATCCGTGCATTAGTTCTTGAGATAAAACTACAGCGGTAATCATGAGAAATGCAGCATAACGGCGCCATCTGTTGGGTGATTTACACCAAAAACTAAGCAGTATCAATTTATATCAGAGTCTACTTGAATATAAATTTTTATTAAATTCCGTGCATTAGTTCTTGATATAGAAAGCCCTCAAAATTTGTGCAACATACATACAGACAGACATCTTGTAAAAAGATGTTTTTCGGGATCTCTGGCCCCTAAATCCTGTAAATCCATCGAAAATTGCGTCGAAGATTTCAGGAATCCAATATTTTCTTCTTGTAAAGATAGAAGTAAAAATTAAAAAAAAAATTATAAATATATAAATTTTAATTGTGGAATAATATCGATTTAAAAGTAGGTGCGTTAGAAAAGTTGGACCGGGCGAAACGTTATTGGTATTTTTACTGAACAGACAAGAGATCCTGTCGTCCAAATTATTTATAATTTGGTCATAATAGGTCATAATGAAGGGAACGAATAACATTATGACCTAATGACATGGTATACAGGAGTTTCCGTGTTAAAGTAGTTTCATCATGTAAATGCATCATGTTATAGCTCGGATGAATGAAACTAGCGCTGCAGTTCGCAGCCAAGTCCAACTAATAAGAGTGAATTGTGTCAGCCAGGTATCGGTCCGGATAGCCTAACAGGTAAGGCATTGGCACGGCACGCCAAGTATCCAGGTTCGATCCCTGGTCTGGACATTTTTCGCTCTGTTGGAATAAACTTCAACTGTGCTACTCCAGCCTTGAATATGATTTAATCCAGTTGAAAAAAATATTCGTTCTCTTCATTATATTTTGGAAGTTACGTTTTTTTTTTTTTTTTTTTTTTTTTTTTTTATTGAAGTATAGAAAAATGTTTTTATAAGATAATGGCGTAATATGTGCAATAAATTTTATTATTCGGGATGATTTTCATAAAAATTCTGAGAACTTGTCATTATTGCCAAGCTATCATTTGTTTACTTGTCTGAATCGTCTAAGGGAATTCATACTTTCGAGTTCTGTAGAATGGATTGCTACAGTTTGGACAAAAGCTTTTAATCTGAGCATATGCATTGTATGTATATGTTCAGACTCTATGCTTAAGACGCATGTTCTATCACACATTTATTTACTTATAAGCAAATTTGGAAAACATTATTTCATATGAATAAATAATATTAAAATCAGGCTCTTTGATAATAATTTTACTAAATCTAAAAGTAAGTCATACGAATATTCTTTCCATTAGATTTTTTTGAGAGAATGTAAACTAAAAATCACTAAATGGATTTTTTCAATCAAAACAAAAATAAAATATTTGTTTGCCATTTCGGATATCCCCCCAGGTAATATTCCATTATTCACCTTCTTATTTTCCCTTTTTAAACAAAAATGGCATAATTTAGTTGATTTAGAAAAAAATTGGTTAAGAGTTACAAAAAATTTTTTTTATTAAAATTTTAAAATTCTGATACTTTATATTTGACTCTTAGTTTGTGTTACTTGATAGTTTATGTTTGACTCTTATATTTACGGATAATTAATATTAATTTCATCGAGTTATTTTACATATTCTAGGAGGATTAGTTATGAAATACAAATAGGCAGTCAGATTTTAATATAGTAGATACAGTTAAAGTTAAGAGACAAATAAACAAACAAACAAAAGTACAATTGCATGGGCAATAAATATTTTTAGAAACTTTCTACTCTTTTTTTTAAACAAGTTTGTTTTATATTTTTAATGCTTCTGAAATCGACATAATTATTGGGAGAATACAATATGTCGATAAATTGAAAAACTTATTTAACTGCTGTAATGTAGTGGACGTTAAGAAATATTTAATAAAAACTATCGGATGAGAAACAACAAATTTTAGATTTCTTTCGTCACTCTAATTTTTAAACGGATTTCCTTCATATTTTTTAACGTTCATAGGACTTACACGGGTATTGAACGAATACAATATATTCCAAAATTGAAAAGTTTATTTTACTGCTATTTAGATTTTGAAAAGAAGTTTTAATATCATAGTGCAGTTAAAGTTAATAAAAAAATGAAAAGAAAAGAACGAAAAGGGAAAAGGGGGAAGCGACTGGAGACGCGAAGGTATAGCATCTCACTTCCGAGTTGCATATCGAAAACACACGACCATTAACCTGTAAGAAAAAATGCATAATGTGCTTTCTAAGTAGTTCAGATTTAAGTATATAAAATACATTATTTCAGATAATCATGTATTTTCATAACGGCTGTAACGTCAATTAGCAGTAAGTAAAACTTCAAAGATGCATGTACGAAACAATCGTCCAGGCAGGGATCGTGCTATTAAGTAATAATGAAATCAGTGATGACTTCAGAAAGTATCCCAGGAGAAAAATTTCCAGGATTATTTCAATTTTCTAGCCTTTTACTGATCTAAAAAGGAAAATCCCCCGCAGAAATTCTAAATATCCTCCGTACACTGTTAAAAATTTGCAGAAAACTGTCCACACTGTTAAAAATCTGCAGCAAACAGTCCAGTCATTCGACCATGGTTACTTGATCATGTTATTAAGCGTATCTGACCATATTATGCACAATTTCATGACCAAAATAAAATAAAATTACAGTTATGTAACCTTTTTCTATGAAAACGGTCGAATGACTGGACAGTTTGCTGCAAATTTTTAACATTACAGTCATTCAGCCGTTTTTATAGAAAATGGTTACATAACCGTAATTTAACTCTTTATCTTATCATATTACTGCTCATATTATGGTCTGAATTGAGTTAATATATTATAATATCGCTTATAATATCACTTACAATATCGTTTTCCATAAAAACGGTCGAGTGACTAGACAGTTTGTTGCAAATTTTTAACAGTGCAGCTGAAGACATTCTTCCCAGGAAAAAACATTTGAAATTAATTACTGGATGATGTAACCCGAAAAGTACATGCCAACCAATCTGTTAACAATCGTTCAGGAAATTGTTATTCATTTCAACATACATAGGGGTTAGGACTTTATTATGGATCCTAACAGTAAGATATTCAAAGATCATAGATATACTTGAAAAATTGTAACTATATATGAATGCATGACGTTATAGAATAATTGCAAATCTTATTTCTTCAAGGGCGGGTACATAAAGCTTCATAGATGACCACTGACGAGTATTAAACTGACGAGCATTTTCAAACTGAACAAGCTATGATTATAGATTTCTAATAGCTGTACGAATGTCGTCTGTATAAAAAAGGGCAACATGCTTTCAAAACACTGATACTATCGAATAGAATTTTATGTCAACTGAGGTCACATATACTAAAATCCAAGACAATTGACCATTCAGTGAATCTCGCTTTATGCTACGTAATGGTTCTTGGATTCACTAACCCTTACATGCGGAGTATTTAGGAATAGATGTCATTTTCCTAACTGCGCTCATAGTAGGGTAGTTCTCATATATTTATTCTATATTCCTACTATAATATTTGCTTAATACATACATTTTTAGAGAGTTTCAGTAAGTGATGACTATTCAAGTCAACACTGAAGGTCTTATCCAGTCAATGCAGAAACTCTAATAGACTATAAAAATAGACGCATAGATGCACCCTGCAAGACGGTTATGGTCAAATGATTCGAGACAAATAGATTGTTTCTCGAGTACAAATCCTATGTTATATTCAGGTGATAATATGCTGTACACTAATACAAATATAGTTTATATGTTCACATGGTTTCGATCTCTAATTTCTAGTTAATTAAAGAACATTTTTGTCACTTAAATTATGGCATTCAGTGCAAACATATACAGGAAACATGGTTTTGAAAAACCCACTAATAACAAATTGAAGCATTATAGACTATTACTAGCTGTTACCCGTGACTGCGTTCACGTAACATTTAAAGAAGAAGAAATTCATCAATTAAGCAAAACATTTCGATAGTTAAAAGCATATATAATTAACCTTTTATCACATTTTATAGTAGAAACGCTTCTGATGATCCCAATTTGCTTATTTTTGTTTATGTATATAGGACCATTTAAATTTCTTTTGTGAGCATGAAATTTCATACACCTTTTCTAAGATTAAATGAGGAATAAATTTACATCTCTGTTATTATATTTTATTATTTGTATTTATTCTATTTTATATTTATTCCGTTCAAGGATATTGATTTATTTTATGTTTTCGAGACAAAAAATATTATTTAAAGATATATATTAAAAAAGAATTATAAGGAAAGTGGTTATTAGTAGGTCACTTCAGATGTGACTTTGATATGATTAGAATAAGCGAAAAATCAACATGCACCATTATAAGGTTATATTCCAAAAAATCACATTTTGGAAGAGAAAAAAAAAGATAAATGGTATTAAAAAAATAATCAAACGTGGTGATAAAATAATCAAAGTTCAAAGTAAAAAAATAATCAAAGTTCAAAAATAAATAATAAGAGCACGGGAAATATCTTTAACTTTCAAATATTTATTACATTTTAATTTCACGGTACCACACTTTTATGAGCTCTAGATCTACCAATAATATCAAAATGTTTATCACGCTCCAAAGACTCTTGAGCCTAAATACTTATTATTAAAGCAATAGAGTTAACTTATTGCTTTCGAGGAATAAATCGATTTATGTAAAAGCACCACAATTATGAATAAACATTTTCATATCTATTGTGTGTTGTAATTTTGGCTTATGAAAGCTTTGAAATTTGCAGGAATATGCTCCAATGGGGTAACAGTGATATATTGTGTTTCAGAGAGATTTTTAACTATATAGATTTCGATAACTTAAAATCTAAAGAAAATTTCCCTTCTTCCTTTGCGCTTTTCGATAAACACGGTGCCTTTATACATTAGAGGGATGTGAAGTGAAAGGCAAATTTATTGCTTAGTTAAGGTTTTGGCTCTTGTGTACACGTAAATGATGTCACATGTAAAGCCTAATCTCAAATTGAAATTACTTGCTAAACTTTTTTAAGTTGACTTTCCTGTGCCATTTATTAAATTTTATTGAAACCAGTGTTATGGGAGATTGTACTGTAAAAGGATGTTAAACTTATATATTTGCGATTTTAAATTCTGTGCAAATCACGCCATTTTGTATAAAAACTGCTATAAAATGCTAATATTTTCTGAAAGAAAAGCAGCTAAGACTAATGTCAGACGAACATCTTTTGCACGCTTTTTTCCTTGCGTATTATCCCTACACAATGCTAGCGGCATATACGTGAGGAAAAAAGCGTGCAAAAAGACGTCCGCCTGGCATTAGTTTCATGATTTAAAATATGACGACACTAGGTTAGTTTTTCCTACGGAATGTTACTTGTCGAAAGAAATAAATATATATATGTATTCTTACACTTCATGAATCATTTAAAACTATGCATTTTAATTTATTAAAAAAAAAGGGGGGAAACCGATTAATGAAATCCAATATTATTGTACATTTAGAAAAACATTGAAAAATTATTTTTATTAAATATACTAAATTTCATGTAAGAAAATGTATTTAAAATGTAAGCTAAAATTTCATTTTCAAAGAATGCGACTTTTGATACAAAATTTTATTTCTGAAAAGTATATTGTTATTTTAAGATTTCGTTTTAACTTTCGAAGCTGGTGTAATGAAGACGACATCGCTTTGACGAAATTAAAATAAATCTATGTTAATGTTTTCGTATTAAAATTAATGCTTTCCATGAAAAAATATTACATCATTTTTAACCGATAAAAGCTTTTACTAAAAACGCCTTTGTGACATGTTTTAACTGCCATCTTTTAAAATTAATCAATTAAAATAGTATATGATTATTTTAATCAAGGCCTCCTTATAGGGGAGTCTTGATTTTAATTTTAATTCTTATGAATAGTGGGCAATAACTATCAACTTAAATGCACAGAAGTTATATTTACTCCTTGGTTGCGTCAATATGTCGACAGACGTTTTTTGTTTCTGTGGAATAAATGCATTCATGAAGTTTCGATGTGTGTAAATATGTTTTCAATTTTGGAAAATTTAATTTAATCAAGTTTTTGCACCATTTATACTAATTGAAATTCAATTCTTTTTAATTTTAATGAGGAAATAGCGTCAAAAAATATATTAATCCGTTTTAATTCCCCCTTTTTCCACCAAAAATATCTTCTCCTGATAATCATAACGTGAATTTTGAAAAGAAAACTCTCATTTGTATGCAACTTACATTCAAACTTTTTAATCAGTATGGACAGTATTCCTGTGACGTCACAATTGGTAAAATATCGGTTTTTATAGCCTCGAATCAAAAGCGAGAATAGGGTCCATTTGTAAAAAATATTTCTGTTATTCGTTTTGATATGACGTCATTATTTATCTATTTTCATTAGTTACTGATATTGATGCCCATTGTATTTTTAACGAATATTTGGAAATACATGTTTTATTTCAAATTTGACGTCATATTTTTCCAATCGAATAACTTTATTAATATTATTATTTTTTTTCATTCTTTTTCCTTCTAATTATGACACCATTTTTGGCAGAAAACCCCTTATTAACGTAACCGATATTCATCCTTCATGCATAATAAAAAATACCCCATTTTTTGTTTCAAGTATGACGTCATATTTATTTTCTTTTGAATTCTTTTTATTTTAATTTTTAATTGTCCAGGAGAAATTATTATTCCAGATTTAGTTTTTCTTGGCAACAAGAAAGAAAGATGGTTAAATTTATCGGGAAAATGTCAATTGATTCTGTATGAAAAAGAATGAAATTTTGAATTATTAAGATAATTATTTGAATAAATTAAATAAACTATAGCCTATGTTCATTTCCGGGTTGTAATCCATCTATATCAGAAAAATACAAAAGCATTAATTCATCCGTTTAGATGCTGACTTCATTCAAACATTCGGACACATATTGACATTTATAATATTACTAGCAAATCCCGCGGCTTTGCTCGCGTAATATTTGAAATATGCCAAGTGATATTTATATGTCTAATTTTTATTAAAAGGTACTAACTAATTTTTTATTTTATTAAAAGGTAATATTTTAGTTTATTAAAAGGTACTTATTACTTTTAGGAATAATTAAAACAATTACTATTTAAAACACAATTTGATTAAGCATCATTGTTACACTGCATAAAGCAGAAATGAGACTTAAATTAATAAAACTAAATAAAACTAAATAAATAATAATTTAGAAAATATTTTGAAACTTTTATGCTCAGTTAATACGCTCATTTCAGTATTCATTTGAAGTTTTGAATTTTCTAGAAACCATCTTCTTACATCTTAAAATTAACCATCATGTCAAATTCCAAGTTCTACCACCTCTCTCAACATAAAGGGCTGTGTTGAAATAGAAACTGTCACCATTAATTTGCCAACATTAATTTTACTATTGGTTTGTTATTTCCTAATATTCCACAGAAACGTAATTTAGAAAGCTTTTAAAGGCCTTTTTTAGAGCGTTTGTTGTTCCTGTGAACCCCAGGTGGTAGAATCATCGGCATAAAATATAGCCTGTGTAGGATCAGAGACTGCTACCATTGATTCGCAGCTATTACTTTTATATTTGGTTTATATTCCCTGAAATTGCGTAGAAATCGTAATTTAGGACTTTTTTAGAATGCTTTTCGCACATCCCCTTCACTTCACCCCTTTTTAATTCGAATTTATTTTCGACAATCCTTCGAGGGCATTTATATTTTATAAGTAACTACCATGCCATATTTAAAGTTTCTAGTCTTTTCAGTATCACAGAAATCGCAATTTAGAAAGTTTTTAGCTACTGAAACCCTCTGGTGGTAGTGGCACAGACATAAAATATAGCTTATGACTGAGCAGGTTCTATCACCAACAATTTGTCATAATTATTTTTTTAATCGGTTTGGTATTTGATAAGATTACATAAAAATTGTTATTTACAACGCTTTTCGCTCACTTCATCTTTTTAAATTTGAAATTTTCTTTCGACAGTTCTTAGAAAGCAGTTGCATCTTGTAAGTAAATACCATGCCATACTTCAAAGTGTTAGACCCTTCAGTTATGCAAAAAACGCAAATTAGAACATGTTTTGCTTTTGCAACCCTCAGATGGTAGTGACAGCAACATAAAATATAACCTATGTTATAGCAGGGACTGTCACCATTGATTTGCAACCATTACTTTTGAAACAGCTTTGGAATTTCCTGAGATTGAGTAGAAATCGCAATTTAGAATGTTTTTAGAACGCTTTTCGCGCATTTTCACCTCTTTTTAAATTTCCAATTTTTTCGAAACTGTTCTTAAAGATCATTTATAATACATATGTACCTTGCCTAATTTTAAGTTGCTAGCCCCTACCGATCACAAAAATCGAAATTTGGAACGCTTTTTTGCTCCTGCAACGTCTAGGTGATAGTGATACCGACTTAAAATAGCGTCTATGTTAGAAAAGAGGCAGTCAGCATCAATTTCTTAACATTACTTTTGAAATCAGTTTGATTCTTCCTGAGATATTGGTGACAAATCGGCATTTAGAACGTTTTTAGAACGCTTTTCGCTCATTTTGCTCCTGCATCTCCTCTAGGTTAGTGGAAACATATATAAAATATAGCCTATCTTGGAGCAAGATCTGTCACCATCATTTTAACGCCATTATATTTGAAATCGGTTCATTATTTCCTGAGATTGCATAGAAATTGCAATTTAGAACGTTTTTTACAACGCTTTTTGCGCATTTTGACCCCCCTTTTAAATTTCGATTTTTTTAGGAAATGCCCTTAGAGATGATTGATATCTTATAACTAACTACCATTCTAAATTTCACGATTCAAGGCCCTTCCGTCACGCAAAAACAGCAATTTAGAACGTTTTTATCCTGCAGCCCCTTTAAGGTAGTGGCACCGACATAAAACATAGCCTA
This sequence comes from Maratus speciosus, assembly GCA_963932465.1. Taxonomy (NCBI): domain Eukaryota; kingdom Metazoa; phylum Arthropoda; class Arachnida; order Araneae; family Salticidae; genus Maratus; species Maratus speciosus. Next base: position 152,755,675 of record OZ010786.1, read on the forward strand.
TGTTGGAGCAGGGATTTTCACCATCATTTTGACGCCATTATTTTCAAATCGGTTTGGTATTTCCTGAGATTGTGTAGAAACTACCATTTAGAACGTTTTTTAGAACGTTTTTCGCGCATTTTCACCCCTTTTAAATTTAGAATTGTTTAAGAACTGTTCTTAGAAATCCTTTATATCTAATAAGTAGCTGATACTTCAAATTTCATATTTCTAGGCCCATCAGTAACACATAAATCGCATTTTTAGAACGTTTTTTGCTCCTACACCCCCTTTGGGGTAGTGGCACCGACATAAAACATAGCCTATCTTGGAGCAAACATTGTCACTATCATTTTGACACCAATATTTTTTAAATCGGTTTGGTATTTCCTGAGATTATGTAGAAACTACTATTTAGAACGTTTTTTAGAACGCTTTTTGTGCCTTTTCACCCCTTTTAAATTTCGAATTGTTTAAGAACTGTTCTTATACACCATTTATATCTTATAAGTAACTAATATTCCAAATTTCATATTTCTAGGTCCTTCAGTAACGCAAAAATCGCATTTTTAGAACGTTTTTTGCTCCTGCACCCCCTTTGGGGTAGTGGCACCGACATAAAATATAGCCTATGTTCTAATTTGGGCGAACACCATCATTTTGATACCATTACATTTGGAATCGGTTGGGTAGTTCCTGAGCTTATCTCCGACAAATAAACAATTTTTACCTCTTTATAATAGGAGTATGATAAGGATGTACACAAAAATCACGAGTGGATGAATACAACCCCGTTCAACAGGTTTAATATGTATTATTTGGAATCGGAAAAGAGTACTAGGATAGAAAATAAGGTTATGTGTTTTCAAACGGGTATTGATTCATCTGTAGTAGTACGAGATGTGGTTTAATTTTTCATAAGAAGGGCGATTCTTAAGAATTCATTGGAGTCACTGATAGAACTATTGTGTGGATGGTTTACAGAGTTTATATGTTTACATAAAGGACCGTTCAGGGATATCCTAATTTTACTAATATCGCAGCACTTAGAAAATGTTTTATATTGAGGAATTCATCCTTTGTTTGGCTTAAATTTTGTGCGCGGGTAGATGAATACAATTAGAAGGAAGAATTACTCAAAGCTCTTCACTTTGTATACCCATTGAACCGATAACTGTGTTAGATATATATATACAAGCTATTCGCGAAGACATTTTTTAGAAGACTTTGGATTCGCACGCCACATTTAGTTGACCACATAGAATCACAGTGGGAGGACATGGAATCACAGTGAAAGGACATGGTATCACAGAGTACGAATGTTATAGAATAGTACAGAATAGTAATGTTCTCTCTAATCATTGCTATGGGTGTAATTGCCTTCACAATGTCTGGTTTTCATTCCTACAGAACATGTGAGGGTGTTACTTTATAAAAATTTCGTTGTTCCTGGTCATCTTAAAACAAACCTTAGGCATATTCGAAAGTGTTTTTTGAGAAAATGGTAAATGATTTTTCCGATAGCTTTATTCTTGTCATATGTTTAAGTTTGTCGACCAGATCTTTGGCAAAAGTAATCATATATTTGCTATTAAAAATGCCCTTTGTAGATCTGTTTAGGTCTAGTTTCACCATTTATTTAAAATATATACATAATATTTTACAATATACTATTCTTTTCTTTTTTTATTTGCTCCATATGATCTGCAGGAAAATATTTGTAAGAGAATACACATAAATGGAAATGTATGCTCGTTTTTCAAAAGCGTCATATAAAAAAATAAAGTTAATAACAGTCTTAGTATTGTATCTCTATAGAACCTTAAATAGGAACTTCTGATTTGAGAGCTGAAGCACATAACTGCAATTCTAATGATCGTAAGAAGAAAACAAAAACTATTTTGAATGATTAACTGTACAGTATTTTAAATAAAACAATAAAAATTTGTTATGTTCGTCCTAAATGAACTTTTCAAATATAGCGAGATACCGAAAAAGTTAAAACACATTTGTTAAACTAGTATTATGTTTCATCAGCCTATAACCCCTTAAGGATCTCTTAGTATTTGGAAAAACATAAAAAAGTACCTATTTTTTATTACAGAAATTGATAGTTATAAGGTTTCTAAATAAAATGTGCAATTAGTTTTTTTAAAGGCGAAAACAAAAGATATTTTAGAACAAATTCACATTTGTAGAAAAGCCATCGTGCGAGAATTCTTTGTATTAATGTTTGTTTTACACCATGCAAATCAATACGAATAAGACCTTGTTTTTCACATCTTAGATCTTTATTTATCATCATTACACAAATTTTTACAAATAATAAATAAAAACATACATTTATTTTACTTAAATAGGTGTCACAAATAAAAATTAAAATACGTTGACATGTTTCGGTTTAATAGTAAAAACCGTAATCATAACACACACATAATCAATAGAAATGAATGACACTGGGTACCAAAAAATAATCTAAAAACCAAAAAAAAAAAAAAAAAAAAAAAAAAAAAAAAAAAAAATGAAAATGCAAAACATTGCGCCCTCTATGATCTCAAATAGCCTACGCTACCGCGGCTCCCTCTATCAGACTCCCTTTTTAAGTATTTATTAAGGAATTCCAACCATAAAATTGGAATATCAAAGGATAAAGAATCATTACACACAGTATCCCTCCTAGAATATATCTCAATAGATTCCCGGATGATTGACTTGCGGTATAAACTCGAAACAAACAATAATCTAGTGTCTCTGAAACAAATATTAACCCCCCTCTTTAAAAACAGCCCTGATAACGCAGTCTTATCCCTACCAAATTTTATATCAGATTCATGCTCTTTCCTCCTAATCCCAAACTTTCTACCTGTCATACCAATATAATAATTAATATCCCCCCCCCCCTCATTCCATATGGAATTTCATACACCCCTGCGAGATCATCCTGTGCAACCGGATCAAAAGGTCTGTAAAGAAGATGTTTCAACTTAGGAGGCGGTTTAGCAACTAATTCTAACTTAAACTTCATTAATTTACTTTCAAGCCTCTCAAAATTACCCTTGATATATGGAAACGAAAACCTTTTAAACCTATTAACCTCCCCCTCTCGCACACCTTATCAACCAAAGTACAACTAACCTGTGAATGACCTTTACACTTATAATTTTTAATCAAATTATTAATCTTCTCTCTTTTGTAACCATTTACTTTAGCAATATTGAAAATATAATTCAACTCCTCGTCCAAAAAATCCTCTGAACAAATATTAAACGCACGATTAACCATGAACCTGAACGTTGAGAATTTATACCCAAAAGGTGAATACGCTGAATTTGGAATAATATGCTGGCTACTAATATCCTTCCTATAAACTTTTCTTTTTAAAACAGACCCCTCTCTTATAAGGCACACGTCTAAAAATGAAAGAGCACGGTCATTTTCTAATTCAAAAGTAAACTGAATATTCCCATCTAGTTTGTTAACTTCATCAACAAAATCAATAAAAGACTCAACCCCCCCCCTCCCAAATTAAAAACACATCATCAACATACCTCTTCCAAAATTTAGGAACTCTCTTAAACTTTACGAAAATATTCTCTTCAAAAGGTCTCATTTTAAACTCTGCTAAAAAACCCGAAATAGGAGATCCCATAGGGGCACCCATGTTTTGCTTATAAATTTTACTGTCAAAAATAAAATAGTTACTTTGTACAATTAACTGCAATCCATCTTTCAGAGTACATTTTATGCTATCACTATACATTTCTGCATTATCAATTTTCTTATTAATTTCACGACAAACTTCAAAAATGTCAATTGATGGAAAAAGTTATTTAACATCCATACTCGCTAATAAACAGTCATGAGGAATCTCAAGTGTCCTAATGCTTTCAACAAATCCTGCAGTGGAGTCCACAACATAATCTGATGGTGGCAGTAACTCTTTCAAAATGAGCACGAACGCTTTTTCCAAATAATAAGTCGGTGCTTGGCACCTCGTAACGATGGGGCGTAGTGGATACCCCTCCTTATGATCTTTTAATCTACCAATCATACGTGGAATCACACCCTGTTTATTAATAAACAATCCAACTTTAACATTATCTGGCCAACTGCCTTTCTCGATAATCTCTTTCACACTTTTGTGGATTTTATTCAAAGGAGATTTTTCAATTAATGAACAATCCAATTCACTAATAGCTTTTTGCATTTTATCTTTATATTCAATTCGATCCAAAACAGCAATCCTGTTGGACTTATCAGTTTGTATGAACAATACCTCTCTATCCTTCCTCAGACTCTTAATGATGTTAAGCTCAGATGTACTAAGATTTAAAGGTCTTTTCATGTATTTATCTAATTCAGTAAACATTATATTTCTAACCTCTTCCTTGTTTTCACTATCCACTTTATCAATTAATCATTCTGCTTCCATAATTAAGTTCTTAACGTATTGCTTCAAGACCTTCAACGTTCAGGTTCATGGTTAATCGTGCGTTTAATATTTGTTCAGAGGATTTTTTGGACGAAGAGTTGAATTATATTGTCAATATTGCTAAAGTAAATGGTTACAAAAGAGAGAAGATTAATAATTTGATTAAAAATTATAAGTGTAAAGGTCATTCACAGGTTAGTTGTACTTTGGTTGATAAGGTGTGCGAGAGGGGGGAGATTAATAGGTTTAAAAGGTTTTCGTTTCCATATATCAAGGGTAATTTTGAGAGGCTTAAAAGTAAATTAATGAAGTTTAAGTTAGAATTAGTTGCTAAACCGTCTCCTAAGTTGAAACATCTTCTGTACAGACCTTTTGATCCGGTTGCACAGGATGATCTCGCAGGGGTGTATGAAATTCCATATGAGAATGAGGGGGGGGGGGATATTAATTATTATATTGGTATGACAGGTAGAAAGTTTGGGATTAGGAGGAAAGAGCATGAATCTGATATAAAATTTGGTAGGGATAAGACTGCGTTATCAAGGCTGTTTTTAAAGAGGGGGGTTAATATTTGTTTCAGAGACAGTAGATTACTGTTTGTTTCGAGTTTATACCGCAAGTCAATCATCCGGGAATCTATTGAGATATATTCTAGGAGGGATACTGTGTGTAACGATTCTTTATCCTTTGATATTCCAATTTTATGGTTGGAATTCCTTAATAAATACTTAAAAAGGGAGTCTGATAGAGGGAGCCGCGGTAGCGTAGGCTATTTGAGATCATAGAGGGCGCAATGTTTTGCATTTTCATGTTTTTTTTTTGTTTTTTTTTTGTTTTTAGATTATTTTTTGGTACCCAGTGTCATTCATTTCTATTGATTATGTGTGTGTTATGATTACGGTTTTTACTATTAAACCGAAACATGTCAACATATTTTAATTTTTATTTGTGACACCTATTTAAGTAAAATAAATGTATGTTTTTATTTATATGATAAGAAAGGGTGAAGTAAAATTTGTTTGAGTTTTTACGAAAACTTACAACGGTTTTTGACATTTTACAAATAATATTTGAAATAATATATATACATTAAATTATGATTATTAATATTTTTTTTAGTGTGATATATTTCGAAACATGCAATACAAAGTCACAATCAGAGCCAAAAACCAGCCCCAAATGGTAATATTCAAAAGACTTCACATGGAAATGCCAGTTAAATTTTTCTGGTTTCAGAAGTTTTTTCCAGCAATTAAATCTCCAGCCCGAAAATATGACGGGCACGAGAAATAACGAACGACATCTAAGCCCGTCATATTGACGGGAGTGAGAATTAAGGGGTTAATCTCATATCAGAATTTTTTTATAAATTAAAATTGCACTTTACTGAATACTAGGGGGCTCAGCCCCCTGTTCGCTGACGCCGCCAACCCCCATGAATTGCAGCGCATGAATGGATGAATGATGCGTCATACGTCATGCCCAATATGAATTGCAACGCATTTTATATTGAGTGCGATCCCAGGTCGTTTCGCTCGCTCGCTGCTATTTACATCAACTCTAGCCAGAATGAATATTATCATAAATCATTTTAACATGTGAAATTTACAAATATTTTTAATGTGTAAAAAAGTAATGGAAAACTTCGTTGAAAAGGCAAATAAAAATGCATTTTTTCGTCTATAATATTGCACAGCACGACTTAAATTCATTAAAAACTCCTTGAAAAACACTACAGGAGACGCTGTATATGGCGCTAACGAAATGTAAGCGAAACGTTTTCCGCTGTGTGTCTAAAAGACAATGTTTATCAGAAAGCCGATACGCTGAATGTACACGCCATCGGAAAATGAACCAGTGGCATTGCTATCTATACATCGATCAAACGATCTGTCTTTAAAAAGAGATTTTCTCTAAAGTTTGATTTTCTGAAGATGTCGGGTCATGTTACGTAAATTAACCACTGAGAATCGTCCCTATGGTTGATGCCAAATGGCAAGCTATAAATTCAGCCTCACTTTAGCGCCACGTAAGAGAAACATATATATATATACATTTTCACTGTCATTTTTACAATTATTTGTTTGTTTATCTATTTATTAATTAATTATTATTATTATTATTATTATTATTTCTATTATTATTATTATTATTATTATTATTATTATTATTATTATTATTATTATTATTATTTTGTATTCGAAAGTTAATACTATAAAACTAAGCATTAAATAAAGTTTTTTAAGGAGATTTATTAGAACATTTTTTGATTTTATTTAATTTTTTAGGAAAAGTATTTGATATCCGTCACCTTTTCCCTATAAATAGCGGTATACAAAATTATACTGTAAATACTTTAGAAATTCTTGTGCACCCACCATCTTTTGCCAATTAAAGCACAAAATATTGTAACTGTAGAAAAACATGCTTGACAGAGTACTTTTCAAAATCCTTAAGTAAAATTACAGTATCATCAACTTAAAATCTTTTCAAACTGTTCCAGCCCATTTATACTTCAACGACACAACGAGAAGAGTAAACAGAGTTTGTTAAATATCGAATCCATTAATGCTGACACAGAAAAGTAATTTTTGCGTCTTACATTTGTAAGGATGTGAACTTGAAATGGTTTTAAGCTGATGAAGTACTTTATAAAACTGAAGTATGCAGAGTTGAGCTTCAATGGAACAAAGTGAAATCAGCAATAAAAAATAAAATGTTTTGTAAAATAAAAAAATAAAAAAACGGTTGTAATAAAATATTATTAAAATTAGATCAGTTTTATTTTTTATAGTATCAGTTAATTTTAATATACGAATTTAACTCTGTTACTCTCTCTCCTTCTCCCCTCCCCCCCTATCTCTCTCCTCTCTCTATCTCTCTATCTGTCATTTTGATACGTATAGACACATACATACACACTGTACGTATACAGGGTGTATCTGAAATGCTTTAACAAACTTAGAGGGATGATAGTACTCATGAAGACGAACGAAAAAGACAATGGAATAGGGGGTCGCAAATGACGTTTAAAGGATGAAAATCGATAAAATGCGTCTGGAAATGGACAAGCTGAGACAAGAAAGAAACACTCCAGAAAATTATTTATTTCGCAGAATAAGTACAACATAGCTCGTGATGTCCAGAGAAAACAAATATTTTACAACAATTGTTCAAAGTGTTGACCGCGTACATTATTACACAGAGTAAATCTTCGGAGGAACGACTGGCGAACACGCTCAAATTTGCATACGTGGATTCCTGCTCACAGATTTGTTTGGCTTTCTTCCACGTTTTTGTCCTCTCTTTCTGACCGGATATGCACAAAGTGAAAGGAAAAACAGCTTCGTGCTACTAGCTAGTTCTGCAGAAAAACAGCATGAGAGATTTCAATATTTTTATTAATTATCCAGTTTTCACTCTTTAAACGTCATTTGCGACCCCATGTTCCATTGCATTTTTTATTCGTCTTGAGGAGTACTATCATCCCCCTAAAGCATTTCAGATACACCCTGTATGTGTATATAGTATACATATATATATATATTCATATATATGAGCGATACTCCAATAAGTGGGTAATTTCATTCTGTGATTTAGTAAAAAATAAAAGTTAAATTTTACACACATTTTTTAGAACTAGATAAGACACAAGGTAGCGAGTAACATGCAATATTTTCCGGCATAAATTTTAGACAGTATTTTCCTTTAACCTACCTACCTCAAATCAATCCATTTCTGTAATTTATTGCATTCTATTCGAACAAGAAATTTCTTCATAAATATATTTAATTAAAAGCCACATAGAACTAAGTAAAATAAATATGGTGAATAATTTTAAAGAAAAAGAAATTTCTAATCAAGGTTGAGTAAAATTTCAACAGGGTAGAGAGTTGATGCAATTTCATTGAAAGGGGACTGGAGTGACAGGGACAGTAGTATCAAAATTAAGAAAATTGCTTCCGCGCTCATAGTAAGTTAATCTTAGTAAGATTGTAAAATGATATTTTGAACTAAGCAAATGTAATTTATATCATGACAAAATCATAAATAAATAAAAATAATAATAAGTAAAATTTAAGTACTGGACAGAATGACAGTTAATTAACATATTCTTATCTTTCTATCCATTTTGCATTTTGTAACTGCTTTTAAAGTCCAGATAATTGAATCATGTGACTTTAGACAAAAATGAAGATTTGCTAAATGTAATTGTCGTCCAAGTTCTATCTGACTTCTTGATGGTCACATCAGCAGTTTTATACACAGGGGACAGGACAGACATAAAAACAAGGGGACAGATTTTCTCTGGCCAAAATAAATCTAAAGCAATTTATAATTTACAATAAATTATTTATTTTAAATTGTAAATTGTAAATTTTTATTTTGTATAGTAAAATTGCAAAACATATTTTGTCATTACGCTTAAATTTGTTCCGGAATATCAGTGTATGAAGGGTTGGGGGGAACAAGGTACAGAAGTGACAATTTGAATATTTAAAATATTATTGGAGTAAAATTTACAGTTATCTCCTTGAAAATTATTTTCAAAATTGTTGTAAGGCATTACAGAATACATTTTATGTTTAATTATATAAATGATAAAATGTAGCATAAAACTCCAAGGGGCACAAATTACCAACTTATTGGACAATCGCTCATATATGCATATATATACATACGCACACTCACATAAATGTATACACATGTACAGTGGTCTGAAAAATACTTTTTCATTAGAGTGAACTACAGCTACTTTATCGAAAATGTAGCTAACTACAACTACAGCAACTTGTTTAAAAAATTAGCGACTACATACTACTTTTCAAAAATAGTCACTCCTTCGCTACTTTCGGATTTTCTCAAAGGATTCAAGCTACACTCGAAATCGAGGAAGCATATTTTAATTATTTATTATTAATTATTTATTTTTAATTATTTATTTTTAATTATTTATCATTATTTTTTTTACTCCTCCTTATATTGCGCCTATTGGAATACAATAGCATAAGGCTATCAGAGAGTCTTAAGAAAGATATCTTTTGTGATTGCTTCCAAAACGTTAATTCATACACATATTATAAATTTTTCAGCGAAATTAAGTGAGATATAGATAATACAATCTACATTGAAATAAAGTTACATAATTGATGCAATTAAACTACAGCTTATTTTATTGAAGGGCACAAAAACAAAGCTATGTATCTGAACAATCGATACAAAGAGGGCTTACTCTTGCATATACGTGAGTTGTGGTTTTAAGTTCTCAAAACACACTCATGCAAGCAACAAGTAAAGTCATCAGTTTCCCATGAGAAAATAGCGACCGCAGAACCGCAGATAGAATTAAACTGCTGATGCACATTTTTGCATCTCTGAGCTTAGGAACAAATTAACAACCTAACCTCAGATTTCATTTCGAAGTGAACGAGATCAGACGGATCTAACAAGCTCTAGACGAGAGCCGAAGTCGCGACGAAACTGGACAAGGATCCGGCAGAATTCTCCGATGCCGCGGTTGGATTGCCGCAAAAGCCCCTACTGTTCCGTAACTATGTAAATATCTGTATTACTTTGAAGTATAATAATAATCAAAAGCCAGTAAACTTCTTATATTTATTACTTATTGCCTTATTCCTCCATCACAATATAAATATATTTATACAGAACCATACACGGCATATATATATTTTTTTTACTATTCTTACAGCATTGGGATATGGAATCATCGTTAATTCCTATATTTACCAATAGATTTGTTTATATTAATACTCCAACCCATTTTTAATCCATTAATTGACTGAATTTTGTTGAAAGTTAATTATACTGAGTTGTCTAATTTTGTAATCTAGAAAATTGCAGTAAAACAACTCTAAATGAATAAATCTGTAAATAAAGCAATTTTTCTATGAAGAAATTCAACATCAAAACATAAAACCTAATAACGAGTAAGGAGACAATTTTTGACAACTAGAACATTCATTTCTTTGGCAGGTCAGCCTTTGGCCTCTTGGTTTTATCCCGATCTTAGATTTTAACAGCAAGAGTCAAAGGAAAAATCTATGACTTCGTGCGATATGTGGCTAAAAACTGCAGTTGTGATGTGCTGCCGAGATTAGCAAATTATTGAGCAGAACGTGTATCGCACAAAAGTAGCAAATTACGATCACGTGAGTTGTGGAATGGCACTTTTTCTTCACGAAGTACTAAGTACCGTCAGAATTCTCTACAAACTATATCTTTTTTTTTTTTTTTTTTTTTTCCATCGAGCTATTCGTTGCATTACAAATATTGCGCGTTACTCTACAAATTACTATGAAAAGTAGCAACTATTGTAGTTTCGGTATTTGTAGCGTACTACTTCCAACTACTTCCAACTACTTCCTATATACAGAGTAGCCATAATTAAAATAAAACAGTTTAAGAGTATCTAATTTATTCCTAAATAGTAAAATTTCATTTTTTTTTTTTCAGTTCCTAGTCCCAAAATGAACATTGGGGCATAACTTTTGCTCGTGGTGGAGGAAAAGCGGAACTTTTTTTTTTTTTGTTAACCTTTTCGACTCGGGCGTCTCTTGCACAAACCTTATTCGGTTGACACCACTTTTTTGAAAGAACTTTCATTCAATTACACAATTTCAAAAATGCCCTAATTAAATAAGGCAAATTTTATTTTCCTTTATTACTGGTGCCAAAAACAAATTTTGCAAAGAAAAATTATGTCCAGTCAGAATGGACATAGTGCAAAGGGTTAAAGAAATGAAACAGGAAGAATGACATCTGTAACTAAGGTTACCAAGCATCTTTAAAATTAAAGGACGTTCTGAATTTTCGAGAGTGCAATTAGCTCAGCTCCCGCAGTTTTCGATTTAAAACAGTTATTATAATTTAAGAAGGTGGTAAATTCGTGTGCCAAATATATATATAGCTTAAAAAGTTATAAATTTTAAAGTTATGAAAACTGTTAAAAAATACCCTTTATAAAAGGGTTCTAAAATTCGTTCACCTTATCAATGCTGTAATAATACTGATGATACAAAATGGAAGTTACGGCAATTATCTCTTAAATTGCTGATGATAGAGATTAATTTCCAATTACATGCACATTCTTCGGACCTAGTCGGAAGAGCATGCTGACTTATTTGTTTTTTACTTATTTTAAAGTACAGACATCAGATTTAAATGCAAATGAAACAAATTGGTCTTATTTCGCCTAACTTTACTATATTGTCACGAAAAGTAATTTATACGGAATTTTTTGATTTGGTTTACCACGTGCAATTAAATGGACATGAGGTAATTATAAAAAAATGAAACAAAGTTGTTGAAATATAGTTTAAAAGTCGCCTTAGGTGATAATATATTTCCGGCGCTGAAGCGAACCTCGAATAGAAAACCATTCAGTGAATTTTTTACCGAACTGATTTTTTTTTCTCATGTGGAAGAATGCAGTTCGTATGATATCTTTACCAATCAGTACGATTGAGTTAGAAATAATAGTGTATCAACGTATTCATCCTTTAATGGAGTTGACCCGGTTGTCAGCGCAGGTAGCTTAATAGGGAGGGTTAGCCATTAAAGAAAAAAGGTTTCGGGTTCAACTCCCGTCTTCCGCTTTTTTTCACTCGGTTGGAAAAATTCAGTTTGCATTCAATGAACGCCATCAAAAAATTTTAATTTTTCTCACATATCAAAATAAAGTATTTCTGAAAATTTTATTGAAATCAAAGAATCTTAACATATATTAATAATGAACTTAGTATATAGTTCCATAACCGATTATTTATTCGGATTTTCAAAGGGCCCTTATTTTCGAATGAATTGCCGAAACTTTTTGATTAACAAAATCATCCAACTTATTTTACCTAAAAAAAGAAATGAAAAAGGAACCTACTCTTCGTCCGTAGGACTTTTATAACGTAACGTCATTTAAATACACTACAAACTATTTTTTCTTCATAGTTGATAGTGTAACATAATTATTTAGTGTGTCCCTGTAGATGAACTATAAGAGATAAGTACTTGGTTAACGAACCCGTCCAAGATACCCTCAAAATCAATACACTCTCCTAATTAGGCTCAAATCGGTGCATCATTTCGTACTTAATCATGAAGACACGTTTTGCATTATCTATCTATATATATATATATATTTAATTAGTTGGAAGCCTATTACATTTTCCCCTATGTTGGAATTTCTGAAAAAGTTTTGCAGATCTACACCGATCATGACCCCTAGAACCCAAAACCACCCTCAGTAAAAAACTTTATCTATCTATCTATCTATATATATATATATATAACCATTAATTAAACATAACCTACCACCGTCAATTATTATTATATAGAGGTTTTGTGAAAACCGAAAAAAACCCATAACTTCTTAATTTTGTACATATCAAATCATTTTAAAGTTTTTATTATTTCTAAAAATAGGGCCAAATATTTATGTATCATATATTTTTGATAAAATTAAAAATGGGCACAAAGGGCTCAAAAAATAGGGTTTTTGGAAGAAAAAAATTCATAACTTCGTCAATTCTCAAAATATCAAATCCAATTAATTTTATTATAAATCTCCTTAATATTATCTACAACTTTTATATTCACAAGTTTTTGATAGGACCAATTCGTACCGCAAAAAAAAAAAAAAAATTAAAAAAATTAAAAACGCAAACAAAAAGGGGAGGTTGAAGAAGAAAAAAATCCATAACTCCGCCAATTCACAAGATATAAAAACCCCATGAATTTATCATATATCTTCTTAATATTGTCTACAACATTTATATTTACAAGTTTTTGATAGGGTCAATTCTTACAGCAAAAATAAATTAAAAATACATAGCGATTGAAGAAAAAAATCATTCTTATTAAGGGTGTATTCAAATTCAAACTGCTTATTTTCTTACTCATTTTTTAATTCATTTTTGCTCTCCAACGCACTCAATTGGTAGATTCTCTTATTCAGAAACTATATAATGTATCGTAATGATCAATTTTTTGATTAAAGCAGAATATATTTTTTAAAAATGATGTCAAAGTGGGCATTTTGAACCGAATTTCCCGAAACGACTGTGTTAAACGAAAAATATTGTCCTACTGATAAAATAATTGTTTATAGATCAAGTTTTAATTAATTGAACGAAAAATAAAACACAGATTGCTTATACATCTCTTCAAAAATCACGTCAGCGCGTTTCATATTTTTTCTATTAAAAAAAGATCTGAAAATGTGCCAGAAAATTGCGAGTTGTTGAGCATGTAAAAGTATTTTTTTTTTTAATACCGCCTTAACATGATTCTGATAAAACCAGCTATTATATAAAAATGAAATAAAAACTCGGCAAAAGCGGCCAGATAAAATTGTTAAAGAGGGTTTTTCTCTAATCATGATTTAGTTTTTCTTGGTGAAATTTGTATACTTAACTTCGAAATCTATCTCCGCCTGTAGGCCGGGCCGGCAGGGATTTTTTTATTATTTATAATTGGTGTATTGGTGTGTTTTGTTAAATATTTACTTTAATCTCCATTTATATGCTTTTAAATAGAAGTATGTTTCTCTTTTAGAAAAATCTTTGAAACTTTATAAAACGATATATTTCAGATAATTCAAATACTTTTATTTACATTTAAGTATTTTTTTCATCTGAAGAGCGATTTTAAATGTTCTGTTAGCTACATTATAAGCAGTCTTTTTTCGTGAAAATAGTGAATTATGAATAGCGTAATACAACTAGAAGTCATATTTCCTGGAAAAATACAAAACGGTGTAGATAATATTGATTAAAAAAAATAACTGCAATTTCAAACATGTGATAACTAAAATATGATGTAGTATAACTAAACAATAAATTTAGTATTAATTTTTCATATAAATAATGTCTACAGATTGTCTGACCATCCATGTTTGTGATCAACCACTGCCCTAGTTCGAACGATTTACTGGAAATGAAAACTATCTGTTTCTTTTCATGGTGCATTATTTATTTTTATTTCATGGCTTTGTAAAGCTAATATTACGTTCAGTTTCAAAGGCTAACTTTGTTTATTTATAGTTTTATGTGTTAAATAGTAACTCTCACAAAAAATTAAGTCTTGTCCATAAACAAAAAATTAATAGTTTGTAAGTAGCTCAATATAATCAGAAAAAAAATAACGTAAAAGATAAGCTTTTTAGTCATTTTATGAATAAATTTCTTTTTATTTATTATTTCACAATTTTTGTAGGTAATTTGTAATGGTTTGTAATGGCTTTATATTAGCATTCAAATTATTATGCTGAATAAGCACATGTAATTATGAATGTAAGTCCATTCTGATATAATGTATCATTTCATTTTTAATGTCAAAAACTCATTTTGAACTTTTTTCGTATTAATAATGATATTTCATGTTACTTCAGCTTAAACTACGTTTTAGGATAAGATGATACAAGAACGTTCTATTATTCCAATTTCTTGCTTCCAGACAGCAGAAGTAGTATTATAACAACAACTAAACTCATGTTTTGGTGTTTCATACTCCGGTGAGGAAGGGTTTTTTCGACACTGCAGATATGGGGAAAGACGGGCGCAATATGCGGGATTTTAGCGGCACAAGAAAATTGGAATGATGCGGTTTCACCGGTAAAAGAACGCCATAAGACTTTCAGAATATAATAAAAAAAGAGGTACAAACAGATAACTTTAACAGAATTCATATCGGCATTTTAAGATTGAGAAATGAAAGACCTTGAAAGCAAATAACAATCACGAGAATTTTTTTTTTTTTTTTAATAGATTTTGAAAGGAAATAATGTATTAAAATACGCATTTTAAATAGAAATAAATTTACGTAAACGGAATGAATGAAATATTATTTAAGATAGGGAATAATTTAATAAACTAGGATTGTAGAATCATTTTAGAAATGAATTTTTTATGTAATAATTTTAATTGGCGCGAAAATTTAATTTTCGTAATATATATACACTACATGGCCATTAACCACAGGACACTTTCAATTTTAGACATTTAGTCGAATATTTAAAGATATACGTGTCGGATTTTCCTGGAACTTCAGGAATATGAAGAATATGTTTGACTTCATATTTATCAATGGCGATTTGACCAGCAAGACAATTTGGGGGCCAGCAAAAAATCACAGAGAAATAATAATATGTAGGATCACCCTATGAAATAAAATGCACAAAATTGTCTATCGCTACAGATTACGAATATGTGGATATTGTGCAATATGTGTATTCACTTGTGTAACAATAGCACGTATATTCATGGAAATATATCGATTTTTTTTTTAAGTAAAAAAAAAAAATCTGACATGTTTTTTGTTATATCATGCAGGGTTTTCTACAAATTTTAACGCCAGTTTTTAAATTTTTTTTAATTGCACTTGAAATAATATAGTGCAATTGGAATGTAAATATATTAAATATTTAATGAAATATGAGCAGTTGTATGAAATATTTTTTATCTGCGTATGTGTGCACTATAATTTGCTTTTTCATGATTTAATAGTCAACTCTATGGAGCAACTTATAAAAAAGCCAGTCAAATATCGTGAAAATTCAGAAAGATATCGGCAATAGAGTGAGCCGATTTTTAATTACTTTCTAAAAGCTGCTGAATGATAAGGGATTTTCCACTAACTGTCATTTTTTAATTACTGGCTTTCAGCAAAGGTGTTTGTATTTAATGAATGTCAACGAGTAAATTTAGAAGAAATGCGTAGATTTTAACACATCTTTTTTTCTTGGATTAGGTTCGTTCTGGTGGTTTTCCAAGGAGAATTAGGGCATCAATAAAAAATGAAAAAAAAAATTAAAAATAACAATTTATAGAAAACTCCTTATAATTTAGCTGTTTTTAGAGAACAACTAAAAATCGTCTCACTCATTGCCGATAACTTCCTGAATTTTCATGATATTTTAATGGCTTTTTCTTTTGAGTAGCTCCAATAGAGTTGACTATGAAAACACGAAAAAACAAATTGTTATCATGCGCGCATGCGCAGATAAAAAATATTTCATACAACTGCTCATATTTCATCAAATGTTTAATATATTTACATTATAATTGCACTATATTATATCTACTACATTTTATGAATTTTTCAAAAACTGGCGTTAAATTTGGTAGAAAACCCTGAATGATATAAACAAAAAACATGCACGAATTTTTTGAACATTTAAAAAAAAAATCGATATATCTCCATGAATATACGTGCTATTCTTACACAAATGAATACACATATAGTACAAAATCCACATATTCGTAAGCTATAGAGATAGACCATTTCGTGCATTTTATTTTACAAGGTGACCCTAAATATTATTATTTTTCTGTGATTTTTGCCCCCCAAATTGTGATGCTCCCAATATGAAGTCAAACATAGTCTTCATAATTATGAAGTTCCAGGAAAATACGACAAGTATATCTTTAAATATTCGACAAAATGTCTAAAATTGAAAGTGTCCGGTGATTAATGGCCATATAGTGTATATATACAGTAGCGCTCAAAAGTATTTTGACAAAGATAATAATTCACTTAATTGAACAGAATAATAACATACAAAAGTCAATCATTTATTTTATTTAACCATATTCAATGTTTTAATTTTAATAAATTAACAATAAATATTAATAATATTAATAAAATTATATATATACTATATATATATATTTATTTATTTATTGCTATCTGAATTTTGTCATGCTGTAACTCTCGAATTTTTTAACCGATTTGGATGAAATTTTTCACATGCACAGTACATACTAATGCCTCGACCGAGTTCGTTGGCCAGCTTTATCCGCCATCTTGTTTTAAAATGGCGGCCATTTTAATTTTGTGAGCACGTTTGGAAATTTTTAGGTTTCCTAACTTTCTCTTTAAAATGACCTATGTTGTTAACTTACACTGTGTGACTCTTTAAAATATCTGTTAATGTTTCTAACATTCTGTTTAAAATGATACATGAGAGTTTGCATTTTGTGAAATGTAATATTTTCTATAAGTATACAATGTTAGAAAACATAAAAATATTCAAAAATTCCAATGACCACCATTTTGGAACAAGATGGCGGATGAAGCTGGCCAACGAACTTGGTCGAGACATTAGTATGTACTATGCATATGAAAAATTTCATCCAAATCGGTCCAAAAATTCGAGAGTTACAGCATGACAAAATTCAGATATAAATACATATATATATAACCATTAAATAAACATTACCGACCACCAACAAAAACTGAAATTATGAATAAAATGACATGATATATACATATATAAAATATATATAACGAGATTGGTTAAATTCATTTATTGAATATTTGCGATGATAACAATGCAAAATTTAATGGAATTTCCTATGAAGAGGTATCAGATAACTACAGAGTGGAAATCAAATTGATAATACACAAATATTATGCGCAATTGCAGCAGAGATCTAAGCGTATAATATTTAAAAGATTGCTAAATGCATTTAGCTACCATTGTTATATATTTAAAAATATATAAGATACCATTATTAATAAGGAAATAATTCAAAATGAATTGCTGAGATTAAAAATGAACAGATATCATAATATAAAAACACACACACACATATATACTATAGTATATATATATAATTTTATTAATATTATTAATATTTATTGCTAATTTATTAAAACTAAAACATTGAATATGGTTAAATAAAATAAATGATTGATTTTGTATTTTATTATTCTTTTCAATTAACTGAATTATTATCTTTGTCAAAATAATTTTGAGCGCTGGTGTATAATAATTGTGAAGAAAAAATGATGAACATGAAGATCGCACCACCAGTTCTATGAAAAGATTTTTTTTTATTTAAATAAGCATTATTAATTAATAAAATAAATTAGAATAACATTTAATACTAATTATACAAATCTTTTATATCTTTTATAGCAAAGCATTATTTTATATTGTTGTTGTTATCCTTTATTTGTTTGTTTTTACCTTAATTTCATTTTTACCCACTTTATATTTTGTTCGTTAAAAATTAAACAAGTCTGTAATGTGTTCCTGTAATAAGAAGTACTAAGGCATAATTTTCATAAAATTTAATAAAATATATAATGTAATCTCGTACAAACCTATTGTAAAAAAAACCTGCCAATTATAAATAAAAAAAATATTAACTAATAAAACTACAAAATAAATTTCGAAATAATGTAGAAAGTACTTGGACACTTTTTAGATATATGATGGATTATATATCAATTTAGATTTTGATGGATTATACATCCTTCAGTACTTAAAAGTTTTGAGTTTTTAAATTTTTTATTCGTTCGTTCTTGTTATAAATCGTTATTCTATATTTTATTTTTTAAGATAATAATCATTATTTTATTATCGATGGAGATATTTTTTGTGGAGATATTTTTGTGTTTCGATAGTTTTCCAAAGCCTTTGAACTGTTTTTGTTAGATATATGATAAATATAATAATAGTCCAAAGAGATACATCAGATATAAAGATCAAAACATAAAAGCCCATAACAGTCACAGGTTATTTAGAAGTAATCTATATCTATTATGAAGCATGAATATGTTTGTTAGTAACGCTGAGATCGATGATAGCAATAACCTGATCAATTTTTTCCGCATTCTTCGTCAATTTATTAACACCTAACTGTTGCAGAAATTCACTTCTTACATTAATGGGGGGGGGGGGGGGGGGTAGTACTTTCAAGTGCGATTCCTCTGAAAAGCGTATCTCAATTTTACTGTTTTTTTCTTATTTTTAAAATACATTTCTAGCATGAATCTTTTCAAAATCTATTGCTATCACATGCAGCCCGATTACGGAAGATTAACACATTTGCACATATATTAACAATATTAGTAATTCAAAATTTATTTCCGACTAATATTATTTAACGTAATTAAAACAACATCAATAAATATATAAATACATAAATAAAATAAAATAAATAACACAAATTTAACACATAATGTCGAACTATGCGGTGAAACATTGAAATAATCTGGTTAAAATAAAAAAGCTGTTATAGATAGAAAAACCTTTAGTAATTTTTTGGACTGTTAACCCCTGACTTTGATGCTAAAATGAGGCATGAAATTATGACGCTAAAAGGAGACAAGAGGCTAATACAAAAATCCCATTGCCAGTATCTTTTTTATGACTGTTTAGTAAATGCATGTCGTGTTTAATAAATGAAGTGAACCTCTATAGTTATTTAACATAAAAACTATAAACAAAACTCATATCTTTTCCAAGAATTTAATAAATATATAATCTCTCCTTTCACGATAAACAAACAATAAATAGAAGAAAGTTTTGCATTGACATAAGCAAAAATTTCCAAATTACTTCAGGCTTAGATAAAAAGAGGTATGTTGTCATGTTTATATTAAGGGGTTCATCTTTTTTAAACTTTTAAAAATCGATTTTCGTTGTTTTTTATACATACTTTTTAAAATTCTGAATCAAACAAAACAAATCGGAAGAAAATATTTAAATGAGAACTGGGTCAAATTAAATTCAAAGGGACAACTTTAATTAAGCAACTTTGCATGCGTTTTTCACAAAACTGTGTATTTGTTAGTTGCGCGAACTTTAAAAATAATTAATTTTCGAAAAGATGATTTACTTTTTACTCAGGTATGTATAAAACGATTATATCTGCAATCTATACCTATTTTTCCTGAATTAAATTATGTAAGTTTTACTTCTGATAACAATGTGTTTTTAAACACGATATTTTTTATGATTCAAACATATAATCTTTGGACATTAGAATGTTTTTTATGTAAGCTACTACAATTAAGTAACAGTTCATATCTAATCTATTTGCTTTAAAGAACCCCCCCCCCCCCCCCAAAAAAAACAAAAAAAAAACAAAATGGTTTTTGCATTTGTTAGTCTGTGGTCAAAAGTTGTATGAATTTTATTTTTACAATACACATCGAATATTTTCAGTGATTTTCGCAAAGTTTTTCTTCTTTAACATTTATAAAATTATTATATTAAAATTAATAATAGAATACAGAGTCACCATAAATGAATGACCGTGTTTTACAAATTTATATTTTTTAAAACTATTACATATATTATAATAAGTGGTATATGAATAAAAAGAAAACCATTGTTTCTAAGTTTTGTTTTATCTACAAATGTTCGTTGCGTAAACCTTCCGTAACACGACAAATATCTAATCTGTAATCAAGTTCGTTCCGCACATTTTTCAGTTTTACACTGCAGCGGTTCTTAATGCAGCAATGATGCTTTAATTAAGTTCTTTGAGTGTTTTCAGCAATGGTAGTTCATAAACAAGATCTTTGACGTAGCCTCACTAAAAGCAATCGCATGTGATTAAGGGGGGATTTGCTCTTTTTCGGTTGAATATATCGATTTTTCCTTATTTTAAAATTTTCTATTTCCTATAGTCTGTAAAATATTCTTATGGCCGAATTCGAAGTCCTTCGTAGTTATTTAGTGCTCTAGCGCAACGCACCTGTAGGCTTACTCCGCGTTTTGGAGCACTATAAACGCATTTTACGCAAAATGACTTTCTTCAAACTGAGCGGGACCAGAATGCAAAAACTATTAACCCTTTATCTACTGCATTATGATCTACTGTAATTCTCTTTCATGTAATTTTTTTTCAGTTACTGCAATGAAAATTAAAGGATAGACATAAAAAAATACTCACCCGAGAGAAATTTAATCCTTTAGATGTAATTAATTAAAGTGGTTCTTTAAAGTACCGTCAGTACACTATGACTAAAATATCGTTGCAGAAAAACCCACAGGGTTTTTCAAATGGCACCAGAATTGTGGTAAAATATTTTCGATTTAATAACTATGTGAAATATAATTTTTTTCATATTTATAAATACATTTCTTGGAAAATTCCGGTGCCAATCATTAATTTCAATACTTTAGCATTGAAAATGCTTTGCCCCTGAAAGGGTTAAAAAAACTATTTTTTTTTTTTTTTAGGTTTTGATCTTGTTAGCAGTCCTTTAGTTATGCGACGTCTATGTTCCAGGTACAACATGTTCTCTCGCATCTCCACATATGCAATATATGAATTTACATATGCCATTTCTAGCATAGAAAAACAGAGCCGGTACCACGACTTTTCGATTTCTCATAAAAAATAATAATGAAACAGAAAAGAAATTATATTTCATAAGCAAGAAGTTTTTCTCCAACACCTACTGTACTGACAGTACTTATAAGTACTACTGAGTAATTCAACTGTTAAATCAAATGCATGCACATTTCACCTAAAATAGCTAGTCAAATTGCATTCTACTATCATAATAAACACATGAATAAATACCAACACTATCTTATATCCTTTACTGTGTTTGCAGCAATAAAAAGACGAGCGTGACAGTCTGTACAAAATGTCGACACAAAACACATCGACAGTTTCAAAGATGGCCTCCTTCCTCGCTAAAATAACAATCCTAGAACTACTGCTGCCATGTATCCGGATAAAGTGGAGTTGAAAGAGTGTTTTTGCAAAGTACCATTAGAATATCAGTAATATTCACTATGGGATGAAAGTTTAAAGTGAGTGGTACTTATAAGTACCGTCTGTAGATAAAGGGTTAAACCGATCATGTTAATTTTTTTAATTATAGGTGGTATAATTTATTGGAACTTGGACCACTTTCAGCCATTCTTTATAAAAAATAAAATAAATTATTTTTAGAAGCGCGCTAAAGTGCGAAAAAAGAGGTCAGAAATAGACCTTATTTCAAATCACTGCCACTTTGTTATTTTTAAACTTTTTGGTCTCAAAGTGGTTGAAGCTCCAGACAATATTATCTACTTTCATAATCTTTAACGCAAATTGATTGCAAGCGAGTCTGGGGATCAATCGGTTCCTGCCCGATTGGAAGTGCCCGCTGCGCGCGCATCAGGCCCGTAACCAGATGGGGGCCATGGGGGCTGAGCCCCCCCTAGCTTCCTCTAGAGCCCCCTCTAACGATTTCCCTACTTTTTATTTTTTCAACAAAATGTACGTTTTAACTTTCTTAAAAAAAAAAAAAAAAAAACTTTTAATTGCTTGAAGGCAATGGAATATGCCAAACATTTTGCGTTCAGAACCCTATTAGATTAGTTGTTTTATATTATCTTGCTTGCGATACAATTCTCGAAACGTATTCTAAGTAGGAACATTTCTTTCTCCCGAAAAAATTAAGTCCAGAGGCACTAACTAGCCACCACCTGTTTTCGTACATTTTGACATTTTAAAAGCAATGATCGTATACGGGATGAATGGAAATAGACATATGCTGCTCAAGTTAATCGATAATTAGTTAAGCAATGGTTAAACGTCTTCACTAAAACGTAGTCGCCTAAAAGACGTGTTTCTAAATGTTAATGATTTGCCTGTTGACATTATGTATTTGACAGCAGATTTAGTTAATGATGAAATATCACTTGGAAACTAACTAGAATGTTTGTTTAAGGAAATTAGAAAGACAACAAAATGTCATTTTATACAAATGGAATAAGAAAAATAATTGCTTGAAAGCCAAAAATTGTTTCATGCTATGGGTGTAGGCAGTAGGAAAGCAGAGGTAGGGCATTTTTTTTGTTTGCTTTTTGAACTTTCGTCTATTTTTTTTCCTTGTGTTCCATGAATTTGCTAAACATTTTTTTTTCTATTTGTCAAATAACAATAAAAAACATTAAGGCTCCTTTCCCTGCCTGCGAAGGCACTCATCAGCTAATGCTAATCCTATGGGGAGGGATTTTTTCTAATATCTCGCTCCCATTTTGACATTTTTAAGTTTTTTTTTTTTTTTTTTTTTTTACATTGGATAGCCGAGGTCAGTCTTTACAGTGTACCTTTCTTACTTTTTCGATTTTGGTCCCAGATATTTTTTATAAAGTTACTTTCACTTTCAAAACCGGTTCTGAAAATGAAAGTGTCATTCTAAAAAATATCTCCAACCAAAATCGAGAAAAAAAAAAAAAGGTGCAATGTAGAGACGGACCTCGGCTATCTAATGCAAAAAAAAAAATTTATTAAAAAATGTCGAAATGCAAGCGAGACATTAGAAAAATCTCTCCCCATATATGGGGAGGGATTTTTAGAATTAGCATTAGCTCGTGAGTGCCTTCGCCGGCAGGGACAGGAGCTTTAAGTGAAAAAGCATGATTAAGGTTAAGTTTATTATAAGATTATGACAAAAATGTCTTCAACTATTTGGCGTATGAATCATTTAAATCTATTTTCAAGTATAAATGCGCTACTTTCTGACACATTTTCGAAATAATTTTAATGATAAAGGCATAAAATTTGCAGATATGATTATTCAAGCTCAAGGAATTAAACTGTGCTCTGTGTTTTATAAGGTTATTTTCCAATCTAAACCAGCTACTTTCTGACATGTTTGCGAATTTCTTTTATTTATAAAGATACTTGCAATTATTCAAACTATACAGAAATTAGGCAAAGGGAAAGAAAATTACTTCTTAACTGCATCAGAAAAATTTTCATTATTGAGTGAAAGAAGAATATTTTTAAAGATCTTTAGAAATTGGGAAAACATATAATAATAAATAGTCGCCTACATTTAATGAAAACTGTTCGAAAAGGGCGTTCATGCCCTTGTGCTTTTTTTTTTTTTCTTTTCTAAATGAAATTGAGCAAATTTCGTGAAACACATGCAAAACGTACGCAAAAAAATCTATGTTATCGCTATTTAAATTAATTAAATCTGAGTTGTTTTCTTAAAAAAAAAAAAAAAAAAGTATTGTATATAATATTAAAATTACAATCTCTTTTTTTGTCCAGGTATGTTTAAAAAATATGTAATTAATATATATTTGTAATAACTGATTCATATTTAAAATTATATAATCATATGCAGAATTTTAAATTTAATTATTATTGCGAATTATTAAATGGTTAATTTTATAAATCATATTATTAATAAAATAAGGTTAAGTAACGCTCAATTTAAAGAGGAACAATATCATCACTAAATTAAATCGTATACAAACAGCTATTAATTAAAAATATTAAGCGTATGGGATTAAAATATCAAAATATTTTTTAAATGATAATAGTAAGTTTGTGAATTATTCAAATTAATAAATATAGGACACATAACCATACATGCCAACATCTCTTAATTATTCCGGAGTCTGATCCAAAACAAGCATGTTTTAAACCGGGAAAAAATATATAAGGTGTCTTTTTTCAATAAGGTACATTTTAGATTTCATTTTTGAAAATATTTTCGTCTTGTAACAGACTCCGGATAAGTGTTGTTGGCATCTATGCATAACGCAAAAACATTTGCAAAATCTCAAATTTTCGTTCTTTTTTCTATATATTAAAAAATTGAACAGAATATGATATTTAAATCTATGTAATGTCTTCAATTTAAAGAAAAATATGTGAAAAGAACTGTATCCTACAGTAGAGGCTTGCACGAACCCGGGCTTGGCTAGAAGCCTGTACGAGGCCGGGACGGCGAAATGAAGGTGAAGTTTCAAACGGGCCGGTCCGGCAAAATTTGAACGTGCCTGCCCGGCTGGACCGGGCCAATAAAAGAAATTAAGCGGGTCTGTCGGCCCGATATAAATATTTAAACGCAGACGAGAAAATATGAATCATTTTCAATGAATATGAGTTTCACGAGAATAAGTATAAATGTGCGTTACGAGCCGATACTAGTTTGCCAGCATCAATATCGAAATATAACATTTTCCAGCGTAGAGATCGGCATCGGACAGTTACATGGCGTTTGAGCCTGGGCTTAATTCTTCCAGCAGACTCGTGCCAGACCGAGATCAGGCTGGCATTTTTTTTTCAACATAGCCAGAAATGGACTTAATTGTTCTCAGGATGTTTAGGGCAGGCAACTGTTTTGTAAAAATATTAATAGCGATAATGAACTTCTGCTAACGGAATTTTTGGAAATATACTTGAAGGTGGTTCTCAAATTCACTGCTCAAAAACGAAAAACTGACACATTTTTAACTGTAAAGGCATATGATTGACAAGCCTGTCTATTGAAGGGATTTGGAATTGAATAGCGTTTCCCATTTTTAATAAATAAAATACTTATAGAGATAAAAGAGATTCTTGTCACATGACTCCAGGTTTTTCTCCTTTTCCATGTTATTGTCTCCGGATATTCGATTCAAAACGCTAACTTGTAGAAAGTAGCTTTTTTGGATTTGAGAAAAGCTTTAAGGAATAACAGAAATATTTTCGCAAATCTACTTTTTATAATATACCCTTAAAAGTTATCATCATGTTTTTAACTTTCCCGTTTTTCTTTTATTCTAAACAATATGAATTTTTTAATGAATCCTTATTTGAATGTTAACACGTCTAAGACTCTAAGTAAATCATTAATGTTGCTATTGTGTATTTTCTGTCTTGCGAACACATCGTACATTTAAAATATGCTGTAAAATTATCCCATAAATATGTATGCAGTATTCTTTAAAAGAATCTTAATTGTATGTTAAGAAAAATCTGAATTTTTTGTAGAAATTGAGTCGGATCGGATCGGGCCTAATTTAATTGATTTTTCCACTGGCCGAGTCTCTTTTCACTGATTTTTGTACTGCCGTGAACTGTGAAAATATGAACGGGCCGGGTCAAGATAGCTTTCGTTCGGGCCGGCCCCGCGGCTGGAAATTCCAGCCCGTGTAGACCTCTATATCAACAGATTCCTTTTTCTCAGTTTTTTCAAAATGCATCTTTAAAAAAATTGTCATGCTGGGCGGTTGAAGATTATTCCTATGTTTGTTGTATGAATCGGTGTTTTTGTAAATAAAGATGTACTTTTCTGTCAGAATGATAAATTACACTAATTTATTCAACAGAAAGACTGACTTGATTAATCAGCGATTCAAATATGCATATATATATATATATAATCAATGTTCAATAGAGTAGAGCGCTGATAATCCGGACCAATCGGGGCCGATGCCGATCTGGTTAATGAAAAATCCGGATAATTGGACAACTTTAAAAAACGGCTATGGCAGTGTTTTTCAGGTAACTCCCCTTCACACCTTTTCCAGGCTTAGGACTGGCAATTGTAGTGGTGCACATTTTAGCATATTACAAATGGCCTGTTTAGAAATTATTTTTTTGACTTTTTTTTAAATTTTATTTTCCACAAAATTGGTACAAAGTTATACATAGAAGTACACATAGAAATTATTGCGTGTATATATGCACACACTGTACGAACAAACGCGAGCTGAGAGAGGGGGGAGGGGTCCCTTTTCCGAAGACACCAAGGGACAAAAGAAGCAATATGCTTAATAATTCAAAAATTGCAATGGGAATAGGATACAGTGTACAATCCATTAATTTATCTTATTAACATTTAAATAAAGTCATTTTTTTATGAGGTGTCGGATGCTATCTATTTGTTTCCCATTAAATACAATAAAACCTAAGACTAAATCACACGGGATGGAGAAAAGTTCTATTTTAGGTAGGTTTTCTGAACAGGTACATCGCCCTAATTGTTTTATATTCATTTTCCGATTACCATGAAGTATTTTCCATTTAAGAATTTCCTTATAGGAAGTTCCATTATACAGAGATTACGCTTTAGACGGGTTCCTTTACAGACAGGTTCATTTAATCTGTTTTACTATATTTAGTTTGCTTAAGATATGTATTGTTAAAAGATGTTAGCCCCACCAAAAAAAATCAGAGCCCCCTCTGAATGGACTCGCTGGTTACGGCCCTGGCGCGCATGCTAGGGCGTTCACCCACGCAACGGGTCACATCATCAATTTTTTATTAAAAACATTTTTGAAATGTTCTTCAAATGGTAACAATTAACATACAAAATACCCGGAGCTAAAATCTTCATCTCTGTTCCAGAAAAAAAAAAGCTAAGAAACGCCCTCTTTTAGGCCTTGTACAGACAACCCCCCCTTATGGGTTAATCATTGTTTCGCGCAAGTCCAATTCAGCATTAAACAACAGAATAAAAAACTTTGGAATGTTTTTCTTTCTTTTCATATATCACTTATTACAACATGCGTGACAGTTTTGAAAATACTAGTTTTTAAAATACGGTCATCCATTTATGCGAACCTTGTGCAGTATAATAATAATCATGTATAGAATTGTGTCTAAAGAGCTGGTTCTAATAGAATACGTAAATATTAAGAAAACTGTGATAGATAATAAATAGCATGAAAAACCTTGAAATTTTAGTATTGTAAAACTGATGACTTCCCTTAAAAAGGACAGTTGAAAAGACACGATTAGAAAAGTAAACGATAGGTGCATTATTCGGCCATGCTGAGTGACTGCTCCAGCCATTGATCAATTAAGAATAATAGGGGATAAACCCGGCCTTTCCGGGTTACAGAATTAGGTGAAAATAATCATATATATATTTTTTTTTCTGTTGCATCCTTTTTTCTCTGTACATACTATATGAACACTGATGAATAAGGTATTTTTAGAAAGGTTCTCACATACAGTAAAACACGTTGGTCAAAAAAGAAAAATGTAATAAAAAATTAATGAGATAAACGCATCAGCAAATATCAAAGATTGCGGCGAGAAAGCCTCGCACGCGTTGGTGTACACAAGCGAGAGTATCCTGTCGACTCATATTATAAATTAGGTTTTGGAGTAGTGGCTAGTGACATTCTTACTTAGAAAACAAACACAGTTCTTTCATACATTGCTTTATTGGGCGTAGAGGACATATTAGCCGGTAACCACAATCATCCAAGGCGTCTCCCATGGGAATCAATCCAAGCAATCCTAATAACTTGTCTGCTCACAAGCCTTGCTCGTAAGAATCTGCGTGAGTTTTAAGTTCTAAGGGAAGATCACCATTGAAGACTACTTTATTACAATTTATAGCCTTAGACTGTTTTATATTAGATGCTTCTGAGTAATCTTGGATAATTGGCTTTCACTTTAGTATAGGATACGTACTCATGCTCTCCCAGACTAAAAAGCTATAAATACTTGATAATTGGGCCATCTGTTGTGTTACTTCTGAATTTAATTGGGATTTGAAGTAGTCAAGAAATTATGATGTTTGAGAAGTGTCTAGTCATCGCACATATGTCTGCACTGATGATTATCGAAAATAGGCTGGGTTCTAGTAACGATTTGAAGTGCTACTTGGAGCAGATATTGAAATTCAGTTAGGAACTAAGGGAAAGGTATACTAATAAAAAAGGTTATAGAGCATCTTATCAATTTATGACATATATATGTTACATATATTATTAAATCTTAGATATGAGAATAATATAAAATGCTAGATTATTCTAACATTCCCGTAAGGCATGGTGACGTCACGGCGACGTCGTTGTGAAGTCACACTGTGATTTTGTGACCGTCGATGTGACGTCACGTGACGTCGATGTGACGTCACAGTGACTAGAATGCGAGGTCGTTATGGCCGTTTTAGAGGACGTTTGTGACGTCACATTGTGACCACTCTGTGAAGTCACGGTGTGACAAATTTGTGAAAAGTGTGTCATTTGTGACTATTTTGGCATTAACTTTGTGACGAACCTGTGACGAAAGCGACAATTCTTTGAAGTCACATTGTGACCAATTTGTGAAATATGTGTCATTTGTGACGAACTTGTCATAAACACTGTGATTTCAAATGAAAATCAAATTTCAAATTAATTGCTTAAAAGACGCAAATAGTGAAAAAGATTCCATGATGGGACTCGAACCCGGGCCATCAGTACAGCACACTGACATTCTACCGACTAAATCACATGGAACGATACCCGGGCTGGAAAATTTCTCACTATTACATGTTGGCAAGGCTACAAATGCAGCAAAAGATGGAATATTTAGCGTGAACCACCCACATGATGCAAACACGAAACTTAATTAAATCCAGCATTGATTGAAATTATATTAATACTTGGAAATTTTTCCAGAGAGAACTATTCGCCTTGCATACAATATTCCAAATGAAAGTCAAATTTCAAAATAATTGCTTAAAAGGCAATTTTAATTTGAAATGTTGTATGCAGGGCGAATGTTTCTCCCTGGAAAAATTTCCAATTATTAATATAGTTTCAATCTATGCTGGATTTAATTAAGTTTCGTGTTTACCCCATGTCGGTGGCTCACGATAAATATTCCATCTTATGCTGCGTTTGTAGCCTTGCGAACATGTAATAGTGAGACATTTTACAGGCTGGGCGTCGTTCCATGTGGTTTAGTCGGTAGAATGTCAGTGTGCTACACTGATGACTAGGACTGGGCGATGTAGAAATTTCTTAAATCGATTTATCATCCATCTAACATCGCGATTTAGTGCTAAATCGCGATTTAACACCGATTTTACATTTTAGAATATGGAAGCCTATTTTTTAATTTTTAGTAACAAAATACGATCTTTATGTGCCCCCCCCCCCACCCTCCTGTATTATTTAGTATACTTAGCTTTTAATTTGTCAAATAATTTTGAAAAGAGGTATATTTTACACATAAAAAAGCTTTGAATGTCCCAAAACACTAGTTTTTTTTTTTTTTTTTTTTTTTTTAAAATTAGTGACCTATTGTAATACATTTTATAAACTCATTCTATAAGAAGTAATATAAAAGAAAATGATTTTTTTTTGTCTGACTTGTTATGCATGCTACAATCTAAATTCCTTACTCAAATAGCACTTCATTGCTAACAGCCAACATACACTTTTTTTTTTTTTTTTTTTTTTTTTTTACAGACACAGATTTAAAAAGTTAATGAGGTAAAACAGAAGCATATTAAAAAACTTCAATGATGAATTTAACTATTCATTTATCATGATGAGAAAAGTAGTAAAAAAAAAGGGGGGGGGAGATATGAGAAATAAGGTGCAATTTTATAGCTTTTTAACTTTTAGATTAAAATAAGATTTGTTTAACATAAATGCTGACATTTATATAGCGGATGGAGAAGGATTGAAAGTGTGACCCTTGGAGCACATCACTGAAATTGCTGATTTTTTTCGTGGTTGTTGCCATCCTTTAAGATTAGTAATAAAATATAATCTTAAAATATATCTCTTTTTAATGATAACAAAATGTCAAAAAAGCAAAAAATCGCAGATCTGCAGAAAAATTTAATGAATGCCTCTTCCAGCCCTCCCTTATTCTGCTGTAAAAATAAAGTTACTTGACTCATTACAGAACTTTAATAAAGTATTTTTAATTAATTACAAAATAATAATAAATTAAAACTAAAATATTCCCATAATACCTAAACATATGGAAATTAATTTTTCATGAAAATAATGCATAAAAATATAAACTAAAAATGGATGAATTTGGATATAAATAGTGAATCAATTTCAGCAAGGTACTCAATCCATGTGACTGGCATTGAAATTGGATGTCAAATCTGATGCATGACTATTTTAAAATATTTTAATTAATTACAGAATAATAAAAAATAAAGAATATGTATTAAAATATTACCCAAACATGTGAAAAATGAATGTTTCATTAAAAGAATGCATAAAAATAAAAATTGAAATTCGATGAATTTGGATTTTAAATATGAAACTTTATTCTTTTTTTTTTCCAACCATAAATACTCAATCAATTTCAGGAAAAAAATATTATTAGTAAAAGAAAAATATTTCATGTGGATCACGGCCAAATAGTGATACACAAAACAATGCATGACTATACCTTTAAAATAATTTCATTAATTACAAAATAATAGAAAATAAAAAATAAATGTTAAAATATTACTAAAACATGTAAAAAATGAATTTTTCATCATAAGAATGCATAAAAGTATAAACTGCAAGTCGATGAGTTTGGATTTTAAATATAAAACTTTATTATTATTATTTTTAATCATATAAATGCTGAATGAATTTCAGGAAAACAATCTTTTGAAACAATGCAGGATTCTACTTTAAAACATTTTAATTAATTACAGAATATTGGAAAATAAAAAATACATATTGCAATATTACTCAAATATGTGAAAACTTAATTTATCATCAAAAGATTGCATTAGTATATAAATTGAAATTCGATGAATTTGGATTTTAAAATTTAAACATTACTTTTTCCTTTCAACTTTCCACCATATAAGTTCTTAATTTCTGAAAAATACACATTCCAATCTCGTAAACTCTGAATCTTGTTTACAAAATAAATAAATAAATATCAATTCTTACTTAAATCATCGTTTTCTTAAATCGCCTTTTTCTTAAATTGGATCCTGCTAAATCGATTTAACACCAGCTTGCCTTGTTTTCATTAAATTGTCTTTTTCTTAAATCGGAAAGCATGGAGGCTTGCGATGTTTGTTTAAATCGGATCGTCCTAAATCGATTTAACACCAGCTTACCTTGTTTGTCTTAAATCGGAAAGCATTGAGGCTTGCGATGTTTGCTTAAATCGGATCCTCCTAAACCGATTTAACACCAGCTTGGCATGTAAGTGGCAGATACATCAAAGTAGATAAATCGGTTTTCT
This sequence comes from Maratus speciosus, assembly GCA_963932465.1. Lineage (NCBI taxonomy): Eukaryota > Metazoa > Arthropoda > Arachnida > Araneae > Salticidae > Maratus > Maratus speciosus. The sequence continues at coordinate 152,787,568 of OZ010786.1, forward strand.
GATGTTAGCTCTGAATCAGTATTTTGTTTTAAATCGATTTAAAGCCAATGGCTAAATCGCGATTTAAGATAATTGCTAAATCACGATTTAAGATAATGGCTAAATCACGATTTAAGATAATGGCTAAATCGCGATTTAAGATAATGGCTAAATCGCGATTTAAGATAATGGCTAAATCGCGATTTAAGATAATGGCTAAATCGCGATTTAAGACATTGGCTAAATCGCGATTTGACATTAGCTAAATCGCGATTTCCGATTTTAGCTTAAATCGATTTAAGACCAATGGTTAAATCGGATTTCCGATGTAAGCTTTAAATCGATTTAAGAGTTAAATCGATTTAAGGCCCAGGCCTACTGATGACCCGGGTTCGAGTCCCGGCATGGAATCTTTTTCACAATGGTGGCCTTTGCGCCTTTTAAGCAATTAATTTGACATTTGATTTTCATTTGAAATATTGTATATAGGGCGAATGATTTTCTCTGGAAAAATTTCTAAGTATTAATACAGCGATGAATTTTAAAATAAAATTTTGCTGTAAATATAAAATCTTATCTTTTTACCGTACTTTTAGCAAAATATCGCTACTTTAGAGTCCTACTCTTCTAAAACATTTTACATTTTTCCACTTAAAAAACAATGCTCATCAACTGACATATTTTTTTATTAAGTTCTATGCTTGATATTTAGAATGTGTAAGTTTTTTAATTTGTACTGATTTGTCATTGCTTTATTAAATACGAACATGGAAACTAACGGATATTAATACAACTATTATTTATAGAGCGGCATGATAAGCGATATTTATTTAAATTTTTTATTCCCGTGTATATTGTACTTTGTGAATATGAGCTAAATAGATTTGGTATGTTTTATAGGAAAAGGCTGATCTGGGAAATAGAAAAAAAAAACGAGTAAGAAAAATCATGCGTTAAGCATAGATTAAAATATACTTTCCAACACTTTCTGAATGCTTTAACAAGACATCGAAATTTAGGGAAATGACGTAAATAAGATAACTAAGTAAACATTTTAGAAAACGCATAAAACATTTGAAAAACTGATTTCAGCAGTTACCGTCCATAGCCAAATATGTTTTCCAATTCTTTTGAACAGCCCTTATTTGATCTGTAGGTTGACACACTGAAAAAAATGAAGTACTCAAAAATGAGCAAACCGACGTACTCATATTGAATTGAATATTTTTGGATCAAAAATGAACCTATGCTTTCTCTATTTTTAAGCATCACATGTTATCAAACCCAAACAAACGAATAGTTTTGTACCCTGTAATGGTTCATTTCATTTATGGCGGTATAAATGATATTTATTAATGTAAATATTAAATTATGCACAGCATTTTAAAAATAATTGCTTGGAAATAATGCTCTTGCCATAAAAATATTCGATTTGAGTATCTTGTTAAGAAGTTTGCTATTTTTCTTGATAAATAATCAATTAAACATTTCTTGTTAAGAACTTTGAACGGGAAATAAATGTCAGTACATTTTTACTTTACATTTTAGGGTTTGTTTTTTTTTGGGGGGGGGGGGCAGTACATAACGATTCATATTTGATCACAGCCATGGAATAAAAAATGAGTACACGTGTTTCTCAACTTTGAGTACATTGGGATCGGAGCTATTTTGTGCATGTGACGCATTTAAAATTGAGTACTTTTTACTCAATTTTTAGTACCCATTTTTTTAAGTGTATATATACTATATAATGGGAAAATTTAGTTTAGCAAGAAAACGCCTAACAGGTTGAAATTCATTTTCAGCAATTTATACTAATGTATGGAAACATACTTGAATACTTTTGTACAACCCTGCAGTTAACCTAAAATCTTTATTACACGCCACTATTTAGTTAAAATTTAATTCAAACTAAGACACTCTTAAAACTGCTGAAATCACATTTCCAGAAATTATGATATATAGACGGCCATGTATTCAATTCTTTACGTGACCCTGTATATCATTTTATCTATATTCTACAAATATTTCTTGGTAAATTAAATGCAGTTCAGCGAAAAAAAGCACAACTCATTTAAAAACCACCTTTAAGCAATTTGCGCCTATACCCAGTAATCCTTACGAATACTTTTGTCTAGCCTTGTATAGGAATTATAGCATTTATATACATCATACACTATGCATAAATATAGTGAATCATAAAAGTGCATATCATAATTAAAAATATATTTCCAGCAATCATCGCTAATGAACAGTACTTCGGATACAATATGGTATCTAAGAGATTTTGTGTGTCCCTGTAAATGCTCTATACGTATTAGTCGTATTATACATGAAATAATTTATAGTATGTAAACCTCAGCGACATACATCAATTTCATTATATATGGAATAGATTAACATAATTAAAGTATGCCGCAAACAATTCCCTCCACCTCTATATCATTATGTATTTGAATTCCTTTTTTAGTTCTGTAAATGAACAATAACTATTCTTTGCATCGCATAGTCAACAGAATGCATATTTTACTGCACTTCATAAATGCATATAAATTTTATTCTGTTTAAAATCATTTGAAACGACTTTTTCCCATAGGCCGTAATGTAACGGAAAACTTTTGGCTGTCCCTGTAAATGAACAAAGCATGCTACAAACTTCATTACAAATAGGTACCGTGCGATGGTAAACGTCAATACCATCCAAAAATTTCAGGGCAATCCGAGTATATTTTCGAGAGTTAGAGTGCACACAGACTGCTAGACGGACAGACGGAGAGACAAACCGAAGTCATAAGCACTTTTCAACTTGTGTCCTACATTATGTATCCTGTATTATACGAACTTTTAAAAAATATATACTAAAGCAGTTTAATCTATAACTTCCTATCAGGCATGAAAAATACTTTATTTCAATGCTTAAATATCATATTTTACTTTTTAGTGCCAATAATTACCCGAATCATACACGTAGAAAATTAATTTACAATAGAAGAAAATTTAATAACCGATTCAGAATGTCTATAATTAAATGTTTGATTAATATCACAAACAAAAAAAAATGCTTACATACAATTAAAAAAAATAAATATACCAATTTGAAAAACACTAAAAATAATAATTAGTATTTATAATTGTACTGTTAAACAACAGCAAACTACAATAGATAAATTAAATGCATTATTAGATTTAACAATATCTCAAAAATATTTCCATATGGTATAAGGAATTCCTATTATTTTATAATTTTGGCAAATGTTAAATCTGAAAACATTGGTTTGAAGATTTAGATTTTAAAAGATAATTTAAAATATTATTAGCACTAAAAGAAAATTCTTTCAAATGTTTCACTACTGTAATATATTAAAAATACATTTTCCCAGTATAATGTTAATTTCTAATCTGAAACAGTTTCGTAATCTCATGATAATCGAACATCATATTTAACCCCAAAATAATAATAACTATAAATGTTAGTAATCAAAAAATAGTAAGAAGCCGATAAAATAATTCCAAATCATTGTCGTTCCATACATTTTCAATCTCAAGTAAGAGTAAATTAATGTTTATATTAATTCCAGGATGAATGTAGGCATGAATGTCTCTGCGCAGTTTTTTTTTTTTTTCAAGAAATGGCAGATTAAAATATTTTTCTTTACAGTTATCAAATTGGAAAATATCGCTTCTGGCAGTTAAAGATCAGTCTCTTACAAATATAACCATTTAACTCATAATATACAACCAGGAATAAAATATTTAAATTAAATAAAACTTACATGCACGTTCCATTAATATCCGTGTATCCTAAAATGGTCATTTCCTTATCTTAAAGTGTTGTAGACGTGTTGTTCTAAAACAAGTGAACTATTTCCCGCGTATTCTCATATTTATTTTTCTGTGGGCAGACGATTTTCGAGCAGATGGTTTGTTACAGATTGTTTGTTTTTGTATGCAAGAAATATGGAATTTGAACGCGCAGAATTTTTCTGAAAGTATCATTCATTAAAATTTTGTATTTGAAGAAATGTCCAATGTATTTAATCTTTTCTTTTTATCCGTACCAAATAATTCAAGTTAAAATGTATTGTAAAGTTCCTTTTTTCTAAATAAATATAATAATAATATTCATAATTAGAGTTTATTAGATAAAACATTGTTTAAATTTTTAAAAGGTGTAAAAATAAATTTAATGTAATAACGACAACCCCCACCCCCCCATTTTTCTATTTTTTTAAAGTAAAGTTTGTTTTGCACAAATTTTGTATATTTCCTTTTTTTTTTTTTTCGGAAAATGCTAATTTTATTTTAAAAGTCTGAAAGAAGTATAATTTATGACTTGAATACAAATTATAAAAATATTCTAAAGCAAGAAATGCATAGATGACTAAACACTGAAGACTCTTTCTACATGCTCATTAAAAGGTGCAGATTTAACTGTAATAGAAAATTTTTAGTTTGAAACCACAGAAGTGTTTCGAATAATTCTGGTCGGTAAAAAAAGAAAGAAAGAGAGAAATTTCTTCCAGGCAAACTAAATATGTAAAGTGTATAAATTTAATATTCGTAATTGTAAATATATTATCCAAATGCTAGATAAAATTGAAATCATGAAAAAGTATACATTCACTGTCTTAGATATCAAATTGATAAAATATAGCCTAAAAATTTAGTTTATTAATGCTTGTATCGTGCACTTTATTTATTATGCCCCCCCCCTCCCCTTTAGTGACGGAATTTACCATTTGCTATCCACTAATATATTTTCATTGCTTATGCCGCTGTAACTCGTGGCTGTTTAAAATATTTCTCTTTATTTTCAAAGATTTTTGAAGTTCATATTTTTTGTCACACTGTGACTTACAATGTGCTGGGTTTTTTGTCACATATGTGACGTGACGAGTGACATAACAGTGACGTCACAATTTTTTTTAATTGCCAGTAAAATATAATTTTACAAAAAGTAACATGTTTTGAAGAATTTTCGTAAGTTTTTAAAGTTTTCTAAGAAGTTCACATTTCAGTCACAATGTGACATCACTGAGTGGTGGCATTTCAGTCACAAATGTGACGTGACCACAGTGACTTGCAGTGACGTCACAGCGACGTCACCGTAACCATGCATGCTATGAGGGTTGGAAGGTTTTACCAGTGCATGAAATAACTAGCCGTCATGTTACCAGTAACGCAGGGTTATTCGTAACTATAGTAATCTGAAAAGAAAACTGCAGACGTAAGTTTGGAACGAATATTCGAAGTGATGGCAGTCATCGAGTGAAAATACGGCGAAAAAATCATCCAATGTAGGTTTCCCATAGTAATAGAAACAAGGCAGGAATAAGTTCAACTTTTTATTTGAATAACTTGGGTATAGCAGCTTCCACAAATAGTTGGAGTCTAATCATCGCTTTATTATAGTCACAATGTCAAGCAAATAGCTTTAAATAATTATTATCGGTAAACAAGATTTGAGATAAGAACATATCGGACAGTGACCAGGGGATGGTATGACAAGTGGAAATACATCCAAAATCTGAGGAAACACTGCGAGCATCGGCTTTTTGTTCGCCTAGTGTAGTAATATAAATATGACGTAGGTCGCGCTATCAGCAAATTAATAATTAAGGATAACACGCCAAGAAAAAAGTAGTGACAGAGTAGTGGATGAATTTAAAATTAAAAAGGAAAACCCCGGAATAAGCGCGGGAAAGTAAGTTCTCGGAGAATTAAAAAAAAAATGGCTGCTAAAAGAACATTCTAAAAGAAAAAGATCAGAAATGGAACATTTAATTTAAGAATACTAAAAACGTAATATTTAAATAAATTAGAGAAGTGAGACATTAAATTAAAGGGAATTTAACAGAGTTAAAGATAGAGATTATTTAATAATAAAGTTTTAGTGAATATAGAATAGTAATTTATAATAGTACAGGGAAATCGCGAAGGAAGATTTAATATTGTAACACACACACGTATTTATTTATTTATTTATTTATTTAATGATGACGCTAATAGATTTTTTACATGATAGATATGGGGCATTCTCACAATCATTTGACTTTTGGGGGAAAAAATCTGGCGAAATTAAACTTGCTAAAATAACATTTTAATCTGATAGACGAATGCCTTAATGATTCAAAATAAAGAAAAACTGGTCAGCAGCGAAAAATATTTTATTTAAATGAGGTTTAAGTTAAACTTGCGAGTTTAATTTGCCTTACCACTTTATCCCTATAACTTTTTATTTTCTTCTAAATTTTTACTTATAATGAATTTGCATAGTACCCACAGGATATTCAAATAAGAAATAATAACAATGTAGTACTTTTAATACAGAATTTTTGTATAACATTGTCTTAAAGGGGTGTTAAAGAAGGGATGGTAAGGTAAAAGAAGGGGATGGTATTGGAAAGAAAGGAAGAAATGGTAAAAAAAGGGACGGTAAGGATGGAACAATAAGGAAAATTACTACCTATTTTTAGGATAATCATGTTAAGACTAAGTGATAGCCACAATGTTCATTGATTTTTAGAAACAGTTGTTAACATTAGATTATTATTTTTTTTAAAATTTACTTTGAAAAGTGCAGGAATAAACCTTGGGGACGGTGAGACTGCCAATAAAGCCACGATGCTTGAAATTGATATTTAAATGCTGATTTAAATTCTACAGTAAATTTCCTGCCAAAGAATTTTAGACCTTTGTTTCTCTAGCATACTTCTGCATGAGAAAAAACTTCAAAAAAATTCTGTGGCTGCATCTGAAATGATTTTCTGTATAATTTTAGAAGAGGGATGATAAGGAATCTAAAACCCAGGGACAGAGTTTAAAAAATAATAGCAACGCTAAAAATGTGTGCATGTTAATTTTTAGCTACATATTTATATAAAACAATAGTTCCAGTTTCAGAAAAAAATTACATCGAATTATTTTTATTGGAACAATTTTATCCAGACAGCTCCAAACTTAAAAATCAGCATCAGGGAAACGTGACGGTATAGGAGTTTTCCAGGTGTTTGGACCCCCAACATCGTCCAAAACTTATTTATCTCATTAATATTGTTGTGCAATCATGCAATGGAATGTTCCCCAGCATATGAAATTAAAAAAACACAATAAATTTTATTAAAATTAAAATTATTATTCAGGGACATGAAAGTCAAAAGATTGTGAGAATGCCCCATATATTGTTAGAATGCCCTTTAACGATACAGAAAATCATGTTTGTATTAAAAATAACAATAATGATTTCAAATAAAAATTTGAAAGCAATACTTTCATAGTGGCCTTGCACCAGGAGTTAACAGCCTAAAAAAACCCGGTATTTAGATTAAGCCTTTTTGATCCTGTTCGTTTCAGTAATTTAAACTCGTACGGTTCATTACATGTCTTAAATTCGAGATTTATTTATATTTTATTCTTTTATTTATTGTTTGATGAATGTTTTTATTTCGATATGGTGCATAAGCTGGAAACAAATGATGAACTATTTATATAAATTTATGTACAAACGGATTTATCTTTCATAATCCTCTGCACGCTATAGAGATAGATTTAAAAAAGAAGAATCATGTTTGAAAATTATTTTAAAAATATGAAAAATTGAGTAAATTTCGATACTGTTTTCAAACAAATTGCATTTGAAAGCACACCTTTTTCCTTATTCGACGGTGTAGAAATTGAAAATGTGCGTTATTTAGACTATTAAAAAATTGCAATAAAAGTTAAATTTAATCGTCTGTTGTTGTCACCATCAAAATGACACCATGGGTTACGCACAGACACGTTTATCCTGTATAATATAGATAGGGGAACCAACTCGGGCCTTCCGGCTTACAGAACATGTGGAAATCACTTTTCTTAACGAAAACTTTACTAAATTTTTTACATTTATATATATTTTTTAGATTGCCCACTAACAAACCAAAAGGCATTTCTATATGAAAAATATCAATTATGTATTCAAATAAAGTTTTGAAATAAATTAAACATGATACTATTGTATTAGACGCATTCCAGGAATTATAATAGCTGAAGAAATCACCAAAGACTTCGCTACTTACAGTAGCCTTTTTGATTCTGATGGTTTCGGTGATTTAAGCGTGTAGTTCGATTACATGTCTGCTAAATTTGTGTTTACTTTTATTATCTTATTTATTTAATGATGAACTTTAAATTTCGTTAAGGAATATTAGCCGGGAAGAAATGTTGGACTATATATATTGTTTTAAGTGCAAATATTGTTTTAACAAACCTAATTATTATTAATACTTTTTATTAATAATTAAATTTATTATATGATTATTCGATAATTATCGTTAGAAACATAATTTCAATGAATTAAACTTTGTTGAATCATAACTCACTTGTCTCGTTATCATTTGTTGCCCCACCAGTGGCTGAGAGGTTCTGCTCTCGAAGCTGGTAGACGGGAGGTGCTGGGTTCGAACCCAATCGCACCCGTCGGCCTAACCGTTTCGGAGTTTTCGTGGTTTTCTTCGAAACCGTGGATTCCCATGCGTAAATACGGGTTAGGTTCCTTTAGAAAGACCCCCACGAAGGGCAATCCCCCCCCGGGCCTATATCCCACGTGTTGATAATTGGCCGTCATAAACACAAACCAAACCAAACCAAACCAAACCGTTATCATTTGTTAAATCAGTTCATTAGATAATAGACAAAATTTGTTTTTTATATCAGAATTTTTAGTATGTACTAGCAGCCTTCGACCGTTATGCTGGTCGGATTCTCTAAAAGAATCTTGAAACAAACGAAATATATCTAGCAAAGGTGAAATAATAATTAAAAAAAAACTTTTTCTTAATATCTAATCAAATATCTATGATTATCCATAACTTATTCATATAATCTTACATTGTCCAGTTAAAAGTCGATGTTGGCGACATAATATACAAAATAGCTCTAAAATCACTAAAGTATCTGTGTTTAAATATTTTCTTAGTGAGTTTGTTATCTTGAATTTCCCGCCTCTATCTAAAACGTCTGCTGAGATATGGCGAAACGCCCTAAAATTTTCGAATCGTTGAAATGTATGTTTAATTATTTTTTTAATAGATTTGTTATCCTAAATTTCTCGCTCCTACCTAAAACTGTTGCTAGGATATGGCGGAATGACCTAAAACTTGCGACCCCTCCATTAAACCTTCTTTGGTGGAAATTTCTAAAATCGATCGAATACATGTTTAAGTATATTTTAGTAAATTAGTTATCCTGAAATTCACGCCTCTATCTAAAACTGCTGCTGGCTGTTGAGATATGACAAAATTACCCAAAAGTTTAAACTCTTCCTTTAATCCTCTAAGAGGCGGATGGGGGGGGGGGGGGAGGATTCCTAAAATCGCTGAAATACATATTTAATTATTTTTTAACAGGTTTGTTAGCTTGAATTTCAAGTTCCTACCTAAAACTTGTGCAGGGATATGGCCAAATGTTCTAAAATTTTCGACCACTCTTCAACCTCCTTAGGAGAGTATTTATAAAATCGCTGAAATAGTGTTTAATTATTTTCTTAATAAATTTTGTATCCTGAATTTCTCGCTCTTATCTAAAACGAATGCTGAGGCAAGACCAAATGTCTTAAAATTTTCGACCCCTCTCCCTCTAATACCCTTAGGGAGGAATTTTCTAAAATCACTGCAATAATCACTGCTTAATTATATTTTTAGCAGAATTATTTTCTGGAATTTCACCATCCTTCCTAAAACGGCAGCTGAAATATGACCAAATTTTCTAAAATTTTCGACCCCCGCCCCCTTTAACCTCCTTAGAAGGGGATTTCTAAAATCGCTGAAATACGGATTTATAAATTTTTTTAGTAGATTTATTTTTTAGAATTTCATACTTCTACCTAAAACGTCTGCTGAGATACGGTCAAATTTTCTGAAATTATCGACCCCCCCCCCCTCCTTTTAACCCCTTAGGGGAGAATTTTCAAAAATCCTTTCTTAGTCCTCGTTAGTGTCATAAAAAGTATTTTTCTTCAATTTTTATGCTCTTTCAATAGTTTGGACTGTGCATCGATTATGAGTCAGTCAGGACAAACTCTTTTATATATATACAGATATATATTCATTTTTATTTAATGTTGATTATAAAAATATATAAAAATTTTTCTTTATAAATTTCTTTTTCATGTATACAATGAATATTGTGACTTTGAAAACGGTGATAATACCACACGGAATAAAATTACCATTCATTTAGTACTAAACATTTGTAAAACACAACTTTTTTAGAAAAAGATCAGAATATTATATGCCTTATTGCGTTTAAAAAAAATCATAATAAAAATACATTTTTTTTAAGAAAACTTCTATTAAAACTATTTGTTAACCGGCTTAATTTAAATTTATTTTTGCTTTTAATTCAATAACAGAAAATTCGAATACGCTAATGCAAGCTCTTTGAAATAACTTAGTACCTATTTTCTCCCTGTTTTCTCATATACGGAAATAAATGCTCGCAGTTGACATTATTAGCTGAGTGCATTTGAAACTTTTCACACATATTCAGTAACAGAGGGGAGAGTTACAATCTTATTGCGCTTGAAACCTTTTAATGAATCGGCTTTTCTGTCTTTTAGTGGTAATGCAAAACATTAATTCAACTCTTTTAAACTGTCTTGACTTATATGAAGTCTAGTATTTACATCCTTTGTCGAATTTGAAAATTTAGTAATTATTTCCTGAAATCATGGTGTTCTTGTCATATATTTTCTAATCCTCTTTAATTAAAGTTATGACTGATTTAGCAAAAGTGAAATTCCTCTTCAATTTCAAAATAAGGATTTTTAAAAGTAGAAATGTATGATTAGACTTTCTGTGACGGCTACAAATCCCTCCATCAAGCTTGTTTTAGAATAAATGCAGATTCTTCTCTATATTCATTATTTAGAGGTATTTGATTTAAATATTTTGAACTTTATTGAATTGAATTTAAATTTAAATTTAAATCTAATCTAATCTATCCTAAATCCCTCTAATCTAATCTTTAAGTCTCTTTTAATCTAAATTTTATTTAAAAATTAATTTAATTTTAAAATTAAATTTTATAATTCATGTATTTTAACATTGCAATTTGACATCCTGACTTAATAAAATTCCTCTTTTTAGGTGCGTTCATAATTATATAAATACGTAGCACCTATAGCCGTCGTTCGGTCCGTCTGTCCGCATATAACAGAGCAAAAGCTACCCAAACCGACGTGTCTGAAATTGTAAATATATAATTGTTGCAAAATTTTGTCGAGTCATTTCCAATTTTATGAAAATCGGATGTATAGGTTAATTACAGGGACAGTCAAAAGTTTTCCGTTACATTACGGCCAATGGGGAAAAAAAATATTGCAAGTGCATTTTAATGATGTTACAGCCTTCCGAATGGTCTGAAATTTAAAAACATAATTGTTGCAAAATTTTGTCGAGTCATTTCCAATTTTATGAAAATCGGATGTATAGTTTAATTACAGGGACAGTCAAAAGTTTTCCGTTACATTACGGCCAATAGGGAAAAAAATTATTGCAAGTGCATTTTAATGATGTTACAGCCTTTCGAACAGAATGAAAGTGACAGGCACTTATGAAGTGCACTAAAATATGCATTCAGTACAATATGCGGTGCAAAAAATATTTATAAAACTAGTTATATTACGAATGCACCTCACTTGCCACGTTTGACGAGCAATTTCCAACTTGTTTGTAGGTGTCATCATGTACAATTTATAGTTTGTATGCTGAAAATGCTATACTAGTGGTTCTCAAACTTAATTATTATGCGAGCTTAAGGTTTGAAGGTATTTCTCGACTCACCCATTATGTGAGAATTTTGTATAATAACTGCTAGGACATGGCGAAATTTCATATAAGGTATATATGCGAATATAATAATAGGCATTCTGAATGTGAATAATCACAATAATAATAGCGTGATATAATAAAACATAACCTTCTTTTATAAGGCACGATAAATGTGTTATTAATAACTATAAAGTTGAAAAATACATTTTAAAAACCCGTGTGATTTAATACATTTTTTTGTACCAACGAGATCGTATATATCAGGTTTAAAACTTGTTAATGTTAGCCTTATATCGTTAGCAGAATTTAATAAAACTCTGTCATTTCACGAAGCTGCTTAATTTACGTACCATCACGATTTTTTCTTTAAAGATGTATATTATAGTCATTATATTTTTCAGTAATTTAAAAATAATAATATATATTTGAAGAATTTGCCAATCATTTCGAGACCGACAGGTGTATGACGACCCATATTTTAAGAACCGCTATATGTATCATGTTTGTAATATCATGTCATAAGGGCTTCTTTTCCATATGAATATGAATGACTCACATTTAATAAATAAAATGCAGTAAGCATTTATCTATTCATTGTAAAAATTTCAGATTTTGTATTTATTTCGTTTTTACTTACAGGGTTATTACAAATGAATTATCGGGTTTTGATACGTTACTATGTGCTAATTAGGAAACGTATATGTTTCCATGACAACTCAAACGAGAGGGCGTTAACTACAGTTTCGCGCTGCGTATGTGTCATGCGTGTGTGGTTGCCATGGTTGCTGGGCGAACGTCATATTCAAAATAGCGACTGGACAGAAGAAAGCGTTTTGTGTACTAGAATTTTCAAAGTGTGAATTACTTATAACCGTTCAGAGAGCATTCCGGAAGGCATACAAATGCAAACCACCAAACCAACAAAGCATTCTGTGCTGGTATCGACAGCTCAAAGAAACCGGCTGTTTGTGTAAAGGCAAAAGTTTTGGCTGACCAAGCGTTACTGAAGAAACATTGAACCGAGTTAGAGAGAGTTTCATACGCAGTTCCAACAAATCACGCTAGGCGCGTACTTTCCATTCCACAGTCAACTGTGTGGAAAATTTCTGCTGTCCAGTCGCCATTTTGAATAAGACGTTCGCACAGAAACCATCGCAAACACACACGCATGACACATACGTAGTACGAAACTGTAGTTAACGCCCTCTCGTTTGAGTTGTCATGGAAAAATATACGTTTCCTAGTTCGCACGTAGTAACGTGTCAAAATCCGATGATTCATTTGTAATAACCCTGTATTTTGCATAATTTTTTTACCTACGTAACACACACATCTGAAAAAATTACATGGTGATCAATTGATACGTTGAGAACCAGAATGGACTCCACATTTTTGTGACAAATAAATTTAAAGTGTCAAAGCATTGTCTGTCATGCCATCTATTGGTTGTATAAAGAATTTTATTAATTTCCAAACTAGTCAAGTGATAGAGCAGTTTAACAGATGCTACAATATGACTTGAATGTGAAGTTGCTAGTGCAAGAGTGGAACAAGTAGATTGGTCCCTTTTGGCATTGCCAACTTAATGACCTTATGCTTACTGAAGAAACTTGTTTACATCCAACACTGGCAGAAATGGCCTAATAGAGCTTGACGAAATAGTATACAGTTTTGTAAAGCATTTTTGTCGAAATTACAGCTGGCGAGGTTGGTCCACTCTGGAGCCTCAATTATCTCTGATGATATTTCATTGTTGGTTGAAAGATTCCACGTCATATGAGATTTACTTATAGAGTCTGCTGGGGAAAAAAGTTTATTATATATGGCGTTTTAGAACAAATGCAACAAACTATAATTGATGATACACGTCAAGACAACCAATTTTTGTATAGGAAAAATTTTATATATGCAATCTTCGCAACGCAGCTAATAATACATAAGGTATCATTGACCTGCTTACAGTACACTTTCAGATGTTTTCCGGGTCATTTTTACATTTTACATATAGCAAATGTATCTTCCGTATTTTATCTTTTGTTATGTAGCTGAAAGTGCATATGGGCCAATACCTGAAAACTGGACAATTTCACTCTAGAATTTTTGCTTTTAAAAATTAATGAAGCAACTTCCAAATACAATTATATACTATGATACATGTTTTGTCGTTTGAATGCTGTAGTGTTTTGATATCAAGGATGTATATTTTATTCGTAGGATGAACTTTTATGGAAGAAAGAGTCTGTTAACACCATAATTAGTGTTTAATAATTGGGATTGAGATGATGGAGATCGAGGTGATGATTTTGTCTTAACAACTGCACAGCCATTTTTTTTTGGATCCTTTTGCACACATGTAAATTATTAAATATGCCATGTGGCATTTGTATGTTAGATAAATAAAGTTGCAATAAGCTTTTTTGTTATAAATAAAAATTTAAATAACGGGACATGAATGATGCTATAAAAAATACTCATTCCTATTCAGAACAACAACTAAATATTTCTAAATATGAAACAAAGAGATGAACGACTTACCTTCATCCATGGTGGCTAGTTGAACTTTAGTTGCTGTTACAATAGAAATAATTCTGCCAGCGCCATCTAGTATCTGTTAACCTAAATGTGGGTTTAGAGGGACTGATATGATGGTCAACGTCAGGGACAAATATATTTACTACAATATTTTACTGTACTACCTATACTAATAAAGAATAATTATATTTTCCCGTAATGTATATATACAGGTATAAATATATAATAGCAAAAGTTAATAATATTTATAGAAATGTTTACAGCATACATTTAATATTGGATATTTGTACCTGGGGACAAGGACTGAATTGAAATTATTATTTTGTTTATTTAAAGCTTAAAATTAATTGTTTATGCATCATTATATGTCTATTTATCATTGGTAATTGTTATAAGAAATGTTACAATATATTACATTTTTCAATTTTTGGTTTTAGTATAATTAATGAAATATTATTGTCTGTGGACGCAAATTGTCCAATTTTCAGATATAGACCCATGTTGTATCACTGGCAGTTCATACGGAGAGTTCATATCGTGTCACTAACCTGATTACAGTACACTTCTAACTTGTCTTCTCATGTCATCCCATTTTACACAAACCAAAGTTAATCTGTTTAAAGCTTAAATAATATCTTCATTATTGTTAGACTTATGAATGAAAATACAACCTCGGCTTGTAGACATCAAAACTGAAGTCCAACTTTTGTGTTGGAACAAAATTTAAGATAAAAAGAAGGTCACCCATATACAACATGTAAAATACTCGTATGTTCATTTTTAACTTTTGTGAGGACGCGTTAAGGGGAGCAGGAAAGCCCTATCTCCACCAAGTTAAATTCGCATAATTTATGTACCTTTTCTTAGAAATGGTGAAACAGAGAGGTCAAGATTTTTTAGAGTGTTAACAGACCATTTTCTTTCTAAGTGAAACTGAAAATTAACTATTAATTATTTCTTGAAAGTCATTTTTAAATTAGCATTTTTGGTGAGATTTCACTACCTAAAATAAATAATTCTCAACAAATCATTAAATCCCAGTGTTAAAGTACACAATATAACATAATATAAGTATTAAAAAAAATCTGAGTTCTTAAGTTTAATAGATATTGAAAAAAAGGAACAGAAACATGAAAAATCCAAGTTTTGAGAAAAAGTGAATTAAAGATTTAAGTGGCCATTAAGCTATGAATTACTCTTAAAAAAAATGAATAATTCCAACCCTTTTTTTTTTATACATAAACATGCGTGACACATCGTTGAAAAGATAAAAGTTTACACTATTTAATGATATAAAAAAGGAAAATTCAATTTTTTGCCCAAATTTCGCTTACCTGGTCCCCTTAGGTCATTTTACGCGAACGGACTTTTTTTTTTCGGACAGAAGTTACATTATTACAAATGCAATATTTTTATAAAAGTATAAGAGACATCATTAGAAGTGAGGAAAAATTAAATTTTTATTTAGATGCCATTTCTGAGAATAGAGTTTCAGAAAAATCTCATTTGTCATAAAATTTACAAAAGGGCATCCGCTGAAAGGTTATAGACATTTTATTCAAAACATTTATTTTGCAGATTTTGCATTCTATTTCGCTAAAATGAACAGTCAGACTTTTAAGAAATTGTAACATATTGTATAAATAAACGTGTATGCGTGAAATTATCTTAAATTGCGATTCACTTATATCAAACATGTATTTATTTTTATGAAAAGATGACGTTTTGCTTTGATAGAAAGTTTTGTTAGCCTCGATTTATCTAGTAAGTAGTTTTAAAAACTTCTCATATGGCTGAGTATGAAAACGTTATCTTGAATGTAGAACATCAGATCTTAAAAAATCGTGTGTAAACTCATAAATTAATAAAATTTAAATATAATCAACTTATTAATTATTAAACTCAGAAAAGCAGTGTTGATTAAATATTTCTTTAAGGTTTTGCACAAGTGAATCTAATAACATTAATCTACAAACTTAAAAATAACTTGCAACAGAAACCGCAATAATTAAACAATATGCTTTTATCACAGGGCTGCGGAGTCGCTAGGAAAAATGACCGACTCCGACTCCTGGATTTCTGAAACAATCGATTCCGACTCCGGCATACACACAGGGGTTCTCAAAAAGATTATAATACGCTTTAATTTTTTACCAGTTGGATTTATATAGATAATGCAAATTGAAAAAGTGTTCAAAATTAAATAGTAATTAAGATTAAGGATCAACCGAAACAGAAACAGAAACCGAATTTCGGTAATATTTCTATTTTCGGCCGAAAATTTCGTTCGGTTAGTTCTAAATACAGTAAAAACAATTATATTTATTACTTTTTATGGGGTGTCCATTACTGGAATAGAAGGTGTCCATTACTGGAACAAAGGATGTCCATTACTGGCATTTCAGGTGTTTTGACATATTTCTGCTATATACAATTAAATTTTGATTCATATTGGGAAATGAGACTATAGGAATGGTTAAATATTGCTGATAAATTAATATAATATTGAAAAACTGGAATATAATACACATAACTATTACTTAAAAAACAATTTTTAGAGAAATTCTTTAAGGGTGTCCATTACTGGCACATCTACCCTATTTATAGATATGTAGATAATATATCCCATATAATCCGACTGGCAGGATTTCCTGCAAAGCATTATAGACAATTTTGTGCTTTAAAAAAAACTGTTCGGTTGGCACTAGTTTTTTGAAATAATAATTTTCCTCTTACTTGAAGAATGATGTATTAGATGAAAGGAACATTACTCTTAAAAGGCCGGGTAATTATCCTCATATTATAAAAATGTAGTTATCTACATTTGAGATAGTAATGCATGTATTTATAATTTACAGTTTATATACCAATTTCAGACATTAATTCATACTTTAAAGACAATTTTAATCACTGTAATATATAAAAGATGTAATACCAGATAGACTTAAATGCTTCGGGTTAGGTTTTGACACTTTTGATTTGACCTGATTTTTCAAAATAAAATATGTTCTGAATATTTTTCAAATGAAAAATCTATATATTTGAATATTAATGAGCGTTCATTTTTATACAAAAAAGATAAAATTGTAGACTTTTTTTTAAATTGTTTATTCTGTAAAATATGAACTAATTTTCTTTCGTTTCGAATTAGGGTCGGATTGACGACTTTTTTTCCATTTTCGGATTTGGTTGACGAATTCCTTTTTGTCGGGTTTCGGGTTGACTTTCAGCAAAAATTTCAGATTCAGGTCGGGTGCAACCCGGCCTTTGGAAGACTCTAGTAGAGGCTTAGAAATAGAAGAGCGTCTAAGTTTTGGGTAAGAAATAATTAAGAAGAAAATTGCAGTTTTTTGTTTTAATGAGAAAAATTCTGTATGAGTTGTCCTATGTTGTAGTGGTAGCGGCATTAATCAGTTTCATATTTTACACACATTGTCTTTTATCTGAAATATTGAAAAATAAGGCAGTATAAGTTGAACAAAGGATAAGTGAAACATCCATTGTTATCTGAAGTAGATTGTTGCATTCGTTAGGGTCTGATTCGAACGGTGGTTCGCCCCACCAGTGGCCGAGAGATTCTGCTCTCGAAGCTGGTAGACGGTAGGTGCTGGGTTCGATCCCAATCGCGCCCGTCGGCCTAATCGTTCGGAGTTTTCGTGGTTTTCTTCGAACCTTGGTTTTCCAAGCGTAAATACGGTTTAGGTTCCCTTAGAAAGACCTCCACGGTGGGCACTCCCACCACTTAGGGCCTATATCCTTGTGCTGATAATCGGCCGTCATAAACGCAACCAACCAACCAATCGAACGGTTGTTCGGATTGAGTTGGCGCTAAATGTTTTTCGTTGTGGTCCAGTCTGGTAATTATTATTGCGGGTTCTCCCGAGTTTTCAAAAGAAAGCCCATAATATCGTTTAACTTATAATTCGAATAAGTAAATATATATGCCTTTTCCTGCACAAAAGGTAAAAGTGCTATTAGAGATGACTATTTTCCATAATTCCAATAAAATTTTGATTTTATTTCATTTCGGATCGGGTTCATAGTTCAGGTTTCTTTCCGATTCGCTTCGGACTGACTTAAAATATAAATTTCAGGACCCGACTCGAACACGGATGGACAGAGGTTAAATTGAAACATCTGTTTTTGTCTGAGTTAGATTCCTTCATTGGGTTTTGTAGTCGGACAGGCACGGAATTCGGGTTGAGTTTGACTTAATTTAAAAAAACAAAACAAAACAAAAACCTTTCAAAACTCACTTTAATTTAATTATTATATGTCGTCTATGAGCTGAAGAAGTAAGTAAATGAATCAATTTAATGACTGATGTAGAGGCAAAAAAATCACATCCGCCCTTTTGCCTTATATTTACTCATTAACATGTCAATAAACTGAAAAATAACTAAATATTTTTTAATGTATAGAGTTAAAAAAAATAATAATTCAGTTCATAAATTTAAAATTAAGCGTAATTGGTTTTATTTTTTATTTCCTTCAAACTGTTCAACAAAAAGTTTGGAGTCGGAGTCGGAGTCGGCATATTTTTAGCGACTCCGACTCCGACTCTTTTCACCGAAAAATCACACCGACTCCGACTCCACAGCCCTATTTTATCAACGCTGAATCTGGAAATATATAGCCAGTTTTTCTCGACCATGCATCACATTTTTTTTATACAACCTCGGGTGTAGGATGCCATATCCATATTTATACTTAAACTATTTTACTTAAGGCTGTTCTTAACTGCTCTGCTCAACATGCGCAAAACGTTTTAACACATTTACAAATTTATTTTTTAACGGAAAGGTATAAAATTGGATAGCCTGGCCATGGAAGCGATTTGGAATTGAACTGTTTTTTCCATTTTTTGATCAATCAATTACCTATTGAGTTATAAGCGTTTTCGATCACGTGACAAACACGTTTTTCGACCTTTTTTGAGTGCTCTTTCTTCCTCCACGCGGGAATTCGGTTCAAAACGATTACTTTGACATTATTATCTGAAAGATTCTATTGCGTTTGCAGAAAAATGGAAAAAAAAGCTCAATTACACAGTTTCTGAACAACAATACCAACTTGTTTCATGCATTTTCGAGCAAAAATAAATTAAAACTTATGTCGGGAAGTTGCCCTTTTGTATTTGAGAACACCCTTACCCGTTAATAGTCGCGCGTTGGTCTTTTCCCCGCCCGAAATTCGTTATCTTCCTCTAATTCATTTCCCATTAAAGTTACGATAGCCAAATTCCGTGTAGCTGACCTTGAGTGTTCACACTCTTGTGTAGTAAAATTGCAAGTCATTCCTGCTATTTCTTAGCATTTTATCGCATTCTTAAGTTTCAATCGGTCTGAATGACCGCGTTGCGACCACTTGCGTTAGTTGAATTTTTCCCCCGTCGTGTTCATCCTTTCCCATTTCCGCGAAATCTGTGGGGGAAAGTTTCTTCGAAGTCCGGACTCTCTGCCTGTTGTTATTTCGTCTTTCTATCTTCTATTTTACCCGTTCATAGAATACTTTTTTTACTTTTAGAATGTGACTTAAAATTGTTTTATTATATTAGTTGTGAAGTCAGTTCGCACAAAAAACTGATGGAAGATCACTTACATTTTTTTTTTTTTCATTGTCAAATATTGCGGGAATAAATTCTCAAATTGACAATCGTTTAAATATGGAAAAAAAGGGAAATTAATCATCATTATTTCAAAGAACTTGCTTTCCATTTATTACCGGAACATATAAATGAAAGAAAACAGACAATAACACTGCCAAACCATTAAAAAAGAGAGAAGAGAATTTTGTGGGAATCAGTAAAAAAATTGCCGTATCTCCAAAATCTGAAAAGTATCGTTTTTGTACAATAAAACAAATTCGAAAGATAAAACAATTTTCTCAGAAATGCAGTATGTATATCTGTGAAGAACATACATATAATTTATTTGTACAATAAGAAAAATAATGAGAATTTTATAATGTAGGTTAGAAATTACGAAATAAAAATCTCTTTTGGATAATTCAGTGAATGTTTATACTATGATTTAAAAAAATATTTTAAGTATTTTTCTAAAATTTATCTATTTTAAAATTTTCATACTGTAAGTAAAAACACATTTTTTTTTTTAAACAATGCCTCAGAAAATGTTTTTATTACTATTATTATTATTGAAATCCAATAGAGGCTTGGGGGCGGTATCTAACAAATTTAAATTTGTTGTCCTTCATCAATTGTTCAAACTATTTTTCAGAATAATGTTTTCCAGAATATGAGAGAAAATTCATTTAAATTAAATTATTGCTGCATATTTATAACTTCGGAGAAAATTTTCTTATTGTTTTTATTATTTTAATGAATGTTATTATAAAACAATAAATTATAATATTAATACCTTATTATGTATTGTACAATTGAATATTTATTTTAATTAAATAGTTGCTGTAAAATACATCCCTATTAAGATGAACCTTTCAATGATTCTATTAATTAAAATAATTTATCCATCTTAGGATTTAAATCTACAATTTCAAATGTATTTAAATTAAATATATAATTTCAATAACTTATTTATTATTTACTTTATATAAGCGAAGTTCGTATCCAGCGTTTTTATTCAAGGGCGCTGCTCCCACCCTGAAATAAGTAAAGAAGAAATCGTGCATTTTCATTTGAAAAATGGATTTAATCACAAAATCTCGAGAGCCCTCCCCCCTCCTCTCCCCCCTCATACACACACAGACACCCCACAAAATAAATAAATAAAACGTAGTTACAACATTTACATTTATAATTTCGAAGTTAAGCATTTTTTACCTTTTTCTTTATTATATATATATATATATACATATATAATATGCTGGTAAATTAGTGGTATTGTATTTGGTTTTTGTGTTGCATGTCATAGGTTCCATTTTTATTTTCAGTTTAATTGTTCAATTTAATGTCAGTGTAATATATTGATGCTAAATTTATTATTTTTATTTTATTAAATGGATATAGAGTGCCGGAGTATCATAAAAATCTACCTGACTCTGATTATGTCCTTCCAAAATAAATAAATAAATAAATAAATAAATAAATAAATAAATAAACCCTATCACGAATTTAGATTCATATTCGTAAATGTTTTCCTACTAATTATTGATTCATAGTAACATCAGAAATTCAATCAAATCATTTACTATTTACTTTTAAGTATTTATGCAAAACGAAGAAAGAGTTATTAAAAACACTTATCTAGATGCCAACTGAATATATACTTAAGCGAAATAAATAATATCTGTAAAAGGTTGTGAAATAAATAATTGCTGTAAAATGTTGTAAAATGAATAATTGATGTAATCTTTTAAAATTCGGTCAATATATTCACCCTACGTTTTCCGTTTTCGATCATCTGATAACACCGGGATGTTTCCCCTTCGTTTTCGGCCTGCTGGTAACGGCGGCAAATGGACCGAACGCGACTACTAACGTTCTAAAAAATGTCGCGACTACTCTCGGGTTAGGATCATGTACAGTCGTGGAAAAAAAAAAGTTAACACCCCCTACTAACTCCTCAACAAATTACCGTTGAAGAAAGTTACTGGTACCTAACGAGTGGAAATAAAGTCTACTTTTAAATGTCGTATATAAAATTTGCTTAGGGGGGCATCTACATATTAAAACGAATCCAAACTTCAGTTTTTTCAATAACAATACCCAATTTTAACGAGATATTTCAAATCTTCGTTTCAGACTATGCCTTGACACCGAATTTCAAGTCATTTGAATGATAAGTTTTTAAATTATAAACATTCAAAATTTAGTGCTTCTAATGTTAAATTACATTTTCATATTTTTATTTATATCTCCAGAAATTATGCTCCTAATGTGCTAATTTTTTGTGTAGCAATAATACTAATATACCCAAACATAAATACGCTGCATTTGCAATTTTTATAATTTTATGATACACAATTATGAATTATTAAATTAATATTCGAAAAAATTATGAATTGCAACCTACAATTTTTTTGATGGATTTAGATTTGTTAAGTCCTGCTTTATGGAAATCCAAAATTTCACATTTTTCTTCCAAATAGTTTTCAAGTTATGCTTAAAAAACGGCAAAATGATGGTTTAGGGGCCGTCTAAGTGACTAGATATTTGAAATTTCTTCTGCTGTCCTGTAATCTAGCAGGCTTCATTGACTTCTTAAGGTGCCGTGATCAAGATGGGGGCTCTCTCGGTTAACAATAGAGTTCCGAACTTCAATTTGGATACAACCCTTAAAATACGCTCGTTTTAAAATAATTAATTTCTCGGAAACTTATGGTACGAATTGCATAAAAATTCGTTTTTAGGCTAATTGAAGGGTGAAGAGTTCATTTATGCTGTCAGAATTGGGTACTGCTATTGAAAAAAACAAAGTTATGGTTCGTTTTAATACGTAGGTGGCCCCCTAAGCAAATTTTATATACATCACAATCGTTCGGTACCAGTAACTTTCTTCTACGATAATTTGTTGAGGAGTTAGTAGAGGGTGTTTACTTGTTTTTCCCACGACTGTACATACAAAAATGCTAACAAAATTGAAATTTTCCACACGAACATCTAATTTTACATCGCATTCGGATCCTTCTGTGACTTTTACACTGTAAAAAAAATATTTAACATTACTCCATAAAGTTTGTGGAAGCCTTGCAGCCACCATTTTATTGAGTAATTTTACCGATATAACTGGCGTTACGTTACAAAAATGTGTAATATTACACAGATTATATTAGTTTAAATTATAAGTTAAATATTAAATTATTTACAGTGTACCTTTGAATACCAAACATGAATTCATCCGGTGAAATGGTATAGGAATTATGAATAAGTAAATTTTGGAACTCCTAATATTAATTTTTTTTATATAATTGCATAACAAAATACAACAAGGGTAGTTTATTGCTCAATTTTAGGGTAGTTTATAAGTCAAAAACTACTTGGCAATGACCTGCAATTTTGAATATGAATAATCAAAGCTTCTTGAAATCAATTTCTGTCAAAAAGTTTATTGGTTACAATACATATAGCTCATATTCAAAATATTAGAATAATTGAGAAAAGGTAATAAGAAAAAAATACTTTTCATTTATTTTTTTTTATACTAAGTAAATGCAATTAAATTTCTTATAAATTAAATCTGGAATGTTTAGATAAGATTTTAAAATTTACAAAATATAAAATACAGTACAATAAATTAGATATACAGTTTTCTGAAGCACATCAAAATATTAGAACAAAAATTTAGATTGGTTCAAAATATTGAAATATTTTATTTTACGCAACAATATTACCTTATGAATATGAAGTAAATGGTAGATAATATTTTGTAGTATCCCCGTTAGCTTTCATAACAGCGTACAGTACAATCTATCTTGCGTACTATATACAAGGTGTTTACAAATATTTCTTTCAATATTAGCCCAAATAGACTTTATACGTGCCATTAACGCAGTTTTACTTGAAGGAAAATTTTATTGGAGTTTTTTCTTCATTATACACCATAAGTTTTCGATGGGATTAAGGTCTGGTAAGTTTGGCGGCTAAGGAAGAACCTTAATGTTGCGATGGCGGAACCAATTCTTAGTTAACACTGAGGTTTGTGGTGATGCTAAATCTTGTTGAAAGATGAAATCATCTTCAAATAAATCTTCTGACGATGGAATAATGTAATAATCCAAAATTTCTTGATATATCTTAGAGTTGACATTTTCATAGACGATGCATAACTTTCCAGGTCTTTCTGCACTCATGCAACCCCAAACCATGACACTAGCAGAAAATTTTATGGAACATTTAAGGCATTCTTTATCAAATGCGTCTTGCTTCATCCTCCAAACTCGAATACCTTGATTACCATATTAAACACAAAACATACTTTCATCACTAAATAATATATTTTTCTAATCTTCTTCGCTCCATAAACGTCTTGATTTACACCAATTAAATCTTATACGCTTTTGTTTTGCAGTCATGAGAGGTTTTGTTTTTGGTACACGAGATTCAAACTTTAATTTATGGAGACGCCTTAGTGTTGTCGATGTAGAAACTTCAACTCCTTCTTCTTTCCATTTTCGGTGCAAGAATCGCACACTTTCAAAACGGTTTTTCTTAACTATATGCTTCAGTTTCCTGTCATCTCAGGCAGATGTTTTTAATTTTCGGCCGCCATTTCGGCGATTATTTTGAAAATTTCCATTTTTTTAATATTGTGTTAGTATTTTACTAACGCTTGATTTCGAACAATGTGAATAACTTGCTATATAACATTGAGTTTTACCGTGCCGATACAAATCAGCCGTACGGAGTTTAATAGATTCAGGAATATCACTCACACGACCCATTTTAAGACGAAAAAGCAAACAAACTGCAAAAAGATGACTGATTTTAAATAAAATCGTCTGAATTTAATCTATGATGCCACCAGATATGAATTGATGATAATTAAAGGAGAATTAATGTGACATATTCTAATATTTTGAACCACTTGAATAAATATTCTAATATTTTGACTTTTCAAAACAATTTTTTTTCAATTAATCTTTTTAAAAATGATATTAATTTTAAGATAAGTTTAATCAACAATAAATTTTTAATAAAAATATTGTTTGCATATTTGCATTAAAAGACATTAAATTACCAAACTATATTTTCAATTTGTAAAAAAAAAAAAAAAAAAAAAAAAAATCTAATATTTTGAATTTGAGCTGTATTTATTAATTATTTTTCATAATTTATATCTTTAAAGTTATACAGGGTGTCCAAAAAGTCTTTCCTCTATTGCAAAATTTATTCTTGTTCGCTATGTATAAAATTGACGGCATGTGATAATAAAGCCAAAATGTTGGAAAACAAACCAAGTTCTTTTTTTGTTGTTGTTTCTGATTATTTTAACGTGTCTCAGAGTCAGTGTGTAGGAAATCGGAATTATTCACAAATCTGGGAAAATCTCTGGCATCACGAAATCCGGTCAACAAAAACAGTGCTAAGGAACATTTGAACAAGATGCCGCCTGGCATCAAGAGCATTAAGTCGTAGTATGAGAAGTTCAAGACAACAGGCACTGTTGTTTACGTACCGGGAACTGGCCAACCATCAACATCCCGTAAATGGCTGGAAGAACACATAAGGCATGGTGACGTCACGGCGACGTCGTTGTGAAGTCACACTGTGATTTTGTGACCGTCGATGTGACGTCATAGTGACTAGAATGCGAAGTCGTTATGGTCGTTTTAGAGGTCGTTTGTGACGTCACATTGTGACCACTCTGTGAAGTCACGGTGTGACAAATTTGTGAAAAGTGTGTCATTTGTGACTATTTTGGCATTAATTTTGTGACGATCCTGTGACGAATGCGACAATGCTTTGAAGTCACATTGTGACCAATTTGTGAAATATGTGTCATTTGTGACGAACTTGTCATAAATACTGTGATGATTTCAAATGAAATTATGAATTATTAAATTAATATTCGAAAAAATTATAAATTACAACCTACAATTTTTTTGATGGATTTAGATTTGTTAAGTCCTGCTTTATGGAAATCCAAAATTTCACATTTTTCTTCCAAATAGTTTTCAAATTATGCTTAAAAAACGGCAAAATGATGGTTTAAGGAGCCGTCTATAATTGAAGTGACTAGATATTTGAAATTTCTTCTGCTGTCCTGTAATCTAGCAGGCAACATGAATAAGTGGTAAGAAACTTGCATATTACACGATCTTTCAAGGCAATTCGCATATTTCGCATGATCTTTTGAAGAAATTCGCTTATTTTACACGATCCTTTGGCGAAAATCGAGTTTTTTCCACGACCATTCAAAGAAATTCGCATTTCAAATTAATTGCTTAAAAGGCGCAAAGGGCAACATAATGAGAAAGATTCCATGCCGGGACTCGAACCCAGTTCATCAGTATAGCTCACTGACATTCTACCGACTAAACCACATGGAACGATACGCAGTATGGAAAATTTCTCACTATTACATGTTGGCAAGGCGACAAACGCAGCACAACCCAGCTAAAAATGAACTGCAGAAATTCTACAAAAAAACCGCAGTTGGAAAACTGCGGTGATTTGGCCAATTCCACTACAGTTTTTTTGCGGTCAATACAACTACAAAATTTCTGCAGTTTACTAACTGCAGTAATTTCGCTGTTGTATTAACCACAAAAAATCTACAGAAAATTTATAGTTATATCAATATTAAAAATTCTGTAGTAATTTCGCAGTTCTATTGACCGCAAAAATTCTGTAGTGGAATCGGCCAAATCACCGCAGTTTTCCAACTGCAGTTTTTTTGTAGTTATATCGACCTCAAAAATGTTGTAGTTTTTTTACTGAGTATCATTTCAAACCTGGTTTCTGTAACATTATCAGGGGTCGATCCAGGGAAAATTTGGGGCCTATTTAAGGCCCTTTCACAAAAATATATTTATTAAAATAAGCCCCATCACAAAAATAAATTTAATAAAATGGGCCCCTTCACATAAATAAATTTAATAAAATAGGCCCCTTCACAAAAATGAACTTAATTAAACAGGCATCTTCACAAAATTCGTTTTAATAAAATAAGCCTCTTCGTAAAATTGTTTTTCATTTTCATTTTAAAATGTTTAGTTTCTAAACAAAACCAGGTCACGAAAACAAAAACTTTAGCAAGAGGATTTAAAGAAGTTTTTGTTAATAAATGCTTGGTAAGAATTTGAGTAACTGGATTTTACCTTTCATTACAAAATGTTATTTTTCACAAAATAACTTTTACCTTTCACAAAATGGGCCCCAAGAATAAAAACCTGCATCGACCCCTGATTATATGCTCTGGATTGAAAAATTTGTTGAAATAGAAAAATTCTAAGTAAAAAATCTAAACATTTCTAAAATACTTTAAGTTTATTGTGTGGCATATTTACTTTATGAAAGCAATTGTCATTGGAACCGTGTATAAAGAGTTGTCTGTCGAAAAGCATGCGTTGCGATTGGGGGAGAATTTCGAGGCAAAGGCCCTACCGCGAGGGAGGGTATGTGGGTAGTGGGACACCGAAGGTGCATACATGAATAAGCGGTCACAATCCTTTCCAACAATATGTCATATGATGGGTGTAGGGAAAATTTAGTAAAGCGCCCCCACGAGGGACAAAGTGGTGGATGGAGTACCGGAAGTGCTTAAAATGATTAAGCGGTCACAGACCTTTAAAATGACATGTCACAAGACGGGCGTCGACAAAATTTAGGAAAGTGCCCCCTGCGGGGCAAAGTGGTGGGCAGAGTACCAGAAGTGCATAAAATGATTTAGGGGTCACAGGCCTTTCCAATAATATGTCACATGATGAGTGTCGGGAAATTTTAGGAAAGTGACACCCCTGGGGGGCAAAGTGGTGGGCGGAGTACCGGAAGTACATAAAATGATTAAGCGGTCACAGGCCTATCCAACGATATGTCATATGACAGGTGCCGGGAAAATTTACTAAAGTCCCCCCCGGGGGGCAAACGGGTGGGCGGAGTACTGGAAGTGCAGAAAATGATTAAGCGGTCATAGGCCTTTCCAACGATATGTCACATGATGGGTGTCGGCAAAATTTAGTAAAGTCCCCCCCCCCGGGGGGGCAAAGGGTGGGCGAAGTACTGGAAGTGCATAAAATGATTAAGTGGTCTTAGGCCTTTCCAAAGATATGTCACATGATGGGTGCCGGCAAAATTTAGGAAAATGCCCCCCCTGGGGGGCAGAGTGGTGGGTGGAGTACCGGAAGTGCATAAAATGATTAAGTAGTCATAGGCCTTTTCAACGATATGTCACATGCCGGGTGTCGGCAAAATTTAGGAAAATGCTTGGGAAAATTTCGTAAAGCGCCCCCACGAGGGGCAAAGTGGTGGACGGAGTACCGGAAGTGCATAAAATTATTAAGTGGTCACAGGCCTTCCCAACGATATGTCACATGACGGGTGTCGGTAAAATTTAGGAAAGTGCCCCCCTGGGGGGCAAAGTGGCGGACGGAGAACCGGAAATGCATAAAATGATTAAGTGGTCACAGGCCCTTCCTACGATATGTCACATGATGGGTGGCGGTAAAATTTAGAAAAAGGCCCTTCCGCGAGTGTAAGGCAAGTGGGGGAATGGGACACCGAAGGTGCATACATGAATAAGCGGTCACAATCCTTTCCAACGATATGTCACATGACGGGTGTGGGGAAAATTTAGTAAAGTGCCCCCACGGGGGTCAAAGCAGTGGGCAGAGCACCGGAAGTGCATAAAATGATTAAGCGGTCACAGGCCTTTTCAACGATATGTCACATGAGGGGCGACGGCAAAATTTAGAAAAATGCCCTCCTCTGGGGAGGGGCAAGCAGGAAGAGGGCCACCGAAGGTGCATAACACGAATAAGTGGCCACAGACCCTTCCAACGATATGTCACATGACGGATGTCGCAAAATTTAGAAAAGTGCCCCCCCTAGGTGTGGAAGTGGGCGGAGGGTCATCGGAGGTACATAACATGAATAAGTGGTAAGAAACTTGCATATTACACGATCTTTCAAGGCAATTCGCATATTTCGCATGATCTTTTGAAGAAATTCGCTTATTTTACACGATCCTTTGGCGAAAATCGAGTTTTTTCCACGACCATTCAAAGAAATTCGCATACTACATGATCTTTCAGCGAAATTCGCGTATTTCGCATGATCTTTTGAAGAAATTCGTATATTTTACATGATCTTTTGACGAAATTCACATATTTTACACGATCGTTTGACGAAATACGCATTTTTTTGTGATCATTTAACAAAGATCACATTTTTTTACGATTCTTTGACGAAATTCGTGTTTTTTCCATGACTTTTCAAAGAAATTCGCACGATCTTCTTAAGAAATTGTGATATTTTACAGGATCCTTTGGAGAAAATCACATTGTTTCGCACGATCTTTCGAAGAAATTCGCATATGTTACACAATCTTTCAATGAAATTCACATTTTTTCCGCGATCATTTGACAAAAATCCCATTTTTTCGCGATTCTTTGAAATTCGCGTTTTTTCCACGACCTTTCGAAGAAATTCGCATATTACACAATCTTTTGATGAAATTTGAGCATTCCGCAGTATCTTTTGGAGAAATTCACGTATTTTACACGATCTATTGGCGAAAATCACGTTTTTTTCGCAATTCTTTGCTGAAAATTGTGTCTTTTTCGTGATCCTTTAACGAAAATTTCATTTCTCCGACAGTCCTTTGACGAAAATCGTGTTTTCTAGTGATCCTTTGATGAAAATTGCGTTTCACAGCTATCCTTTGACGGAAGTCGCATTTTTTCCTGTAATCCTTTGACGAAAATCTCATTTTTTCCATGATCCTTTGACGTTAATAGCGTTTTTTCCATGATCCTTTGACGATTATGCTCAATTTGGCACAGTTCGTACTCACGTTTTTGTTATATTTCATACACTCCCACTACATCCCTTCCCCCATTAAAAATGTCAACAAATTTTAATGCATATTTGCATCGATCCCAGGAATAATAAAATTCACTGCCGAAAGAGTGGAATTCCACATTTCTGCGGCAAAGCAACACGTCTGAAAGCATCTTTCGATTATATAGTTTCTGAATACGAACACCTGCCAGTTTCATGCGTTTCCGAACAAAAATAATTTAAAACGTATGTCATAAAATTGCCCCTTTGGATTTGAGAACACCTTTAATGAAAAGTATTCACCATAACAAATGCACAGAGATAAATCCAGTCAGGAGATACAGTGTTCCCACATCACATATATATATATAATGCTAATAATGCATATATTTAAATTGAAGGATGAAATTTATAAAAATATTTTACTCAAATTTTTCCGATAGATTTCAGTACAATTAAAAAAAAAAAAACAGAGCAAACATAGATACAATATGTCAAATTTTTTAAATTGAACAGAACTGAAATTATCGATGCAAGTTTGAAAATATGAATTTCATAAAATACGAAAAATGTCACATAACTTAGTTTTTCTATAGAAAAATCCCAAAACTTCCTTAAATAAAATTGCACATAACAAAACTTTTTCAAAGAAAATTACGTCATAAGAACTAGAGTAATCTTTGTTATTCAGAGTAATGTTTGTTACTTTGTTCATTCTGACACTATTGTATATGTGTGCCTGGGAAATTTCTCCCTATTTCATGTTGGCAAGGCTACAAACGCAGCACAAGATGGAATATTCATCTTGAGCCACCGACATGGAGCAAACACGAAACTTAATTAAATCCAGCATCGATTGAAACTAGATTAATACTTTGAAATTTTTCCAGTGAGAACCATTCGCCTTGCATACAATATTTCGAATGAAAATAAATTTCAAATTAATTGCTTAAAAGGCAATTTTAATTTGAAATATTGTATGCAAGGCGCATGTTTCTCTCCGGAAAAATTTCCAAGTATTAATATAGTTTCAATCGATGCTGGATTTAATTAAGTTTCGTGTTTGTCCCATGTCGGTGGGTCACGATAAATATTCCATCTTGTGCTGCGTTTGTAGCCTTGCCAACATGAAATAGGGAGAAATTTTCCAGTCTGGGTATCGTTCCATGTGGTTTAGTCGGTAGAATGTCAGTGCGCTATACTCATGGCGCGGGTTTGAGTCCCGGCATGGAATCTTTTTCACTATGTTGGCCTTTGCGCCTGTTAAGCAATTAATTTGAAATTTGATTTTCATTTGAAATATTGTATGCGATGCGAATGTTTCTCTCTTGAAAAAATTTCAAGTATTAATACTGTGATGATTCTTGTCATAAACACTGTGGTGAATTTTAAAATAAAGTTTTGTTTGAAACATAAAATCTTATCTTTTCAACAAAATATCACTATTTTGGAGTCGTATTCTTCTAAAATATTTTTAATTTTTCAACTTAAAAAACAATGCTTATCAATTGACATCTTTTTTTATTAAGTTCTAAGCTTGATCTTGAATTAAAGCTTGATATTAAGAATGTGTAAGTTTTGTAATGTGTTGTGATTTGTCATTGCTTTATTAAATACGAACATGGAGTCTAACGGATATTAATCCACTTCTTATATATAGAACGACATAAGCCATATTTATTTATTTTTTTTATTCCCGTGTATATTGTATTTTGTGAATATGAGCTAAATAGATTTGGTTTGTTTAATAGGAAAAGACTGATCTGGGAAATAGAAAAAACAAGTATGAAAAACCATGCGTTAAGCATAGATTTTAAAACAATTTCCAACACTTCCCGAATGTTTTAACTAGACATCGTAATTTGCGGAAATAACGTAAATAAGATAACTAAGTAAACATTTCAGAAAACGCATAAAACATTTGAAAAACTGATTTCAGCAGTTACCATCCATAGCCAAATATGTTTTCCAATTCTTTTGAACAATCCTGTATTTGATCTGTAGATTGATATATATATACTATATAATGACAAAATTTAGTTTAGCAAGAAAACGCATAACAGGTTGAAATTCTCATTCAGCAATTTATACTAATACATCGAAACATAGTTGAATACTTTTGTACAACCCTGTAGTTTACCTAGAAATTTTATTACAGGCCACTATTTAGATAAAATTCAATTCAAACTAACACATTCTTAAAACTGCTGAAATCACATTTCCAGAAATTATAATTTATAGACGGCAATGCATCCAATTCTTTGCATGACCCTGTATATCTTTTTATCTATATTCTAGAAACATTACTTAGTAAATTAAATGTTTGATTAAAATCACAAACAGAAACAAGTGGGTAAGTGTGATCACAGATCGCGCAGAGGGTTTCGTTTAATATTTCTTTCAAAATACTATCCTTTTGCAAAATCTGTTAGCTCCACAATTCGCAACTATGGAGTTCATTCTATTCTAAACAAACGTCTGTCCGACAAAACTTCGTTTTTGAACCTATTCGCACTTATATTAGTCGAAGAAATTGGACCTAAAAAAACTTAAAAAAGAAAGCCCTCCTGGCAGTAAAAAGTGGAAATAAAATATGAAAAACGATGGTGCATAAAATGAAAGAGTGGCCAAAGTGTAGTCAAATGATGTATCACATGAGGGGTTCGGGAAAAAATTGAACCCCACCCCCCTCCCAGAGCCTTCAACCTACCTCGCTGTAGCTTGATTAACGGCTAAGTTAGAAAAAATGCTTATAAAACACAAGTTAGAGCCAAGAGGAGTCAATAATATAAGACTTTTTGAAAATTTTATCATTTGCGTGTGATCACAAGAGTTCAGCTATAAGTATGCAAAATTTCACGTATCCAGCTTAATTAGGGCTCAGTTAGAAAGAATTGCTTATAATACAGAAGTTGAAGCCTAAAGGGTTAAATATAAGACATTTTCAAAATTTCATATTTTGTCTTATCTGACCCGTTCAGCTATAAGCATGCAAAATTTCATGTCTCTAATTTAATTAGGGGCTCAGTTAGAAATAATTGATTAAAAAACACAAGCTGGAGTCCAAAGGGTTAAATATAAAACTTTTTCGAAATTTATTATTTGTTGTGTGGTCTCAGGTGTTCAAGTATGTAAAATTTCATGCCTCCAACTTAATTATGGGGCTCATTTAGAAAGAATATCTTAAAATATATATGTGGGAGTTCAAAGGGTTAAATGTAAGACTTTTTTAAGATTTTATGATTTGTGGCCTGCCCTCAGGTGTTCTGCTATAAGTATGCAAAATTTCAAATCTCCAATTTAAATATGGTCTCAGTTAGAAGGAATTGCTTAAAATACACAAGCTGGAGTCCAAAGGGTTAAATATAAAACGTTTTTCGAAATTTATTATTTGTCGTGTGATCTGAAGTGTTCATCTATAAGTATGCAAAATTCCAAGT
Organism: Maratus speciosus; assembly: GCA_963932465.1. Classification (NCBI taxonomy): domain Eukaryota; kingdom Metazoa; phylum Arthropoda; class Arachnida; order Araneae; family Salticidae; genus Maratus; species Maratus speciosus. Next base: position 152,820,750 of record OZ010786.1, read on the forward strand.
CTCCAATTGAATTAAGGGCTCTGTTAAAAAGAATTGATTAAAACACAGAAGTTGGAATACAAAGGGTTAAATGTAAAACTTTTTCGAAATTTATTATTTGTCGTATGATCTGAGGTGTTCAGCTATATGTATGCAAAATTTCAAATCCCCAATTCAAATGAGGGCTCTGTTAAATATAATTGCTTAAAATACACAAACTGGAGTCCAAAGGGTTAAATATAAAAGTTTTTCGAAATTTATTATTTGTCGCGTGGGCTCATGTGTTTAACAATAATAATGCAAAATTCCATTTCTCTAACTTAATTAGGGGCTCTGTTAGAAAAAAATTGGTTAAAATACACAAGTTGGAAACCCAAACGGGGAAATATAAAACTTTTATGATTTGCCTTGTTGTATCAGGTATTCAGCTATAAGTCTGCGGAATTTCATGCCTCCAACCTAATTAGGGGCTCACTTAGATGGAATTGTTTAAAATACACATGTGAGACTCTCAAGGGTTAAATTTAAGACTTTTTTCAAAATTTTATGATTTGTCATTTGATGTGAGATGTTCAGCTATAAGTACCTAAAATTTCAAGTGTGCAACATGCATAGTTTCAAAGAAGCGAGACGAATAGGGTTTCGTCAGATGAACGAAACCCTAAAAAAAGGCTTACATACAATTTAAAAAAATAAATATACCAATTTGAAAAACACTAAATAATTAATATTTATAATTGTACTATTAAACAACAACAAACTACAATAGATGAATTAAATGCATTATTATATTTAACAATTTCTCAAAAATCTTTCCATATGTTATAAGGAATTCCTATTATTTTATGATTATGGCAAATGTTAAATCTGAAAACATTCGTATGAAGATTTAGAATTTTAAATACTAATTTAAAATATTATTAGCAACGAAAAAAAAAAAATCTTTCAAAAGTTTCACTATTATAATATGTAAAAACACATTTTCTCAGTATAATGTTAATTTCTAAATTGAAACAGTTTCGTAATATCATAATAATGGAATATCATATTTAACTCCAAAATAACAATGACGATGGATACTGTGTTAGTAAATCTTAAAACAAAAGGAAGCCGAAAAAAATTTCAAATCACTTTCACAACACATTGTTAATCTCAAGTAACTTCAAATTAATATTTACATTCATTCCACTATGAATGTAGCCATGAATCAGTCTCTGCGTCAGTTCCCCCCCCCCCCCCTAGCAATGGCAGATTAAATTATTTTACAGTATCGAATCAGAAAATATTGCTTCTAAAAACAATTGCAGATCAGTCTCTTAATAATATAGCATAAAACTATTTAACTCATAATATACAATTGACGAATAAAATATTTAAATTAAATAAGAATTACATCTGCGTTCTAATATCCGTGTATCATGGCGGACGTCATTTCTCTTATCTTAAAAGAAGTGTTGTAGACGTGGCGATGTTCTATAAACAGTGAACTGCTTCCCGCGTTTTCTATTATTTATTTTTCTGTGGTCATGGGCAGACGATTTCGAGCAGATGGCTTTTACCGATTTTTTGTTTTTGTATACAACAGATTTGGACTTAAAAACGCAATAATTTTATGAGAGAGTCTTAAATTTTCTATTTGAAGAATTTTCCAATGTATTTTCTTTTTATCAGCTCCAAACAATTCAAGTTAAAATGGGTAGTAAAGTTCCTTTTTTGTAAATAATAATAATAATAATATTCATAGTTAGAGTTTATTTGATAAAACATTGTTTAAATTTTTAAAATGTGTAAAAATAAATTTAATGGTAATAATGACACCCCCCCTTTTTTTTAAAGCAAAGTTTGTTTCACGCGTAATAAATATAAATAAAAAAAGGTTATCGAGGATTAAAAAAAAAAAATTTCTTTGTCAATCTGTCATTTAGTTCATATTAATCTTCTGTAATATAAAACAATTTGTAAAATAACTTTTTTTTTTTAAGTCAAATTTCTAAAACACAAATTTGAAATACGAATAATTAATTATATTATGGGTTTTGCACAAATTTTGTATATTTCTTTTATTTTCGGAAAATGCTAATTTTATTTAAAAAGTCTGAAAGAAGTAGAATTTTTTAAAAAACAATTACTTAAAATAGTTAAATACTAACAGGAAATATATGACTTGAATGCAAATTATAAAGCAAGAAATGCATATATGACTAAACTCTGAAAACTCTTTCTACATGCTCATTAAAAGCGGCAGACTTAACCGTAATAGAAAATTTTTAGTTTGAAACCACAGAAGTGTTTCGAATACCGCTGGTCAGGCTGGAATGCAAAAAAATAAAGAAATTTCCTCCTTGCAAACTAAATATGTAAAGTGTACAGATTTACTATTCCTAATTCTAAATATGTTATCCAAATTTCTCCGGAACGAACAATTTTTCGAGAAACAATTTTATAATAATAACAGTCTGTGAAGGATTATTATATTAAATTGCAATGCTAGATAAAATTGAAATCGTGAAAAATGTATACTTTCACTGTCTTAGATATCAAATTGATAAAATATAGCATAAAAATTTAGTTTATTAATGTTTGTATCGTGCACTTTATTTATTATGTCCACCACCCCCCCCCTTTCGTGACTGAATTTACCATTTGCTATCCACTAATATATTTTCATTCCTTATGCCGCTGTAACTCGAGATTGTTTAAAATATTTCTCTTCATTTTCAAAGATTTTTGAAATTCATATTTTTGTCACACTGTGACTTACAATATGGTGTTTTTTTTTTTTTGTTTTTTTTTTTTTTTTTGTCACGTATGTGACGCGACGTACGTTACATAGTAGTGACATAACAGTGACGTCACAATATTTTTTTTAATTGCCAGAAAAATATAATTTTACAGTAAATAACATGTTTTAAAGAATTTTTGTAATTTTTTAAAGTTTTTTAAGAAGGTCACACCTCAGTCACAATGTGACATCACTGAGTGGTGGCATTTTGGTCACAAATGTGACGTGATCACAGTGACTTACAGCGACGTCACCGTGGCCATGCATGCTATGAGGGAAGTAAGACAGTCTTTAGAACGAAGCCCTAAGAAATCAGTGCCTACGGGCTCACGTGAATTATAGATGCTGAAAAGTTCTCTTCGTGATATCTTACACAAAAGTTTATTGTTTCACTAAGTTTTTACCTGATTGATGAATAATTTCGGTTTCCTAAACACTAATACAGCTACACTACAGCCACGTTCATTGTTGAATTCAGGGGGTGGCCCAGAGGGGACCCCCCCCCCCCCCCCCCGAGCAAAGAGATGTCTCCCCAGAAGATTTGAGATTTTGAGTTTCCAATGGTCAAAAAGTAAAATCCCCTCCCCCGGAACTCAATAATGTCCCCTCTCCCTCGAAGTCACAGCAATCTCTCCCGGAGGAAAGTGTCTGAATTCAACATTCGCCGCGTTACGGAAACATGAAACAAAAAACAAAAAAAAAAACTTGGTTAGTTTTCCAACATTTTGCCACCAGTTTCGCACGTCTGTTTTATGTATAGCGCATATGAATAAATTTTGGAATTATGGAAAGATTTTTCAGGACACGGTTATGTAGCTAGAAAATATAGGGGATTATTAAATTATTGAATATAATTTATGAAATTATACGGCATTTTTATTAATTTTTTTGCTTCAGCAAAACTTACTTTATTAACGATTTATTATTTATATCACATACTTTACTAACCATTCATTGGCCTATTTGTTAGGAAGGTATTCTCGAGTAAATTAGTGTATTCTTTTAGATAACAAACTTAACCCTTAAATGAACAGCGTAACTTAGGAGTTAAATGATCTTTTTTCCCATTTGGCGCTTTCTATTGGTCTTTTGGCGAACTATTATGTGTTACTTAACGTGTGATAACATGCATTTAAGGTAGTGAAGTCTGTAATTCTGATTTGTTATGACGGGGAAATTATAATCTCTTTCGTTGATACTGCTTGCAATGTGCTCGACTGGCGTTTTTCCTCTATCTTTATAAGGTAGTCATTATTAATTCTGAAAACTATTAAAAGCATTATAAAAATTATTATATCGTTGAATGGTTATTATTGTGCAATGTAAACACTTTAAAGTAAGTATATAATTAAAATTATCATTTTTTGAGAAAAATTTTTATGTAACTCAGTAGTGAATTATGTCCAACAGAAACATAAATAAAATTTTTCAGTATTTTTCTAGTGGATAATTGACTAATATAGACTCAAAGGTAATTTTTTCCGAACAAAATAAAAAATCATGCATTAAAGGGTTAAAACTTTCTCTAACTTTACACATTTCAATAGTACCTAGTTCCTTAAGTCTTTTCTTTAAAACTACTAAACTGGCACCAGAATTCTTTCCTGTTTTCCAATATTTATTTGACTGAATAAAAATAAAATATAAAAATAAGAAAGGAAATGTCTGAAATATTCAAGTCAAAAAGAATTCTAGTGAAATTTTTCTAAAAAGTGTCAATGATTTATTAAATATTTGAGTAAGATTATATTTTTTTCCCTCTCCTATGAGAATGAAAATCTGTAAGTTATTTTATTTAGATAGTTCAGGATGGTATTAAATACAAAAGTACTTTATGATTTTATGAAACTTAACAATTTATAAAAAAATCTTTTTAAGCGATTTCAACTTCGTGAAAACATGAAATAATGTTTTCGATTCATGCAATATCCTAATAATTTATCACATTCAAAATCTCTCAAAACTAATTCTGTTTGGCAGTTAGCTTTTTGTTTTGGCTCGAATAGAGTTTTCAACCATTATACGTCAAAGTTAGTATCATTTATTTGCTAAGTTTTGTTACATTTCATCGAATAGTTATAATAGCAGTTTATTGTTCCTGAAGCTTTTAGGATTTTGTGATGTAAGCACATGTTCCGAAATAACACACACATACACACAAATATATATATATATATATATATTAATAAAAGTAAAAATAAATTTTATTGAATTTCCTAGTAATTTTCATAAAAATTATGATACCATTTTTGTTACAATTTAAATTCAGTATGCTAATATTGAACGAAATTACTACTACCCATTAGATTAAATTTCAAATTTATTTTCGTAGCTATATAAGATACTACAGAAAAATAATTTGGCTCGACAGAATTTAGCTTTTTCTCTTACTTTTTAAAATTATGAACACTGATTGACCAACTTCCGTTGACCAGTGTAATTAATCTGTTCTTTATAATACGATAGGCGATTAGTTATATTGTACAGTTACCAAATATTGCTTTTTTTAATCACGATTAGGCCGGGTAATTTCCGTGAAAAGCTCAGTACTTCATGCATTTTCAATTTACATGTAATTTCATACATTTGAAACTTAATGATTTGGGGGAAATGTCGGCATGATTTAGCATACAATAACTTATTGTTATACGAGAGCGCACTATATGACTTCTTTATTTGCGTATTAGGGTGATTCAAATAACAACTGAACAAATTTTAAGTGGTGGTAAAGCTTACTATAACAAACAATTTTTATATAGGAATCTAGGGGGGCAATCCATTTATTCTGTCAAAAATGTAAATTGTTTTGCTCGAAACTTAATTCGGATTTTGGTTTATAGCTTTAACAATAATTAAGGTATTTGAACTAAATTTGCAAGGAACTGACCTTTATTGCATGAAATGTAAGGATATCAGTGATAGAAGTGACCAAAATAGTGGTAAACTAGACACTACAATGTAAGAAACAGACAAACGTTCTTTAATTTATGAAAATATAATATAAACAGGGCGAAAATATATAATAGACTCTTTTGAGTTATTCACGATTTCGAAAAGCGTTCGTTATCACAAAGGAAGTTGAGCTGAGTTAGATATATAAGGAAGTTGATCTCAGTTAGATATATAAGGAAGTTGAGCTAAGTTAGATATATAAGGAAGTTGAGCTGAGTTGTTCGTAAGCGTATAAAACTAGTTGGTCGATATGATGTGGACTGTAGACGTTAATTTTCTTTTTAATTGATTTTATTCACACTTAAAACTGCACAAGACACTTACACAACATAAATTTCACAAACTTGAATTGATTGCAAATCATAATTAATATCCATCGCGTAGTTTGGATGGAGTGTTTTTATAGACGTGTTGATGCTTTGACGATCAACAGCTTAACTAACTTTTTTACAGACTGCTCGCTAGGGGGAGCTCGTTCTATTTCCGGAACGGAACATGCCGCCCGGGGAGGAAATATGACATATTTCAGCAATTAATATAAACATAATACAATAGATAACTAATTAACACTACAAATGATACTAAAATACAAAATACTAATATACAAAACAATCAGGATAATTACTTAAAAAATAATATATATAAGAAATACAATGATGCATAAACATTATTTAAGAGTCCTGAATGGGTAACAGGCATACTTTTGAAATGCCTCTTAAAAATATACCACATGGAGTTTTGACTTTGACTGCACGAACCCTATTGTCCCTGCCTGGAATTATTTCCAGAATTCGGGCAAGAGCCCACTTACATGGTGGGAGATTTTCTTCTTTTAATAACACTAGAGATCCTAACTTTATGTTTTCTCTTGTAAATTGCCACTTACCGCGCTGCTGCAAGTGATTTAAGTAGTCAATAGACCAACGTTTCCAAATGCATTGAACATATTTGGTAATTAATTGCCAATGGGTTAATCTATTTTCAGAAATATTTATAACATTAGGCTCTGGAATACTATTAATGGGTCTGCCAATTAAAAAATGCCCTGGCGTAAGCACTTCAAACTCATTCATGTCATCAGAAAGCGGAAATAAAGGTCGGGAATTTAGGATCCCCTCAATTTGGACTACTAGAGTTTCAAAGTCCTCTAGAGTAATTTTATTATTACCTACGGCCCTAAGCAAATGATGTTTGAAGGACTTAACGCCAGCTTCCCATAGACCGCCAAAATTAGGAGATCGTGGTGGGATAAATTTCCAAGTTATGAATTCTTCGGCAAAGAAATTTGATAATTCTTCGCTGGGAGTGGCCAATAATTTCTTAAAGTTATTTAATTCTGTTGACGCACCTTTAAAATTAGTGGCATTGTCAGAAGTTAGCGTATTTACTTTGCCTCTCCTGGAACAAAATCTTTTAAGCTCAGCGATGAATGCAGCAGCGGATAACTCGCTTACTATCTCTAGATGAATAGCCTTGGTAGCCATGCATATAAATATGGCCACATAACTTTTGGAATAAGTGCCCTTTCTCTGATTTTTGTACTTAATGTGGAAGGGGCCACAAAAATCGACTCCTGAATTGAGAAACGTATGGTTAGGTGTTACGCGTTGCGATGGGAGGTCTCCCATTAACTGATCTAGTGTTTTGGGGTTATGCCGGAAACATGTGACACAAGTGTGCACTGTTTTTCGGGCAATGCTTTTAGCCTTTATAGGCCAATATTTCATCCGTACTTGATGAACTAATCCCTGAGCACCTATGTGAAAGTACTTTTTATGAAAGTATTCAAAAATTAATTTAGTGAGCTTATGATCACTGGGCAGAATTAATTGGTGCTTAGCATCAAAAGGTAAGTCAGAATTTATTAATCTGTCCCCTACACGAAGTAATCCACAGTTGTCAATGAAGGGGTCTAATCCCTTTAACTTACTGGAAGAAGGAAGAGTTTGTCCCTTTCTGAGTGCTGCTAATTCAGGAGCGAACTTACCTTCCTGGGCCTTTTTTACCAAAAAATGTGTACTATATTTTAATTCTGTGCCCGAAAGCTGATTCCGTTTTATATCTCTATGGCGGCTGTTATTGATGAACCTAAAAATAAAACTACATATTCTAATTAATTTGAGAAAATTATTAGAAGAATTATATAAAACATTAAAAAAAATCGTTAGAGTCCTTATTAATAGTTAATAAATTAAAATCAGTTTTTAGTTCATGATCACAGTCAATGTCCTTGAGGGTAGGAAATTGTTTGGGAACTATAATTTCCCTTTGAAGAAATTCCGGACCAAACCACCACAAATCATTATTGATCAGATCCTTGGCTGTTGCACCTCTGGAGATGATATCTGCTGGATTGGATTTTGAAGATACGTGGTTCCAGTGATAATTCTCAGAAATAGACTGGATCGTGGTGACTCTATTGGAAACGAAAGTTTTAAGTTTGTGGGGTGGTGTGTTAAGCCAAAATAGAACAATCGATGAATCTGTCCATGGCCACACCTTTTCAAAGCATAGCTGTAGGATGGGAATTATTTTTTGAACCAGTTTTGTCAAAAGTAGAGCTGCACACAACTCTAGTCGCGGGATGGTCATTGGCTTTAGAGGGGACACACGGGACTTGCTGCACAAAAGATTAGACTTGAACTGTCCAGTTGTGGAGAGAGATCGTATGTAGATGGTTGCTCCATAGGCCTTTCCAGAAGCGTCTGAAAATCCGTGTAAATCTAGACCTGCAATGTTGTCAGACAAAACATATCGCGGAATTGTAAGATGATTCATTTCTGTCAATTTAACCAGAAAATTTTGCCATTCCCGAAGAGAACTGGCAGGCAGATGTTGATTCCAATTTATCTTTAATTCCCATAAATGTTGCATGAAAATTTTTGTTTTGGTTAGAATGGGGCCAATTGGGCCTAAGGGATCGTAAATTTTAGCAATTTGTGCCAGAACTTCTCTCTTAGTATAAACATCTTTGGGTTCGATACTAATTTTAAAAGTAAAATGATCTGATTCAGGTTTCCAAAGCATCCCTAAAGTTTTTACAGAAATTTGCTGCGAGTGTTCGTCAAATGCATATTCTGATATGGCTGCGTCTTGTAATAATTCAGGATGATTAGAAACCCACTTGTGTAGCTCCATCCCTCCCCTTTTTAAGATCAGAATTAGTTGAGATTGCAAGTCCTGTGCGTCTTGTAAGGAACCTGCACCAGATAAACAATCATCAACATACATGTCGTTATGAATCACTTCTGCAGCTTTTGGAAAATCTTTTCTTTCTTCATCAGCAAGAGCTTTGAACGTTCGCGTGGCAAGAAAGGGAGCACTAACAGTGCCATATGTAATCGTGTTGAGTTCATATATTTTTATCGGGGCGTCCGTACTGGACTTCCAAAGAATTTTTTGCAAATTTCTCTGTTGTGGGTCAATCAGTATCTGCCTGTACATTTTCTTAATGTCTGCACAGAATGCATATTTGTGGGTACGGAATCTGGTTATAATCGAAAATAAATCTTGCTGAACCGTTCCCCCATTTAATAAAATAGAATTAAGTGAATAATCACTAGATGTATTTGAACTTGCATTGAAGACAACTCTCAGGGGAGTGGATAATTTTTCTGGTTTATACACAGCATGATGTGGAATGTAATAAGACAGCTTATTTTCGTTTTCACTTTTAATTTGTGTCATATGCCCCAAAGTTTCGTATTCTTCCATAAAAGCTGTATATAAATTAGCCATTGTTTTATTTTTATCTAATTTAGACCATAAACTATTTAATCGCCTAGCTGCAATTTCTCTAAAACTTCCTAACACTGATTCTGCATTTTCTTTCAATGGTAGCTGTACTGTAAATCTACCGGTGTGATCGCGTTTATAGGTTCTTCTAAAATGTTCCTCACAAAATATTTCTTCATCCCCTTTGACAGTTTCTTTATTATCCCCAGGTAAAGATTCTATTTCAAAAAATTTCTGTAAAGTGTTGTCTAAGCTATTTTCAGTTAAGAGGCAACAATATGACTTATTCTCAACTTGTGGAAGTGAACCTGCGATTATATACCCAAATACTGTATTCTGTAACATACAATTAGCATTTGCTAAACGAATTTGCTCACTCTTTAAAATGTCAAAAAATACCTCGCTACCAATCAATGCATCAACCTGACCAGGTATTTGAAAATTATTGTCCGCTAATTCTATGTAGTTAGGAATGCATAAATTGGAAATGTCTAATCTTTCAACCGGAATATTGTTTGTTATTTTTGGTAGAACTGCAAACTCTAGTGTTTTAGAAAATGTTCCTTTTTATTTGATATTTTTGCATTGATAATTTGTTTTATTTCCTGGTGTGATTCGTTAATACCGGAAATAACACCCTTGAATGGCTTTGGTTTTAGATTTAATTTCTTGCATGCGCTATTACTTAAAGCGTGGATAGACGACCCATTATCTAGAATTGTTCTTAATCTAATTTTATTTCCATACACATCTGTCACTAAAATTATAGCTGTGTTTAATATTGCGCAATTTCTTTTATCTTCTAGTAACAAATTGGAACCAATTAATGGCGTTTCTTTATTCTCAGATTCAGAATTGCTTATTTGTTTGTTTTTAACAAACTCGTTATTTTTATTTATTATTGCCGTTTCCGACATGATATTTTCATTTACTTCACATAGTAAGGTGTTATGTACTAATTTGCATCTCCTACAGGTAAATTTAGAATTGCATTGACCTTGATGTAATCGTAAACAATTTGAACATAATTTATTCTTACTTACAATCATTTTCCTTTCACGAATACTCATGTTTAAAAAAGCAGAACATTTGAAAAGGGGGTGAGGCGAATTGCATAACACACATGGCTTTACATTATTTTTATTTTTATTATCGTTGATAAAAAATGATCTGGATTTATTTACTGCGTAATTGTTCTTAGATTTCCAAAACCTTGATTGCGACTGTCTGGCGTCAGTCAAGATATTTATCGATTCTAAAACTAAGCATCTTTTTTCCAAAAAGGCAATTAAATAGTCAAAAGTCGGAACATCTGAGTTTTGAAGAGATAATTCAAACTGCTTTTGAGTTTCGTTATGCAATTTTTTCAGAATTATATTTATGAATACACTTTCTGATAAATTATTTTGTGTGTATTCCATAATTTTGAGTGCGCGAATGTTTTTGTTAACACAATCAATAAAATTACGCAATTCTTTAGGGGATTCATATTGCATTTTTTCATAATTTAAAATTGCAGAAATATGTGAATCGATTAACAATCTTTTATTTTCGTATCTGTGTATCAGAGCTTGAAACAATGAATTGAAATCATCATCAGGTGATTCCAAATGTTTAGCTTCGTTTTTTAAAGAAGCTTTTAAATAAAATAGCTTCTGATTATTATCTAATTGAGGATTGTTAACAATCAAGTTAGTAAACTGCGTTTTAAAATTAGCAAAATCACAGTAATCACCACCGAATGAAGGTAATGGAATTTCAGGGAGGTGCACCTTTGTTTTGTTTTCATTTGAATGATCATTAATATTTACACTTGCGATATTACATTTATTTTCAAAAGATGCTAATAAAACTTTTAAGCTTACCTCAAGTTGTTCGAGCCTTTCATTAGCAGTGTCGATATCCTCCTCTATATCTTGCACTTGTTGCGCAGATAATTCTTGGATGTCAAAATAATGTTCTCTAATTTCCTCTAATTTATTTTGAAGAGCTTCTGTCTTTTTTAATTTTACTTCTAATGTGCTCACATCAGTGGTGTAGTCGAAAAAAAAGCAGAGGGCATTCGCTCTAAGCAGAGGGTATACGCTAAAAGCATGTGGTATAGCCTACAATGTATATACTATAGTTTTTTTGAGAAACAGAGGGTATACGGTGTTCCTTAAAAAAATCCAGAAGGTATACGGCGTATACCACCGTATACCCTCCACTACATCCCTGGCTCACATTCGTTGTTTTTATATCGGTCGTATCTGTTATAAACTGCTCTAATCTTGTAATAGCAGCCTTTACGGTGCCTTTTAATCGATTAAGCTTATCCATAGTAGCTCTCAGGATCTCTCGGACCACAATGGTCGATATGATGTGGACTGTAGACGTTAATTTTCTTTTTAATTGATTTTATTCACACTTAAAACTGTACAAGACACTTACACAACATAAATTTCACAAACTTGAATTGATTGCAAATCATAATTAATATCCATCGCGTAGTTTGGATGGGGTGTTTTTATAGACGTGTTGATGCTTTGACGATCAACAGCTTAACTAACTTTTTTACAGACTGCTCGCTAGGGGGAGCTCGTTCTATTTCCGGAACGGAACACTAGTAGTACATTGTCTTTTTGTTGTTTCCGCAACAACCAAAGAATTCGTAAATCCTAAAAAGAACCGATACACAAATTGTTGTAAAATAAGAATTTCTTTGCATACGAAAATTTAATCACTGGCAGACTCATGGATAACAGTTAACAGAACATTTTAGAAAATCAGGCGAATGGTTCCCTCATCTTTTACATCTTTTAAGACAGAGGTTCAAGGCAGAAGTGACCAAAACACAGATGTAACTTTATGATGCCAAAATGTACCATATCCCGCCATGCGAGTCCAACAAACGCCAATCAAACAAAGATAAAAATTCGTTATATGAAAAGCCTATGAGAAAGTTTTAATTATTTGGCAAAAAGAATCAGGGGTACCAGAGCCAAATTTATCCGCGTAACCTTATGTGTGAGTGTCTCCAAGCAGTGTGGATAACGAGCGAGATGTTATTATTATTATTATTAAATCGCAAACCAGGTCCCTACCTACCGGGCAGTATGCCTAGTTTAACGAGTTTAGTCTGGTCGGGGGTCGAAAGTCGCCTGATTGCCTAATGCGGAGACCTGATAGTACCTTGGCTTTCGTGGCTGTATCGCTATTTATTTCTCCACTTTTATTACCGTGTTGGCGGTTCTAGATTGCTATCAATTATGCTGTTTGGATTTGTTTGTACGTAGTCAAAAATGGAAAGGGAAAAAAAATGAAAAGCTGAAGACAGAATTCATTATTCGAGCTGCCAAAAAAGGAAGGTCGGCGCCTCTTGAGTTATATCTCGTAATTTAGAACCTTGATCAGGTGACAAGATTTTCACCTGATTAGGCACCTTCAGAGGTATAATTCATAGGGGACTTTGTACCCACGACGGATTTTACATGCACCATGTGCCATTAGTGTACATGGTGGTTTTTAGCTGGAGTTAGCCCCGAAACCGCGACCTTTTGACTACGAGCTCGACGCTCTGCTAACTGGGCCATCATTGCCCGTATATGCCGATTTGTCTTGTTGCCAGCCTTTGATGTAAGCTTAAAGTTCGTCACTGTCGTTAGATTTTTGGTCCCGCTTCTTAGTTTGTTCTCAATAAAGTTTTTCTTTCACTTTTCTTGATAGCGGATTCTCTTGTCATGACTAATTACAAATTATGGTGATGGTTGTCATGTACAATCGTTGAAAAAAGTAAACAGCCCCCCCCCCCCCCCTGCTAACTCTGCAACAAACTATCGTAGAAGAAATTTACTGGTACCAAACGATTAGAAATAAAGTCTACTTTTAAATGATGCATATGAAACTTGCTTAGGGGGCTTGCTTTGCTACATATCCAAACGAACCCAAACTTTGTTTTGTTCAATAGCTATACCCAAGTTTGACACTCTAAATAAATTCCACACCTTTCAATTAGCCTAAATTCAAATTTTCATGAAATTCGTATGATTAGTTTCCAAGAAATTAATAATTTTAAAATGAGCGTGTTTTAGGGGCTGTATCCAAATTGAAGTTCAGTACTCGATTATTGAAATGCTACAGAATGACTGTGTCACTTCTATTAATGTATTATTTCTTACCAATATGACCATTCCACTCGCTTAATATGTTTCGACTGCTGCCAGCCCAAATATTTCAATAAAATGAGAAAATATATTTTTTCAAATTATGCTTTTCTGCACATCATAGATGGTCCCTTAAACCGTCATTTTGCCGTCTTTTAATAATCATTCGAAAACTACTTGAAAGAAAAAATTGAAATTGAGAATTCACATAAAGCAGGAGATAATAAATATAAATCTATCAAAAAAATTGTAGGTTGCAATTCATATTTTTTTTTCGAATATTAATTTTATAATTCATAATTCATATTATAAAATTTTTTTAATTACAAATTCAACGCATTTATGTTTGGTTTTCTTAGTATTATAACCACACACAAAATTATCCCATTAGGATTATAATTTCAGGAGATATTAATAAAAATATGATAATGTAATTTAACATTAGAAACTCTAAATTTTGAATGCTTATAATTCAAAACTTATCATTCAAATGACTAGAAATTTCGTTTCTAGGCATAGTTTGAACCAAAGAATTAAAATATATTGTCAAAATTGGGTGTTGCCATTGAAAAAACAAAATTTGGTCTGATTTTTATTTGTAGATTGCCTCCTAAGCAAATTTTATATGCATCATTTAAAAGTAGACTTTATTTTGAATCGATTGGTACCAGTAAATTTCTTCTATTATAATTAGTTGTAGAGTTAGAAGGGGGGTGTTAACTTTTTTTTCCCCACGACTGTACCTTGGTTGCTGTATTTTCTTCTGGAACGAGATATTTATATTAAAAAAGGAAAAAGCAACTGGGCTATGCACTTACAGAAGCATTTATAAAAACTAAGAGGTTTTATTTTACTTTATTTTTTCTTTTCTTTTGCAACTGATTTTCGGATACATTTCCGAGCATTTTTTATAGCGTATTAATTAGTTTCCTCAATCCAAAATATGGGCTTTTTAGATACTATCAAGTTTCAATTAAACATTTTCAGCTCCGTAACTGAATTTATTCATGCAAGAGTAAAAAACTATTATACTAACTAATTTTCATGTTATTAATATTGTTTTAATGCTGTTAATTTATTGTTTTTCTCTGTAAAGAATGTTTTTAGAAGAATTTTTTTATTTAAGAATTGATTTAACATTCGAAAAAACTATTTTCCGGGTTGAAAAAAATGTATTAATACACCATACAAACTATTCAGTAACATTCCCGAAAATGAATGGTAGCAAAAGGAACTTTGTTTTTATAATACTTCTTTAAATTTCGAAAAATTACTGAGTTCAGGGGTTTTAAAAGATAAAGAATATATGCAAGTATATTTGCGTATAAATATATCTAAATTTAATGTATTTACTTATTTATTCGTTCATTTAAACAGGACCCCGGTAAACTTCAATTGTCCAAACGGAAACCTAAATCTAACGTTAATTTCATATTTACAAAGATATAATTAGATTTTCTCCCATTTAAAATCCGTTTTCGATTTTCACAGAAAAAGGACACTATGAGACAAGTCTGAATATACCTCAGTAAAAATTCAATGCAAAATATTTTCTACTTAAATCCTCCCGAGACCCCAAGTCCGTTCTATTGGACATTTTTATTTTTTATATAAAATACTTAATTTCAGCTGGAACTTGTAAATACTTGCTGTATATTATACTAGATAGTCTAGTGCTGCTATCTGTATGCCGAAATAATAAAAATATTGCAGCTAAATATGTGTTTTAATCATTTAAAAGTGGCAGGGAATAAGAGAAAGACTGTTGAAGGTAAGCCGACACTTTTAATGCTAATTTTACATATTTAAAAAAATATTTTGATATTAATGCTACACACATCTAATTTCGAATATTGTATCAATGAAATGACATTACAGTTTAAGTAGTCTAATGTATATTTTAGAGAATAAACAAATCTTTTTTTAATGTCCATACTATTGGACGTTGGGTCTTCATCAGTTGTTTTTATTCACATGAGACTCTTTTTGTATACTGAAGAGAGGCATTAGTTTTTACTTAAAAATCAACATGGTAGTGAAACAAATAATAGATACAGAAGTAGCTAATATATTTTCTTGAAAAAGTAAAAAAAAATAAAATAAAATAAAATAAAATAAATAAATAAAATAAAATAAATATCCTAAATATATATAATTTTACTGATAAAATGCTTGTTCTAAACCAGTACATTGTTAAATTTTTGATTTCAGTGAAATATATATATATATATATTGAAGCATTTCGTAAATATAGATATTTATAATTAAGCTTTTATTATGTTTTATTCTTATTCATTGTAACTATTTTTGTATTATTTTTCTGTTAGTATGCTATATATAATTAAATTAATAAATTTAATCATATTTAATTAGCAACAAAAGGTTTAAGAAAATATAAGTAAAGATAACAGTATAAGATTATAAATAAACTCATTTTGATTTCTTTTAAATTTCTTCTTGGCATTTACTTGCCAATTTTGGAAGCTGTGCCACTTATTATTATCATTATCCGAACAAACAATTGACTAATGTTGAGAAGAGTTAAAAAACAAAACAAAATGTCATTATTATTGTTTTCTTAATTACTAAATTGATCAACACGTTTCGTAGTTAAAGTACCCTTTTTCTATTTGATGATGAAAAAAATGAATTTATGTGATATTTGGAAGTGACGTATAAATGATGAAAACACGCTTCTGATGTCAACAAACTTTGTAGTAAAAAAAAAAAAAAAAAAGAAAAAAAAAAAAAAAGGAAATTATGCTAAATATCCGGTTTTGGAAGCCTATCTAGCGATCTAATCTTATTTGATAAGTATCAAATAAAATAAGGTTGTGTGAATGAAATGCAGCTTGTATTTGTATATTCGTTTGTTATAAAAAAAATAATAATTGTGGGTTTTTTACTGTTCGTAGGTTGTTTATAAATAAATTAGTTAATTTAATAGAATTTAAACAGAAATAAAAATTTAAAGAAAATATAACTGAAGATAATAATTTAAGATTATATATAAACTGCATTTTATTTCTTTTTACAATTCTTTTAGTATCCAAATGTCAGTTGCAATAACCGTGCCACTAACTATTTATAATTTTTCTTAGAAAAAACTTTTATTGATTCGACAGATCTTTTTTTAATTCCCTTTTGAATAAACGGTCAAGTGCGAGCATTACTCGCGCACAGAGGGTTCCGTATAATAAATATATGAATTTGTAATTGTATTATTAAAAAAAAAAAATGCTAAAAGAATACTAAGACTTGTAAAAAACTAGACAACATAGGGTTGGGTATAACTGTATATATTAGAAAAGTGTAAATGGGTATACCATGAAAGTTCAAAGAGATATGGAACCTAAATTGTATCAAATATAGCTATTCGTATAACTCTTTTTTTAATATTATCCTAATCTGTTTAATGAACTTAATTCGGAACTGACAATAAAAGGAGTGCATAGTTAAACTTCATTTGGCATTTCATGAAACTAAATTCAGTGTAGTAATAACCTTTATTTCTACAGTGTAGCTAAAACAAAACCTTTATTCAAAGTTTAAATTTGGCATTGTGCTAAGCGCGCTTCGAATTGAGGTCTCAAAGTTGCAACGCTGCCTTGGTCCGTGCCGCGTTTCTCCAGATAGCTGTTTAATTAACTTTTAAAGTCACTCGAGGCGTATTGAGAGATACAATCAATGCAAACTATCGCGAATCCCACAGTATTTATGCGATTCATTCTAATTAAATCTTTCGAGGGCGATGCCCTTAAAAAACGGACACCTAATTTTAATTCCAAAACAGACAACGGCACCAAGAATATTTAATTAAAATTTTCCTTTTATCATGTACGTGAAAATAAGCAACTTCGCATTTTCTAAGCCGTTTATAAATTCTGGTGTCAGTTCATTATTTCATAAATTTATAAATAGAATTACTCCGTGTCGGAAAAGATTAAGTGGTCGCAGGACTCTTAAAGCTTCAAAATTTAAGAAATTTTAATTTTTTTAGATGTTAAACTCCTATCTTTTCCGAATATTTTGACATAATTGTTTCCTTGAAATTCCCATTAGAAGAGAAGTTTTGGCTTTTAGAATTATACCCGCTCAATAGCTGAAGCGGCGTTTCCGAAACTTTAAAGTCATTATTTTCCAAATGGCGTTTTTTGGGCATAACGCGCAGGATACCTCAAAAACTTCTGAATATTTTTTCATGAAATTTTCAAAGCATATATTTCATGTTAGTCTGTATAAACTGAACCTAAAATTTCCTTTTTATTGTTCAAAAAAATGTTTTTTTAGGTGATTTTACTGTTGAAATTTTCAAGATTTTGTATTAGCTAAATGCAACATTGCAAAATATAAAAATGCTTTCAATACAAATTTATTTAAGTTCAGGGAAATTATTACAATCTGAAGTATAAGTAAGCGCCAAAATTTTCATTCTAGTTGCAATATTTATTTTGTAATCCTGCGCGTAAACTGTTATGCCATTTTTTTGTTAGACTAACAGTTTCGAGCCCCCTATAAATACTAATTCTGTATCTTGCAATTTTTTATCCCAATTAAAATTGTGTTTTAAAATCATATACATTTTAAGACATTAAATGTTGAAAAAGGTCTTTTTTTCATTTTTTACACTTTTAGAGTCCCGAGACTCCTTAAATTAGTATGTTTTTAACACTTTCACCTTTATTGCTTTTATACTGTTACTGGACATTACATTACACATATATATCATTAAAAGTTGTTAACTAGGCATAGAGTACGCCGCCCCTGTCCTTGTGTATGTCCAAACTGACCGTACATTTAAGGGTTAATATCTCGGCTAATTACCGATGATTTTTTTCGAAACTCATTATCAACAATGCTTTTATTCTTCTGCAACGATAGATATATTCAGCGATGCTCAACAATTTCTCTGAATGCCCGTAAATCGATATTTGTGTATAATAGAAAAGTGCTAATTACTCAAAAACTATGTGACCAAGGGTAATCGCTATAATTTTCCGGCAAGGTTTACATTAACGTCTACTACCTCTAATTTTTTCATAATTTTAGTTTCAGTAGATTCGGAATTAGATGGGGGGGGGGACATATTTTTGCGCTACATTTTCAACAATATCTTTAAAAATATAATACCTAAAATTAAAAGGAATGTATTTTTGAGTTCAGCGTTACAAAAGCTTTCACAGGATACCCCACATGATATGAAAATAAAAGATTTTTTTTCAAGTAGCATAATTAGCCCCTCTACTTTTTTACTAAATATATTTATGAATGTTTATTAATCTGAAAATATGTGGGTCAATGGTCTTTATTACTTCCCCGAATTTGAACTTTCCATGTTCCATAGTTTACAAGTAAATTGGCTGTGACAGACAGACAAACACATGAGTGATCTTATAATGGTTCCGTTTTTACTTTTTAAGTACGGAACCCTAAAAACTATTAAAAAAGTCACTAAATTGATTTATGCATTTCAAATATATTTTATCCCAAAATACTTTTTCTTTTTGAAAATGAAAAAATTAAAATTGTGCAATATTTAAAGGTGATGTATGAATGATAAAAGCACATTTATAATGAAGGAAAAATTTTAAACAGAAATAAAAAATTAAAAAATATATAACTGAAGATAATAATTTAAGATTATAAATAAACTATGTTTTATTTCTTTTTAATTTACTTTTAGCATCCAAATGTCAATTGTGATAACCGTGCCACTAACTATTTATAATTTTTTTTAGAAAAAAAACTTTTATTGATGTGACAATTTTTTTTTATTCCTTTTTAAAAAACGTTAAAAGTCACTAAATTGATTAATACTTTTCAAATAAATTTCATCCAAAAATATTTTTCCTCTTTGATAATGAAAAAATTTAAATTATGCAATATTTAAAGGTGGTGTATGAACGATAAAAACAAATTTATAATGAAAGAAAACTTTGCAATTAAGAATTTTTCATTCAGAATCATGTAAGTCAATTATATATATTTTTTTTTACAGGACTAAGACTCAATGTCCATCATATTGGACACGCCAAAACTCTATATATTTTTTAGTTTTAAAAATAAATGAATGTATGTAAAGTTTTCTAGCCCCATAAAGAGCCTTAATCCTAAAAATGATAAAATTTGTGCCAAAAATGCCAAACATTATATAAAAATATAATAATACGTACATTTTTTCGCCATTTCAAATCTTTCTGGTCCCCTTAATTTAAATGATTACTCTCTTGCTTCTTTCTGTGTTAGTTCTTCTGTAAAATCTCTTTCCTTGTCGTTGTGATTGCATCTTTATATTTTTGAAGTCTGCAATAATTTCGTTGGAATAGAAAATAAACCCAGAAAGTCTTGATCTAAAAGTAATAACTGTAATCCCTTAGCTGTCCAGATAAACAAATTAAATTTCTGTAATTTTTTTTCTCTTTGTAATGATATACGAAACTACTTTATTTAAATAATCTTTTTCATTTTTTAGCAAGTCGGTCCAATTTGCATAGTCGAAAAAAATTGGAGATGCACTTTACAATATCAATGTTAAATAATGTTTGAACTTTGCACTTATATTCTTTATTTCGAAATGTGTAAAGGAATTTCTTAATGAAAAATCTGACACTGTATCTAAGAAAATAAAAGAAAAAGAAGAATGAAAATTTTGCGTAGGCGTCAGGGAGAATCAATACTGAATTGTTGATATTGTGTATTCGGTCTTTTTATATTTTGTTAATGTTACATATTCCCTAGTTTGTTGCATAGTTATTTCGTCATAAAAAGTTTACTACAGAAAATTTTCTAAACATTAAAAAAGCTTTGCTTCCATTTCTGTTAGCTAAAGTTAGCTAACTAAATAAGAGAAATATTCATATCTATATTATAAAGGGCAAACGTATCTGTGTAATGCTGACGTCATTTTGCAAATGACAGCACTTCACGCTGAAATTTCGGTTTTCCAATTTTCGCTACTGCAATTTTTTAATCTTCTAAACATCACAAATTTTCAATTTTTACACCGTCGTATAAGAAAAAAATCTACTTTCAAATGCAATTTGTTCGAAAAATATATCTTAATGGGCTGATTTATTATGGTTTATAAAATTATTTTCAAGCATTATTTTTTTTTAATTTATCTCTTTCGAGTGCCAGCTCAATTATGAAATAATAATAAACAATTTACACATAAAAAAAAATCAGAATTTGTCTCCGGCTAATTATTCATAACGAAATTAAAATTTCATCTATAATTAAATAAAAGAAGAATTAAAATAAACAGACAAATTTAAATTATATGTAATCGAACAATTTTAATTTTTACCAAGCCGAATTGAGAAAAATATGTGCTTTCAAATGTAATTTGTATGAAATAGATACTTTTTGAAACAGAGTTGCTAGGCAACTAGTAAAACAGAAAAAAAATAATCTATATATTTAAAAGACAGGACAGTTGCCCGCACAAGCTATTTATCTCAATATTCCCATTTTTATATTTGTAGTTTAATTTGAAAAGATTTTCGCTATCTCTTGACGAAATTCACATTTTTTTTTTCACGATCGTTTTCCGAAATTCACGTTTTTTTCCACGATACTTCGAAAATTCGGAACAGAATCACTTCTGAATACGCCAATCGGTCGCGGAATTTAAAGCTAAACTTGTCAACCGATTAAGGAAAAAATAGTGAAATTTTTCAATCGGTCGCGGGAACAAAAAAAAGTTGTGAATTTCAACGAACTTTTGCGGTAAAAAAAACTCGCAAAATATGTCAACTGGTCGCAGGAAAATATGACGAAATTCGCAAGGCGTTCGCGGGAGTTGATCGTAGTTTCAAAATGCAAAATTTTCCGGGAAAAGGTGAAATGTTTTGGAGGGGAGCCTCCCTGCCGATATTCTTTTGGGCGGGATTTCCAGATTTCTGGGCACGAATCCCGCCATCCCGCCCTGAAATTCAAGCCCTGGCTCACTTTAAAACATGACTTGATTATTTTTTCTTTTGTCTTCTACTCAAGAGACAATAATCAAAAACAGAATTCTTGCTACTGAAATAATCGATGAAAATACAGTAAATTAAAGTTTGGAATAAACAGTCAACTATAAAAAATTCTACTTCATTTAAAAAATGACTCAGAAAGTTTTTCTGTCTTCATTTTTAAAGTTTTGTTTTGCAGATGCAACTAAATAAGAAATATTCTTATTTATTAAAACTGAAATTTTTTTTTTTTTTTTTTTTTTTTTTTTTTTAGTAAATAAAATTAAGTTATTGAAGGACTTTTAATGGCATTTATATATTATAAGGATTACAGTAAATGTTTTTTCACAGCCTTTTATTTAAACATATTTCTGATTAAGGAAATGCACTGCAAAGAAAATAAAGTCAAGTTTAGATTCAAACTGAAAACATTAAGTATATATTTCTGTTACAGAAAATATTTCAAATATTTTATTTTAAAATAAGTCATGACTTTTAATTGGCTAGAATTTATGATATGATAATTTAAATCGGAATATTTCTTAGAGACTATAATAGAAATACAAAAAAAAAAAAAAAAAAAAAAAAAGAAATAATATTTTTTTTTAACCATTTGGAAATGGTTGTTGTTTTCGGCCGAGGATGGGGCCAAATGATGGTCGCATTTTATTTTTTTAACGAAATTCAACGATGTTCTTTACTTTTAGAAGAATTTTTATTTGAATAGGTAATAGAAAGGCATAAAATCGTTAATGGGTAGGTGCAAATTATCAGATATGGAAAAATCCAAAGCCAAAGAGTGACGCCGAAATGAAAATCGTATTGCAAAGTAAAAACCGAGGTCTTCAACTCATTATGCAGGCCATGAAAATCGAGGCCTTCAACTGAATATGTAGCCCATGAAAATCGATTACAGAATAAAAGACGAACGCGATAAAGGAAACAATCTAATGATTAATCGATTGATAGAAAAAGGCCATGTCTCGAGGGGCTCCAATCCACCAGCCACGGACTTTTACAATCGGTCGATTCTAACCGGGAAAAATTGAGCTCAACGTAGGTAATTTGTCGCAATCTGTGGATGATTCGGTGGAACTGCTTTCGATTTGTAAACTGTTTTTCTTCGCGAAACGGGACTTGGAGAGTTTATCGATGAAGGTTTTGGTCGTCTGAAGTTTGATCTTTGCGATCTGCTGTTGAAGAGGATGCGACGGAATTTGGTGGACGAAATTTAGATTTTTTGGCTAAATTTTGCTACGAAGTTGATTTGTCGCGATCTGTGGATGATTCGGTGAAACTGCTTTCGATTTTTATTTATTCGATTATTAAAAAAATTCCAAATGGTCGTTGTAATCTATTAAATTACTTTTTTTTTTTTTTTTTTTTTTTTTTTTTTTTTGTCGAAGAGCCTCAATGATTACTAAAATGAAATTGTGTATTTAGTCTTTTCATATTCTGTCAATGTTCATTTTTCTTATATTTAAACCCCGAAGAGTTCGTTATAATACAAATTTACCGGAAACACATTTTGGATTCTTCCTTTTAGGTAGCTTTCATTACAAAAAGCTACCTATTGCAGCCGTTCGGAGGAAAGCGATTTCAAAAAATTTTGGTATATTTTCATCGATCATGACCCCCAGACCCCGAAACCACCCTCCGTTCAAAATTGATATATATATATATATATATATATATATATCCATATATATATATATATATATATACATATATATATATATATATATATATATATATATATATATATATATATATATATATATATATATATATCCATATATATATATATATATATATATATATATATCCATATATATATATATATATATATATATATATCCATATATATATATATATATATATATATATATATCTGAACTATGTCACACTGTAACTCTCGTATTTATGAACCGATTTCGATCTAATTCGGTGTGTACATAGTACATACCAATGTCTCGACCGAGTTCGTTGGCCAGCTTCATCCGCCATTTTGTTTCAAAATGGCGGCCATTTAAATTTTTTTTAATTTAAAATTTGAAAAGTGGTACCAAAAAATTTAAAATGGAAAAATATTTTTTCCTTACGTATTTGACCTTTATACAAAGATTCCGGAGCAGTTTTTGTTTCGTCTATATCTTAAAAAATGGCTGAGTTATAGCATTTTGAATTTCTAGTGTGGCTGACATTTTGAAACGTGCTGAATTTTGTCACGCGATAAAAGGCGTATTTATGAACCGATTTGGATGTAACTTCGTTTATACATAGTACATACCAATGTCTCGACCGAGTTCGTTGGACAGCTTCATCCTCCATCTTCTTTAAAAATGGCGGCCATTTAAATTTTTAAGAAAAATTTAAATTTGAAATATGGTACCAAAAAATTGAAAATTGAAAACATATTTTTTCCTTATGTATTTGACCTTTATACAAAGATTTCGGAGCAGTTTTTGTTTCGTCTATATCTTAAAAATTGGCTGAGTTATAGCATTTTGAATTTCTAGCGTGTCTGACATTTTGAAACGTCCTGAATTTTGTTACGCAATAAAAGACGTATTTATCAACCGATTTGGATGTAACTTCGTTTATACATAGTACATACCAATGTCTCGACCGAGTTCGTTGGCCAGCTTCATCCGCCATCTTATTTCAAAATGGAGGCCATTTAAAAAAAAGTAAAAAATTTAAAATTTAAAATGAGATACCAAAAAATTGGAAAATGAAAAAGATTTTTTCGTATGTGTTTGACCTTAATACAAAGATTCCGGAACAGTTTTTGTTTCGTTTATATCTAAAAAAATGGCTGAGTTATAGCATTTTGAATTTCTATTGTGGCTGACATTTTAAAACGACCTGATATTTGTCACGCGATAACAGGCGTATTTATGAACCGATTTGGATGTAACTTCGTCTGTACATAGTACATACCAATGTCTCGACCGAATTCGTTGGCCAGCTTCATTCGCCATCTTGTTTCAAAAGGGTTACCATTAAAAAAATTAAATTTAAAATTTAAAATGAGGTATTAAAAAATTGGAAAATTTAAAAGATTTTTTTTATGTGTTTGGCCTTGATTCCGGAGCAGTTTTTGTTTCTGAAAATTTGTTCTTTTGTTTATATCTTAAAAAATGGTTGAATTATAGTACTTTGAATTTCTAGCATGGCTAACATTTTGAAACGGTCTTGTATTTGTCACGCGATAACACACGCATTCGCCTATTTCGATGTGAGAAGGCATGTGGATAGTATACATCAATATGTCGACCAAGTTCGCTGGCCAGCTTTATCAGCCATCTTGTTTCAAAATGGCGGCCATTAAATTAAAAAAAATTATATTTAAAGTGAGGTGCAAAAAAATTAGAAATTGAAAAGGGTTTCTTTCTTAAGTATTTGACCTTGATATAAGGATTCAGGAGCATTTTTGTTTGTCTTTATCTTAAAAAATGGCTCAGATATAGCAGTTTCAATTTCTAATGTGGGTGACATTTTGAAAAATCTGATTTTTTGCCTGCGACAGCACTTGTATATATCAACCGATTCCGATGTGAGTGAGCATGTGCACAGCATTTACTAAGTTCTCGACCAAGTTCACTGGTTAGCCTCATCCACCATGTTGTCTTAAAATGGCGGGCACTTTAAGAAATCGCCGAAATTGGCAGCCAAATATAAATTACTTTAAATAAAAGCAGCTTGGATAAACTTACTAATTAAGCGCGAAATTAATAACTAATTTCGCGAAATTCTCATTCATAATGATTTAGTATTGATAAAAATTAGTATTGAATCTCCTATATTCGGTTTCCACTAAATTGAGCTTCGTGTGTTTGAATAATATAAGTTGGGTTTTTTAAAATAAGGAATATGAAAGCTACCTCTTCCTCCCGGCACTGGCCGGAAGGACTTTTTAAAAGTTCATTTTCACGTGTAACTAAATTATATAAAAAATTAACTTATTGGACGACATCTACCGATATTATATGTTTAAAGGTTGCAGTAAAAGTTACTTTCGTTCTCTTTTTTATCTGTAAAACATTTCTTATTAAGCACATGCACTGCAATAATAAGCGCAGTTTTGAATCAAACTGAGACATTTAAGTCTATTTGCGTTGCGAAAGTATTTTAAAAAGAGTTATTTTAAAACATGTTATTATTTTCAGTTTATCTAACTTAATAATGTAATAATTAAACTCAAAATAATTTTGATACTGAATATAGAAATAGATTATCGGCTATTAAAAATTTTGCGTTCACTGATTACAACAGTTGATTTCTCTCATTAATATAGAGGACACTTTATTTAATTTAGAGACATTTCATAGTATATATTTTAGGAAATACAACCTGAAGTACAGTCGTGAAAAAAAAAGTAAACACCCCCTACTAACTCCTCAACTAACTATCATAGAAGAAAGTTACTGGTGCCGAATGATTATAAATAAAGTCTACTTTTAAATGATGTATATAAAATTTGCTTAGGAGGCCATCTACATATTAAAACGAACCATAACTTTGTTTTTTTTTTTCAATAGCAGTACACAATTTTGACAGCATAAATGAACTCTACACCCTTCAATTAGTCTAAAAACAAATTTTTATGCAATTCGTACCATAAGCTTATCAGAAATTAATTATTTTAAAACGAGCGTATTTTAAGGACCCTATCCAAATTGAAGTTCGGTATAACGAAGGGCCAATGTATTGCTTAATCTGTGTCCTCAATTTTTAGTATAAATTGAATCCTTTGACAAAATCTGAAAGGAGTAAAGTTATTAGTGACTACTCTTGAACAGTAGTTTGTAGTCGCTACTTTTTTTAAAAAGTGATTGTAGTTAACTATATTTTCCTTAAATTAGTTGTAGTTATAGCTCGCTACAAAATAACAGTAGTTTTTCCAATCACCACATGTAAGTTAATTTAAAAGAGACTCGTAAGAAAAAAAAATGTAAAAATATTACTCTCTTGTTTTTTTTTCTGTTATTTAGGTCAATCAATTCCTTTTTGCGCCTGAACCTATCCATCATGAAAGAAATAATAATAATTTTTTTTTTATTATCTTATGTCATAATACGAGCAAATCTTGTGATCTTGTGTATGTGTGCATGTGTATGTACTTGTACAAAGTGGGTGATCGGTTAGCGAACATATTTGCGAGAGATTTTTTTTTATGTTCGGATAACGAACACATCACCCCCCCCCCCCCCCCAAAAAAAAAAGAAGAAGAAAAAAGAAGAAAAAGAGAGCCAAGAAGAAGAAATGTTGTGTTTCAGATTAGCTGTTTTATTTAATTGCATCTATTGTCGACTTAGAGAGAATTTTAACAGTTGTATATGTACGGACTAATTAATTCATGGGCTACTGGGGTTCGGACCCTACATTTTAGGACTCCCAAATTAGAATGAACAGATTAGAAACATTAATTTTTATATTTTGTGTCCTTTTTTAAAGAAATAATTTTAATTGCAAATTAATTATTTTAACTGAAATTTAGTTCTCAAATTATTAACAGGCTCTAGGCTCCACTTGAGCTTTATCGGGGCTTGCAGTAAACACTATATTTTAGATAACAAAGGGGTTTTTAGAAGGTCAAATTGATATAGTTTAAGGCCTTAGTCAATGAATGTAATCTTAAAAGTTTTTACAAAAGTAACTATGTCATTCATTTTTTCTTTTTTAAATACGCTACGACACGGGCAAAAACATCAAAATACAGTCTGTACATATTAAATAAGGACGTTTATTAATCCTGTTACAAAGAAAAAAAAAAGATATATTATTTAGCTTTTAAGAACGAATTAATTGAATTCCCATACAAATCTATACTAAATCTATGATCGGTTAACGAACAATTCGGTTAGAGAACACTGTTTGGAACGGTTTAAGTTTCTTTAACCGATCACCCATTGTATATGCAAATTTTATATAAAAATCAGTTCTAACAATTTTCTCTAAATTTTGTATCCTACCGTTTTGGGATACGAGAAGACCACTGGGATAGGTCACATGTTCCAGAAAATTTCGATCAGTAGGTCATTTAGGAGTCACCACGGTGTTCCGTACCTGTAACAAACATTGTAATTCGCCTTTGGCGACGGAACACCACCCCCGCATCTATGCCAATTGGCAATCAATCCTTTTAATGTAACCCTTTCGTTGAACCCGGATCACGGGTTGAGTACGCATGAGTGTAAGAGGAACAACCTCTGCGGCAACAAGTCGCCATTAGCCTTCATTAAAACATTTATGTTAACAGTCCGCTAATTTCTCTTTTAATTTAGAACACCTCCGTACATTTTGGTCCTAGCGACCCGGAGGTAAGACCAGCGCAAACTAATTTAATTTAATTTATGTCAGTTTCGTCAACAAGACGAAAGGATGGCAGACTCGGACATTACAGCACTGAATCGGCGGCGTGGCAACATCAAGGCCCAGCTAACGAAGATCGTAAACGCCACCGAGGGTAAAAGTTTCTCAATTGCGGAAACCAAGGCTCAACTAGAGCTCCTTCACAAAATCGAAGAAAAATTCGAAGTGATCAAACATGAATACTACAAAATTATGGACGAAGAAAAGATTGAGGAAGCGGAAGAACAACTCTCGCAATTGGATGAGGAGATACAGAAATTAGAGGTAAGCCTTAAATCATCTTTTCACAAACAAAATGAAGAAAAAAATAGTAAAATAGACAGCACGTCTGAATCAAAATCCCATGATCAAGTTATTGCCAGAGGGGTCAGCATAAAGCTCCCTAAAATTCCACTTCCGATTTTTAGTGGCAAATTTGAAGAATGGTCTACATTTAAGACCACCTTCAACGAATTGATCAATAGCAATCCTCATTTAACAGACAACGAAAAACTGTTTTATCTCAGAGGGGCATTAACGGGTGAACTGAAAGGTTTACAAACCTCAGATGACACCTTTAGCTCACTCTTCAGAGAGCTGGAAGAGCGCTATGAAAACAAAAGAATTATTGTGGATTGCCATATTAAAAATATATTAAATCTTTATGTAATCAAACAAGAGTCAGCTAAAGAACTGAGAAACCTTGTAGATCAGGTAAAAAATAATTTGAGAGCGTTAAAGGTCTTGGAATTCGATAGAGACACCTTTTCAAACGCTATTTTGTTGAACATAATATTAGGAAAAATTGATCGAGAAACTCGTAAGCAATTTGAATTAACACTAAAGGATAAGGAAGTGTCTAATTTCGATGAATTTTTAGAATTTTTAGAGCGCAGATGCCAAATTTTAAGTAGTATTACTTCTGCGAATGCTTCAAAAACCACCAATAAATCTTTATTTATCCGTACCACCAAATCACAAAATAAAATGTGCATTTTATGTAAAACAGAAAGTCACCCAATATATCATTGCGAGAAGTATAAAAGTATGAAACTAAGCGATCGTCTAAACATTGTAAAGAAAAATAAGCTTTGTTTTAATTGCCTTAGTTTTTTTCATATAATTCATCAATGTACTTCAAAGAGCAGATGTCTTGTTTGCAGCTCCAAACATCATACTTCGTTGCATAATTACTCATCACCAGATGTTCGAATTTATGAGCCGTCAAAATCTATAAACAATCTGGCTGCTGAAGAGGCAATTAATAAAAATTTAGCTCCCGAAGATTCAGCGCAAAATGAAAATGTAGTTCATTCATTTTTTTCACATGAAAAGAGCCATAAATCTGTCTTAATAAATACTGCGATTGTTTATATAGCAGACATTAATGGTATAAATAAGCCTTTTCGTACAATATTGGATAGTGCCTCACAGAATAATTTTATAAGTTTAAGAGCAGCTGAAACTTTAGGTTTGAAAAAACAATCAATTAACATTCCCGTTGCAGGTCTTAATAATTCACCGATGTCCTTGAAATCTAAAGTGAAGGCGTGTGTCTCTAATAATAAGAGAGGCGATTTGCGATGGAATCTGGACTTGTTGATCATCCCGAGAATCACAGATTTCACTCCTGGAAAGGAAATAAACATAAATAAATTAAACATTCCTTCGAACATCTGTTTAGCTGACCCACAGTTTTTTATTCCAAATAAGGTTGAAATTTTATTAGGTGCGGAACTGTTCTTTGAATTATTAAAGGTAGACAAAATAAAGTTAGGAAAGCACTTATATTTACAGGAAAGTGTGTTTGGTTATCTAATTTCTGGTTGTGTGTATAACAATGTAGTAAACAATACGAAAAAATATTGTTTCTTAACGAAAAATTTAGAAGCTTTAGATAACACATTGAAATCTTTTTGGGAGATAGAAGAGGTGGGAAATTTAAAACCTTGTGATAGCAAAGAGTTAGAATATTGCAATAGGCACTTCGATAAAACGCATTTTAGAAATCCGGATGGCAGATATGTCGTAGAAATGCCTTTCAAACCGGAAATTTCCGAGCCCAATTTAGGAAATTCAAAAATCGTTGCATTGAAAAGATTAAATTATCTATGGCAACGTCTAGATCGTGACCCTATAATGCGGAATTTATATACACAATTTCTTAATGAATATCAGTTTCTTAATCACATGCATGAAATAGAGGAAACTAATGAATTTGAGGACGGCTATTATTTACCCCATC
Organism: Maratus speciosus; assembly: GCA_963932465.1. NCBI lineage: Eukaryota > Metazoa > Arthropoda > Arachnida > Araneae > Salticidae > Maratus > Maratus speciosus. Next base: position 152,850,897 of record OZ010786.1, read on the forward strand.
ACGGAATTTTACGACCATCTAGCGCGACAACTAAATTGCGCGTCGTATATGACGCAAGCGCAAAAAGTAGTAATGGATACTCATTGAATGATTTATTGTGCAAGGGTGGTGTGCTACAGGACGATCTCTTTTCGATATTGGTTCGATTTAGAAAGCATATTTATGCATTTACCGCCGACATCAAACAAATGTTTCAAATGATAGAGATAAATCCGTCCCAATACAAATTCCTAAAAATTCTGTGGAAAGACAGTGCATCATCCCGGTTAAGGTCTTTCAATTATCAACGGTCACATATGGAACGGCTTGCGCCCCATTTTTGGCCACCAAGGTCTTGCAACAACTCGCCTTAGATGAGCAAAAGGCTTTTCCATTAGCTTACAATATTGTACTGAAAGATTTCTATATGGATGATTGCTTGTCGGGGTCATCCAATTTAGAGGAATTTAATTTAATGCAAGCAGAATTAACACAACTCCTTCAGAGGGGGGGAATGATTTTGCATAAATGGTGTACTAATAAGGTCCAATCTACTGACAATCAGATATTTCCCTTGGATAGAAATTCAGAAGAAATAATGGTTAAAACTTTAGGCATGCTTTGGAACAGTTCTAGCGATACATTTACATACAAAGTCAATGTTAAAATAACAAGTACTTTCACCAAACGAGAGGTGCTATCGCAAATTGCCCGGCTTTATGACCCTCTTGGTCTCTTAGGGCCAGTGATCGCGAAGGCAAAGATATTCATGCAACAATTGTGGTTGCTTAAATTACAATGGAATGATACTTTACCTTCGCAAATTTCCAAACAATGGAAAACCTTTATCGCAACATTACCAGAACTCGAGTCCATCAACGTACCGAGATGCTTCTTAAAGGTGCACGTCCAATCAGTGGTACTTAATGGCTTCGCCGATGCTTCTTCAAAGGCATACGGTGCAGTTATTTATGTGCAAACTATATCTAACTCCAACGAAACGGTTAGTCACCTTCTTTGCAGCAAGTCACGAGTGGCCCCTACAAAGGTGATAACCGTACCCCGCTTGGAACTATCAGCGTGTCTTCTTCTTGCAAAATTAACCTGTAAGGTCTTAGATGCTTTAAACCAACAGGTGAATGCTGTGCGACTATTTTCAGACTCGACCATTGCCTTAACTTGGATGGACACTGCTCCACATTTACTTAAAACATTTGTCGGCAACCGTGTAGTGCAAATAAAGGACATTTCAAGGAACATTCCATGGCACCATATACCATCGGAGCATAACCCCGCAGACCTGATATCTAGAGGAATGGATGTGAAAAACCTTGCCTCCAGTGAACTATGGTGGAATGGGCCGCCACTTCAAATTCTTAAAGAAGCAATAGAGAAACCTATTTCTAGTCTTACTGACTGCTCGAACAGTTATTATTCCAATGAACTCAAAGCCAGTAGACAAGTGACTTTAATCAACAATATGGACATTAATTTTTTTGATAATTTGTTGACTTTAACAAATAATTTTCTTAAATTAATTAGAATTGTAGCATATATTTTTAGGTTTTTTTTAAAGTGTAAGAGGGTAGCAACTGCAACAGGCCCTCTGTTACTGGAGGAATTAATGGGGGCAGAAGTGTGCTTGATTAAGCATGTGCAGGTAATGTATTTTTCCAAGGAAATCTCCGCCTTGAAAGGGGGATCTTCGGTGCATGGTTCAAGTAAGTTAAAATTTTTGAACCCCTTTATTGATTCGAGTTGCTTGATAAGGGTGGGAGGTAGATTGGCTAAATCTAACTTACCATTTGATCACAAATTTCCTATAGTGCTACCAGCGAGCTGTCGCTTAACGAGAATCATATTCCAGTATTATCATGTACGAGATTTTCATGTCGGGCCCCAGGATCTTTTGAACACTGTGCGCCAAAAATATTGGCCTCTTAGCGGTAGAAACACAGCTCGCAAGGTAGTACATGAATGTGTGCAATGTTTTAAAATTAAGCCTATGCTGGCTAATTAAGTAATGGGAGATCTCCCTCCTGAAAGAATAACGCCCAGTTCACCATTTTCCAGAGTAGGATTAGATCTGTATGGCCCCTTTGAAATAAAATATAAGGGTCAGAGAAAGGGTACCTTCCAAAAAATATACGTTGCCATTTTCGTGTGTATGGCCTCTAAAGCTGTACACTTGGATTTTGTCTCCGACTTGACATCCGAGGCGATAATAGCAACGCTAAAGAGATTCTTCGCTCGTCGTGGGAGGAGTTCGGTAATTTTTAGCGATAACGCTACTAATTTTGTTGGGGCTTCAGCAGAACTGAAGCGTTTACGTAAACTTGTAGCCAGTGATGAAGTTTGTAACTTTTTAGCTTCAGAAGGCATTAACTGGAAATTCTCCCCTCCTAGAGCACCCAACTTTGGTGGACTTTGGGAGGCAGGAGTTAAGGCCTTCAAATACCATTTAAAAATAGCAGTAGGTTCCGCTCATCTCACGATCGAAGAATTTCTAACCGTAATAACACAGATCGAAGCGATTTTAAATTCGCGACCGCTTTGTTGCTTGTCCACAGATGCTGACGATCTTCAGGTGTTAACTCCAGGCCACTTTCTCATAGGCAGGCCCCTTAATTTAATTCCTGAACCTAATTTGATGGAGGTAAAGGATAACTTGCTTAACAAGTGGCAAAGGACTCAAAAATTAACCCAAACGATTTGGAAACGCTGGCAAAACAATTATCTCAGTAATTTACAGGAGAGAAACAAATGGATGTTTAAAAAACAAAATATTTTGCCAGGCATGTTGGTCCTATTAAAGGACACTCAACTCCCACTTTGCACCTGGTCTCTAGGTCGTCTAGATAATCCCAGGTACTAAGGTACTAAGGTAATCCCAGGTGCTGACGGAATGGTCAGAGTAGTAGAACTACGCACCGCTAAGGGCAATTTTAAACGTTCTGTTAATCAAATAAGCATATTACCCATAAATGACAATGATTAACAAAAATCTGGACTGTAATTGTGTTTCATTGTGTATTAATTGTGTTTATTTTATTTCTTTGCTTATAATCTGTACTATGTTGTGTTTTTTTTTTTTTTATCTGTATTGCATTTTATACATATTGAAATATAATATTTCAACGCCGGGCGGGATGTTCCGTACCTGTAACAAACATTGTAATTCGCCTTTGGCGACGGAACACCACCCCCGCATCTATGCCAATTGGCAATCAATCCTTTTAATGTAACCCTTTCGTTGAACCCGGATCACGGGTTGAGTACGCATGAGTGTAAGAGGAACAACCTCTGCGGCAACAAGTCGCCATTAGCCTTCATTAAAACATTTATGTTAACAGTCCGCTAATTTCTCTTTTAATTTAGAACACCTCCGTACACACGGGTTAGTGCATTTTAATGGGAATAAAATAGTTACTAAGTTGTTGAACAGTTGGCAGTAAACGTAATCGCAAAGTTGGTAACATTTCGCCAAATTTCGCAAAATATTGGCGATATTTTGCGATATTAGCACCAAATGAAAGAATGTCGCTAACTTTGACGACATTTGGCGAAAAGAGCGGTTTTCCGAAACTAAAGGAATTTTCTAGAAATTCTTAATAGGAGCCCAGATAGCTGATTCAACCAATCAGAGTGGAACTAAAAATGTAGTTTGGAAGGATGCCCTTTAGTTGTAAATATGTAAGTAATGTAAAAGTTAGATTTATGTACCTAGTTTTAATATTGATTGTTTCTCTAAATATACTGTTATAAAATGAAATGCTTTATAGCAATAATACAGCGAGAATTTATTCTTGCGAATAAATTTATAAAGGCGAAAGGCCTAGCGCATTTCTTAATTTTATAGTGTTATTAAGGAGTTTTTCATCGTTATTAATTTATGCTTTAGCTGCGCAATATTATGCAATAATTTTAGTATTTTATTATTATTATTATTATTTTTTTTTTAATGGTAACATAGAAAACGAAACAAAAATTTCTGGTTACAATAACATAGGAAACAAATATGGATTTCAGTCAAGCAAAAAATGGTCTTTTAAACAAAATGTGCACTGCTGATTAACATATCTAAAACTTTATTTATTAAACTAATAAACATGTCTAAAAGACATTTGAATGAATTATTTTCATAATTTTTTAAAAACTAATGAAATCGTTTTTGCTGGAAAGAAAAGTTGATTGATCTCTGCAAAACTCTTTCATTTCAATATCATATTTTGTTTTTGAAGTCTGCAGTAATTTTGTTTGAAAAGTAAGTCAGACAGTGTTTCTCTTAAAGTAATAACTATAATCACTCAACCGTTCAGACAATTTAATTAAGTTTCTGATTTTTTTCCTCTTTCTATTTCGATGATATACATTACATTACTTTTATGTTTTTCATCTTTTAACTAGTCTGTCCATTTTGTGTTGTTGAAGTGTCGGAGATATTTTTTGCATAACTAATTTTTGATAATGTTTGATCTCCGCTCGTCTATCTTTTATTTGGATATGCCTTAAGGAAATTTGTAATGAAAGCTTTGATATAGCCAAGAAAAAAATTGTCTAGATATCAAATTCGCTGCATAAATAGGACATTGTGTATTTAGCCCTTTTATATCTATATTATAAAGGACAAACATATCTGTGCTTTGCGTAACGCATATGTCATTTTGCGAATGGCAACACTTTCAAATTTGAAATGAATTTTCGTTTTGCAACTTTCGCTACTGAAAATTTTTAAATTTCTACGCATGGCACATTTTCAGTTTTTATACCGTCGTATAAGGAAAAAAATATACTTTTAAATGCAATTTGTTTGAAAGCTGTATCTCAATTTATTTTTTAGACATTAATTTTTTTATAGTTTTTAGTACCAATTTTGTAATTGTGGCAACAGAAGTACTCCATTTCTATTAAAATTAAAGGGAAAATAGTAGATTATTGTAGTTTTTGTTGCCATTTCCGTACAAAAATTGAAATTAAAATACATGCTATGTCAAAATACCGTCTGAATCCGGTTAATTTTGGTTTTATTTCGTTTCTATTCATTAGTTAAATGTTTCTTAGTTTATGGCAAAAATATTTTACAAACGATATAACACTTTCTCTTTACAAAACGTATTTTAAATAACTGTGTGACTTTCCTTCACAATTACTTATTTCGTATAAGAAAGCTGAAAGAATGCAATTTTATTTATCCGTGTGTAATAATATTTTCCGAATTTTGAAAAATGATTTCTGATAATGATTTCTGCTAAAACATGGAGCTAATATAAACAAAAACAAGTGAAGGCATATGTAACATTAAATAACCGATTTTTTTTTTCTTCCGAGCTTCTTGAATAACGATATTGCTTTTTGTTGTGTTTGTGTATTATTCTGAGATAATGACATCATTTGAATACTTTTCTATGGATGTTCTATAGATGTCTACAAAATTTAAGAATTCTAGAACCTTTATATAGATGTTGTTTAATACTGGATCATAAAAGTGGACTGCTTTAACGGGTGCAAATGACGTTTATATAAAAAAAACGTGTTTTTTTTTAATTCTTAAAACTTTAATATGTTTTGTAAAAGTATGTCATTTCACCGAAGCTGCTTTGAAATTCTTCACAGGTGGAAAAATTTCTTTTAAAACTAACGTAATCGAAATCACAGGCTGCCAACGCGCAATGTTTTACGAAAATTTACAGTGTCTTTATAGAAAAGTAGTGACATACAATAAGCATGCTCAGTTTGGAAGCCTTTGTTAAAAAAATAGTGACATATATTAAAGAACTTGATTATTATCGCCTGGAGGAATTTGCTTCGTAGAGTTATACAAGCAAACAATGAGGATTTTGGCTAACTTTACTATTTTTACAAATATTTTTTTTAATTAAAAGCAGTTCATTTGTATATGTGCCCGCACTAGCCGTTTTTTTAATATCCCCGCTTTAATATTTTAATTTAAAAAATATTTTATGAAATTTCTTCAAAATGACCGTAATTAGACAGCTTTCATTATTGCAGAATTGAGAGAATAATGAGGTTTGTTTATTTTTATTCATGACATTTTATGATAAAAATTTAAAAAAAAATACAATTTTTTTTCTATGATTTAAATTTTGTTGTATAGGATTAAGTGGCGTAAAATCCCATTAGGGACATATTGACGCAAAATATTTTGAATGGAAAATGACATATTGCTTTTGAAAACACGCATTTTTCCTTATAAAGTTTCCAGATTTTTTTCTTTTGCGTGAGTGCTGATACTAATTTTGAGACACTACGCAAAAGGTTTAAGTACGTAAAATGACGTCATATTTAAAAGAAAACAATGAATCTCTTAGATAATACTAAACATTTTAACACAAATGCGTTTAAAAAACATAATTATAGCAATTTTTACGGTATTGAGATAGGTATCTGAAGTTAAGAGTGCGACTGTTCACAAGCAAATATGTTGTTGACAATCGTGACTTCAAGTTTTTGAGTTAAAATGAATTTAAAATGATCAAATTACAATACCATTTTTTTAAACATGGTGAATACGGATATGAGAAATACACATGTAAAGTACGAGAAAGTGAAAATGATGTCGGGTTTAGATTTTACAGGGGAAAAAGTCTGATTGTATCAAACAGAATAAATTTTATCGTTTTGATTCGAAAAAACGAAGCATAAGAGACTTAATTGACAACTTCATCATAACAGCTGTTTTTTATTATATTTTAGTGATTACATATGCAATTAAAGTTTAATTTTAATAATTCAGACAACCAGGGGTCACATTCCATATGGAAATTTTATTGTTCCTATCAGAACTATTAATCAATAATCTACATATTTTTTTAATTTAAAATGTGCTGTAGAAAGGTACTAAGAAGATATTATTTTCAAAATAGTGGTAAGAATAATAAAATTTATTGTTGAAATTTTATTGTTCCTATCAGAACTATTAATCAATAATCTTTATATTTTTTAAAATTTAAAATGTGCTGTAGAAAGGTACTATGAAGATATTATTTTCAAAATAGTGGTAAGAATAATAAAATTTTCCCTGTAGAATGCGACCCTGGACAACTGAGTTTTATAAAAGTAGTATTTTGTTAATTTTAGGTTAAAATAATATTCGTTTGAGAGTTAGACTAACCAATTTAAGACGCATTTTTTATTGTAACTAATTTTGTAGGTTTGTTGTAAATCAATGAAGCACTTCCTTCTTAAACATTTTACTTCGTCGAAGTTCGACGTGTTCTACCTTCTGATACATTTTTCACATTTATTGCAAAAAAAAAATTACTGCTAAAATCCTCTAAATATTAAAAATAACTTCCACAACAGAGTTTTTCAAAATTTACTTCTAATTTTCTCTAATTTATAAGATTTGCACAAATAAATTTAAATAATTAATCGTTTTATTTAATGTAAATAAGAAATATATAAATTTTTTTCCAGAACAATGAAATGTACTTTTATCCATGATACGATTTCCTTAGGAAAAAGAAATCAGGTTGATACAAGGATTCTATACATCCTGTAGATTTTAACTGAAATTTTCAAGGAGTCACTTTACAAAATTTAAATTACGAAATTATATTTTTGCGTGTTTTACATTCTATTTCTTTCATCATACTTTACACTAAGCTGCTTTAGCGGAAGTAAGATTCTATTGGATTAATCTTTTAAACTTTTTGCCTGAAAACTTTGTTATTTTTATTATTACTGGATAGTAACCGTCAAAATTTGACAATAAACAATTTGAGACTTCCATGTGAAATTTGGAGCGAATGAAGGTCTTATAGCGTAAAATAGATATATTAAATTACTTAAAGAAGAGTGGGTAATCTAGGGCCCCAAACAGGCCCGCCACCAGATGGGGGCAGGATGAACTGAGCCCCCCCCCCCCCTCCCCTAACTTCATCTAGAGCCCCGCTACTCAATTCACTATTTTCTGTTTCTTAAAAAAAATGTATAACTAATCTGAAAAAAAAAAAAAAACTGTATTTGCAAGAAACATATTTTAGTTGTTTCAACACTCTTGAATCTTTGAATGCAACAGAATATTCCAAAAAGAAATTTCTATTCAGAAGCATATTTGTTGTGTTCTCGAAATTTAAGATAACTAGAAAAATTTCCTTTTGAAATAATTAAGTCCAAAATCATAAACCAGTCGGTAACCACATGTTTTGGTACACCTTTGTAATCTTGTTAGAGCCATTTTAAAAGATCCCTGCAGGGTGAACAGAAATAGATATCTGCTGTTCCAATTGATCTGTAATTAGTGAAGCAATGGGCAAACCGCCTTCATACTTTTCACTAAAAACATGTTTTTCTAAATTTTAATGGTTTGCGTGTTGACAACATGTGTTTAGCTGACAGTAGATTTAGTTAATGGTGATCGCTTGGAAACTTTATATTTCACAGTCGGGTGGAAATTACGAAAGAAAAAGATTGTCAATTTATACAGTTGAAATAAGAAAAGACATTGCTTGAACGCCATTTATCGTTTCTAGTCATGGCTGTCGGCAGGAGTATATTAGAAAAAGCGGGGAAGGGACATTTTCCCTTTTCTCTTTTGAAAACTTTTAACCATTTTTTTTTCTTTACATTTCATGATTTTAAAAATCTATGTTATATAATAAATATACATTAAGCGAAAGAGTATTAATGTTAAGTGTAAGGTTACATTTATTATAAGGTTGATGACAAAAAGCTCTTCATGTAAGCAGTGGATATTGTATTTAAATCTGTTTTCATGTTTAAATCCGCTACTTTCTCTGACACATTTACGACATAATTATCTGTAAAGGGCGGTTTTCAAAAGTTGGGCACTGGACACACGTCATAACTTTAAGCTTTTCAAAAATAACTTTGATTATCATTGACTTTAATTTTTTTTTTTTTTTTACTCTGAGTTTTTAATTCTATTCAGAGACAGAAAATGACGTAATTTATTGTAAAAGCTTTGTATAAATATCTTAAAATTTTATTATTTTATGCTAAATAGGCCAATTTTGGACATTCATAACGTTAATTGTTCTAAAGTACCACCAAGAAAAAGAGTTTTAACTTATTTCCACGTGGTTCTAATGGTAAACAACGAATGCAAAAATAAACGGATAATTTTTTGATAGTAACGATCGTAACAAAGCTGTCATTTCCACGAAAAATAATCAAGAAAGTACTTTAAACTCCTTTATATAACTTTAAAATTATTTTTAAAAAAAATTAAAGTATTTGTATATGTTTCTGTAAGATTTTTTTGCAACAAATGTATTTTTCTCTAATAGGAAACTAGAATGTCAAAATTGCGTAACGATCGAAACACCTATTTTTATCGGTAAATTTATTTTTAAAGATGATTCGTGTCCTAAAACGTATAAAAAGATATTTATTATAATGTTTTATCGTAAATAATTACCGTGTTTTGTATAAATAAAGCGTACTTAGTACGTGTAATGATAAAATTTGACAGGAAACTTACATTTTGCTCAACTTACGTGTGTATGATCGACATAAAGTGGCGGCCGCTGCGATCGTTACGAAATTTCGGACATCTTACTTAAAAGTATGATTTAAAATTAATAATAAAACTTCTTTTATTTATTTTAAAAGTAATTCTTCAGTGATTTTACGCGTTGTTATGTATTTCGCAAAGTTTTCTTTGCAGCAAATGTACCCAAAAAGATTATTTAATAACCATGTCCAAATCGTGGAACGATCTAAACCCTAATAATTTTAATTTTCTAAATACATAAATAAATTTATCATAACAGAGTTCATTGTTCTAAACTACATCTAATATATATATATATATATATTTGTAATTATATTATGGCTATATATATATATATATATATATGTATATACATTTGTTAAATTATTGTATTTGAGGTCATTTTTTTTAAATTCAAGGTTTAACTATCCTTTCTCCTTAAAATTTCATTCTTAAGCCCCTATGTGCTATAATTTTAGTTAAAAAGAAAAAAAACAGAAATTAACAGTGCTCGAAGTATAGTAAGACAGCCAACAAGATATATTAAAGGTACTCAAAAGATTCACTCCGTACAAACGACAAAAAAATTTGATGCTATTCAAATTAGAAATAGATCTTGTTTTTGCAGTCTCTGTAAAAACAATCAAAAATGCATTACTGGTGAAGTAGGTAAAAAAAAAAAAAAAAAAAAAAAAAAAAAAAAAAAAATTCTATAATTGACTCCTCACAGTTGAAAATAGATTGACATTGGTGACTGGTGCTTTGTAATTTTTGATGAAAACTTATGGCCAGGTATTATGGAAAAGATTAGCATTGATAATGGTGAACAAATGTTTTCTATATTTTTTTTTTACTCCTCAGGGAGACATTGCTTTTAACAGGTTTCGTTATTCATCTAAAACAGACAGTACAAATTTAAAATATGAAGATATTTTGTTGAAATAGCCATCACCACCTCATCCTGTAACAGCAAAAAATGGCTTTTTTTATAGAGAAATTATAGATATGTGCATTAAAAAATGGCAGTGTAACTTGTTTTCTGAGAAAATAAAAAGAATAAATTGTATGTTGGATACTTCTAATATTGTGTAAGGATATGTTTTTTGCATAATGTTTGATTCCTATAAAATTAAGATACTACTCCTAAAAAAGTAGTAAATATTTTAATATCACAGTTTAACATTTTATTTTATTATTATTACAGCTGGATAACAAAAAGTTAATTATACATATATATGTATACACATACATTTATAGGACAAATTTACTACATTCTTAGTCTTAAGAATTTTTTAAATACTAAGCGCAACTTATTTATGGAAAGGACAAAACTGTGTAACCTACATCTCAGCAATGTCCAAAATCTGTAACCTACATGCCAGAAATGTCCAAAATTTGTAACTTACAGAACTGCTAATTAAATGCTTTAATAATTAATCTTCCAGAATAGTTGCTGTCTTTTAATGTTTGTGTATAATTTTGTAGACTTATATACTATACTAGTAAAAAAAATTGGCCTTAAATTTGAAAATTTTAAAAATTATATATAGTTAACGTTTAATGATCCACCTTTTGAGAATCTCACTAAAGGTATAAAATTTGCAGGTGTGGTTATTCAAGCTCAAAGAATTTTAATGCATCTTACATTTTATAATGTTTTTTCAAATCTAAAAAAGCTTTTACTTCGCGAAATTTTTTTTATTGATAAAGGCGTTCAATTTTCAGGTAATCAGGCTTTAAGTAATCGAATAGAGTTTTACATTTTCCTATAACATTAAACAATCTATCAGAACATGAAGACAAATTTGAAACTGTAGGTTGTTTTTCATGTCATAATCATAGTGAAATGGTAATCATCGGGTAGCAACTGGCAATAACTCAAGATATATCAAATTTATTGGCAAACGAAGAACGTTATTCGATTCTTAGGAGAATGGATGTGAGAACCTGAAATTTTTAGACAAGTAGGAAAGAAAATTAGTTCTTGAATGTGTCAAGAATATTCGCGTTGTTGAGGGAAAGAATAATACTTTTTGAGATTCGTACAAATGGAGGAAACGCGCAATAATAAATACTCACCTACATTTATTGAAAACTGTTAATTTGTTAAGAAAATGCGCGGCGTCCATATTATCGAAAATTAGCCAATGTGCTCTTTTTCTGATATGAGATCCAACCATCAATTTCAAGGAAACACATATAAAACGTACGCTATTAGCCTTCTGAAACATCCCCCTTAACAAAAATATTGAAGAATATGAAGATTAGAATTATAGAAGTTCCCCCCCCCCCAAAAAAAAAATGTTAAGTCCAGGTATGTCTTGAAAATATGTAATTAATGTATATATTTATAATTGATTCTTATTTGAATAAGTATAATCATATGCAGAATTTAAAATTCAGTTCTCGCTAAATCTTACTTTCTATTGCGAATGTTCGGCGTAAAATTAAATAAATTAAAAATACAGAGGGTGTTTACACATTTTTGTAATAATTTCGAATGTAAAATTAAATGAACAAAAAAATAATAAACTAGATTCAATTCGAAATAGGGTTTAATTATTGTCTACATTATTAACAATATTCTTTGCTTTAAAAAGTCATTGGAAAATAAACACTGGATCGAAGGCTATGTACAGAGAGTGTTCACGCATTTTTGTAAAGATTTTAGAATGATAAATATGTAAACAAAGATAAGAACTTTATTTTCTAATCTGTTCAGATAGCCCTTTTGTTAAAAAACAATATCACATAATGATTCATAAGATAAAAGATTTTTTCTTAAAATATCAAAGTTCATTTTGTTCCGCTACTGGACGCAATCTTCCAGAGTCCATCCCAGAGAGGAGCTTTTTTTAAAAGTCCAAATGCACAGATATCCATAAAAGATACGTTGGGGGGCTTCCGTGAATTGCATTTAAAGGGAATAACCTCAAATCCAGTATCATTTCTCTTTTTTTATCTAAAAATATAGCAATAGATTTAGAAGTATGGCTGTTAGCTTTGTCCTGATAGAGCTTAACACAATGCAGAGTATTTGGGTAAAGTGATGGAATGTCTTCTTTGAATATAGATGATAAAACATAATTCTTATAGAACTTAATCCCAGTAAATTTTTACTTATTTTTCTACTTTCTTTAATTTAAATTTTTTGTTATAAGAGAATTCTGCAATAACCATACAATCTTCAGAAAACTTTCCTTGTTTTCTCTGAACCAAACTTTTGGGTCTGTTTCCCCTTTTTTCAGTAGTAAATCGATCTTTTTCTATTGCAATCAGATAAATATATCCGAACCTCATCAACTGCAACTACATATTTCCATTTTTTACATACTAAATAATTTTCATAGAACAATCTGTATATAGGCTTATGCTGATAAAGGTGTTTTCGCTTTAGGCGGTGAACATCATGTTTTTTTTTTGTTGTTGTTGTTGTTGTTTTGTTTTAGTTTGCTTTAAATCAGATTTTATCATTTATTTACAGTTCCTGTTCAGATACTTAAAGATTTTGTAATTTTCTTTGTGGGATTGAATTTTCTTTTAAAACAAGAAATGATATTTTAAATATAAAAAGCGTTGAAAGTACCTTTGTTTGCTATGCATTTTTTACCTTTTTTCCACTGAACTGTAAACTGTGACGCTTCCCTTTTTTTTATGTTGATTATGACACTTATTTTATATTATGACACTGCAGAAATCTCTAAACCATGCTTTTCACATCGTTTTTAAATATTCATATAAGAGTATTTCTTTTCATAAGGCACAAATACATAGCCTAATTTCCATTGCATATTTTCCAGCTGTATTTTAAAACACAAAATATGTTTAATGATGCAGACTGGAATTAAATTCTTTTTAGAATTGATGCCGTGTAAGTCTTTTTTTCATTTAAATTTAAATAATTAGAGAAAGTCAAAATCGATACAAAAATGTTTAACGATAGTTTAAACTCGATTTAGGAAGTTACCATTTATACTTTACGGAAATATCGTGTAATCAAAATTACGGTTGCTTGCTACTTTTATAATATTTCCGAATGGACTTAATTAAATGAGATCAATGGCAAGTAATATATTATAATAAAATGTAAAGCACAACCTAAATCAGTGTTCATTGTATGAATTTCTTTCATTTCGCATTTGTTAATTAATCAGTTTTTTAAAACTTGTCTTAACACCAATTAATATTTTTACTTATTATACCAACTGTGAATTTAATCGGAAATGTTTTAATTCCAAAATAGGCTTAATAAAGTGAAAACAATTATAGACTATGCAAATTGGAAAACACCAGGCTAACCAATGGGCAGTGCATGATTTTTTTTTACTGAAATGTGATTGAAGTAACTGTTTTGTGAGATGGCGGATGCAACCTATGTTTTGCATTAAATTCTGTAAGGCCTACTACGGCAAAATCTCACGTGATTGGAGAAAATTTTATTTTAGATAAATTCTTGCCTTAGCAGGTACACAGCCCCTAATTGTTTTGTGTAATTTTCTTCCGATCATGAATTTTTTCAATTTCAGAATTTCATTATATACTGGTTACATTATAGACTGGTTTCTTTATAGCCAAGATTACGTTACAGCCGGATTCTTTTATAGATAGGAATATTTTCAGAGGTTTTACTGTATTTAATTTGTATAAGAGATATAAAAAAATGTTAGACCTCCCAAACTTTTCCAGAGCCCCCCCCCCCCCCTCCCTCCCCTGACATGACTCGCTGGTTAAACCCCGGCCACAAAAATTCTGGTTAAGATTTAATTATATAAATTACAGCTTTACGATTCAACAATTACAAGAAGCACCGGGTATAAGTAAGTGGTTTTTAATTTTACATATTTGTAATAACATTGGGTATTTACTAAATTTTACAGCAGTATAACGCAACGAGGTGGAACCTGTCGAATTTCGACGAAAGAAAATGCTTAAAAAGAGGTGTTACATAGATTTATAATAAACATAAAAAAGGTACAGTAATATAATAAAAATCCATATCATATTGGTTAGTAATAAGCTCTTGAAATAAATATTATTTTAATCTAAAGTTACAAAAATACTATTTCCGCAAAACAAACTTTGTTTAAATTATTGACAAAATACGTAATAAGTAATATGCAATCAAGATAAGTAATTATGATGTAGTTATCAACTGAGGCTTTTATACTTGGTATTACTGTATGAAAAATCAGCAAAAATAGTTTCCCTTTGAAACAATCCTAGAATTCCCCCCTCCCCCCGTGAAATCTAAACCTAACATCAATATCAATATCGCCTGATAAAAATTCCAGAAATTTATACCTTTTAGATACGTTCGTAAAATATGTAGTTTTATCAAAGAAGAGGGTTGTTCACTTTTAAATACGACGTCATTTTTACTCACCGAAGCATTTTTCCAAGTGTCGCAAACTCAGTATCAGCGGAAGGAAAAAATATTGAAATGTAACAGCTTTATGAGACAAAATGCGTGTTATTTAAAACGTTACACCATTTTCTGTTCAAACTTTTAAGAAAAGTTATTTTTAATTGTAATGAGAAAATGGCATCAATAAGGATGAATAAGCCTCATTATTTCTCTTATCTCTGCAACAATGGAAATTATACAATTGCCAGCAGTTTGAAGAAATTTCATATTTTCTCTTTTTATTATTATTGAATTTAAAATATAAAAAAGGAAGTATTTAGAAAAATAGTATTTAGTGCGATCACATCTACAAATGAATAGTTTTCATTTAAAAAAAATAATTAGTAAAATTGATAGATTGATAGATAGATTTCAGGATAGATGACTAAAAAAAGAGCCTTGTTTTTAACACTTTCCAACAAAGTTCAAAAGTGTTTATGAATTGGATTTGTCCGTCCGTCTGTCTGTCCGTTCGTTAACTATCGTGAATGTAGTGAGATAACCATTAAGTTAATTTATTTTATTGGGATTTACTATGGAATGTTCTCTAAAGAAAATGAAGTGTGTAGCATTTACGGTTCATTTACAGGGACACTCAAAAGAATTCCTTTTCATAACGGCCTATGGGGAAAAATTGTTTGCTGTGTATTTTAAAAATACAGTCCAGTCTCTCTGTAACGAAACTCCATGCACCGAATTTCTCTATATAGCGAATTTTTAGTAGGAACTGCCCCCTTTTCCCATGATCTCATAAAAATAGTCTCCATATAGTGAAATATCTATCCCCATATAACGAATTTTTTCATAAAATGTTCTTTATATATTCAATTTTTTTAAAAAAAGCTTCCAAATCACATGGAATCAATTTTCCATCACTGATTCCCGATTTATCGTTCAGTGCTGAGTTTTTTATCTTACTTTTCTGCCTTGAATCGCCTTGTTCTTTATGTCCAACGAATTAATCCCCCCCCCTCCCACACACATTCCCACATCCTTCTTAAAACAGTGTCAATGGAATTGTTACACGTATAAGAGCGGGATCAGAGAGGTAATTGAACTTTAAGGAGAATGAGATCGAAGATTATTCATAAGGTTAAATTAGAAAAATAAACTCTCTTTCAATCAAGCACAACAAATCGATATTCGTAATATTCACTGCCAGAAAGCTCCCGAGATCCACTGGCATGACACATGACCTGATGCGAAAAGCGTACGGGAAAGAGGCGCAAGCACAGTCTTGGTCGAATGGAAAATTGTTCCTCTACAGCTGCAGCCGCGTGAGCAGATCACTGTCACCATTTAGAACGCGTTTTCATCTATCCAAACTAAAGCTCTCAACTCTTACAGTTAGAGTAGATGTTTATTGTTTCTGGCTTTCTTTAGCGTAACAGATTCACAAAATTTAATCTGTTTGGGTGCGTTTTTTTACTGCTTCTGCAAAAAATGTCTCCTAAGAACAGTATAACTCTCTGTGATACAGTGAAGATTTTCAAAGAAATCGATAAGGGATTGAAAAAAAAGATGTGGCAAAAAGTTTGAGATTTCGGCAAGCACTCTGTCCACAATCATAAAAATTAGAGAGTCAATCACCGAGCAGAATTTGGATCTTGGTTTGGTGCGAAAAAGAAAGAGGACGTGTCAATACGGGGACTTAGACAAAGCAATATTTAAGTGTATTAAAGCGATAAGGGACCGGAATCTACCACTTTCGGGACGAATGGAGCCCAGAATATGCTTCATTACTTAAGCACGCTGACTTCCGAGCCAGAATTGGTTGGCTAGAAAAGTTCAAGAAGAGACATGGGTTATTCCAGAAAAATATCTGCGGTGAAAGTGCGGATGCTTCGGTGACGGCATGGAACAACTGGAGCCTTAAAGTTGCAGGAATTCTAAAAGAATTCGCTCCTGAGAACATTTTCAATGCTGACGAAACAGGTCTCTTTTACAAGTGTCTCCCAAACCAGACTCTGGGGTTTAAAGAAGATAAATGTTTTGGCGGCAAACAAAGGATTACTATTCTGTTGTGTGCTAACATGACAGGGAAAGAAAAATTAAAGATTCTAGTCATTGGGAAAAGTAAATCTCCTCGGTGTTTTAAAGGCGCGAAGTCCTTAGAAGTGAAGTATGATTTTAATAAAAAAATCCTGGATGACCACTGAAATTTTTGACAAATGGTTAAAAGAACTTGACAATCAAATGAGAAAACAACGCCGAAAAATTGCTTTGCTTATTCATAATTGTCCAGCTCACTCACAAAACTGTGGAGAAAAACAGCAAAATGTTGAAGTTATTTTCTTACTACCCAATTGCACATCAAAACTGCAGCCCATGGACTTGGGAATAATAAAAAATCTAAAGGTGCATTATAAGAAAAGAATTCTTAAAGAACTGATCATAGTTACTGAAAAAAATTATTCCACCCAAGACATCATTAGTCTTAGAAAGTGTATTGCGGAACTTTATAAAGCTTGGAGATTTGAGGTAACTGAAAAACAATTTACAATTGCTTCAAAAAGGACTGTTTTTCTAAACTGGAGAATAATGCGGATACTGAGGACGAAGAAGATGTGGTTTTAGCAGACTTAAAAGAGAAATGGAAATTAATTAATGAACGCGGAAATGTCGAAGAAAATGTTACTCTCTGTCTCTCTGCTTCTTTGGAAGTGGATGACAATCTCACTATTGCGCAGCATCCTACTGATAGTGATATATTAAGCAGCGTTATGAACAATAATATTGAGAATGACAATGAGCATGAAAAAGAAAACGAACAACAAGAGAAAAAACCATCACGCTGTGAAATGATGAGTTCTTTTGATCTTATAAGGAGAGGGCTTCAAATGGAGGAAAATGTTCCCGATACAATTTTTCATTCCTTGCTAAAGCGTGAACATTTTTTCGAGAGTGCAACAATTTTGAAATCAAAACAGCAAAAAATTACACATTTCTTCGTCTAAAATTGATGTAAGTTTTCCTTATGTGATTTTTATCATGCTTTCAAATAAATGTCTGTTCTCTTTTTTGAAACTGTTGAAATAATTAAGAAATACAATATTAGGTTAATATTTATAGTTAAACATTTCAAATTCTTAATTAAACACCTTAAAAATAATTTTTTTTTCAAAATTTACACATTAAATAGGAATTTTTACTCATTCTCTATATAACGAATTTTTTACTGGAACAATGGATTCCGTTTTATAGAGACCCGACTGTATTGCATTACTTTAAACATATTGAAAATTATATATATCACTGGGGTATACTACAAGCGCTTATTGTAGAATCTGGTGTGCATATAATTTATCGTTCATATACAGAGACACACAAAAGTGCTTATATACAGTACTGCCTATGAAGAATAATTGCTGGCAGTGCTTTTCAAATGTGGTACGCGTTTTAAAATTTAACCTTTTTTTTTTTGCACATTACTCGATGTGTATAAATTCTATAGCTCCTATACAGAGATGCACAAAGGTTATAGAGTACATTTCCGTTTTTGGACGGAAATTACTGAATGGAAACTGTACTACGCGTTCAATTCAACTAACTTTTAGCATATCAATATCAATTTATAGATCATATACAGGAGCGAACAAAAACATTATGAGTTTTTCCAACTATTGACGTACAGTATTCTGAATATGATGGAAAGTGTTTCATAATTTATCTGGACGCATGATTTCTCGTTCTTGTTTAAATATAGATAGTGGAACAAATCGAACCGATTCCCCAGAAAAAATCCTTAAATATTCAGGTAAAAGCTGACATAGGCACGCAAATATAATACAAGAAACAGCTCGAGATTTTAATCAAGTCCGGTGGCTTGTCGGGAGGATCAAAAGAAACAGATAGATCTCAACTCATCATCGGAGATGACACTACGGAGACAAGCAGATGAATAGCATAGCGGTCGTGGAATCCGTGTGATACACCGAAAGTGAAACAGCCTTGGGGAGGTGAAAATATTCCCACGCGCTAAGACGAAAGTGAAACAGATCCCCCTCAACAGAGGCGGAACATAGAGAACCTATGCGAATATAGCTTGAGGATGACCTCGTGAGCCCAACACTCTAAGTTGCTAAGAAGGAACCATTGTTTTAATCAGTGGATGAAGAAACAGATGAGCAACCTTAATGAAGGAGAGAGACATTCAGTGTTAAATCTTATTGCATGAGAATCGGGTTTGGAACCTGGGAGAGAGGTTTTCTCTGAAGCTAAGCTGAATCAGAGTATCGGAAGTTGTACCGAGGGAAAGCTAATCTTCCACCGGAGTTGGAAGTGAAGGAATTTAAGCCGGCTGTTGAGTTGTGCGGTTTCTCTAGGCTGTGGAGAAAGAACTAATGTTAGTCGTATTAGACTAAGGCCTCATGTACATATTTCTGGACATTTAATTATTCATTTATTGGCACTCCGAACTTTACTAAAATTAGTCGAAAATTGTGAATGTTCCTATCTAACAACTCAACTTATTTTGTTGCGATATGTCAAGATTAATCAAGAAATATACATTTGTTTTGTTATTTATTTAAATGTCACTTTTTGATCTAATTTTGTCATCGCCTTCGAAGACCGCACACGCTGCCCTCTTCGAGATAACATGGTGTCACACTAGTGTAGAACTATCGGGGTGTGAGCATTACTTGCACTTGTCCTGCTTGTCAATAGTAAATCTGAAATTTCCTTTTTATTTATAATGTTGATTTATTTATAAAATAAATCAAATAGCGAAAGATCAATTTTCAAACTGCGCAATTAGAGGAAATGCGAAAAAGAAAACCGTGTGAGTATAGACATTACATGAAATCTCTAATTCACAGGCTCATTAGTTTACTACTTGACTTTAATTGGGGGATTTAACGAAAACCTTTCATAATTGCCCTTAAGGTTAAAATAGCTTTAGGAGACTTTGGACTTATTTCTTTATTATTGCATATTATGAAAGCAAACAGTCTATACAAAGTGATCGATTTTATATTCCATGAGTTAATATGTATTCGATAAACTTATATTCGACATTTACATAACTAGGAGGAATTTACAATTTCATCACAATAATAGTCAATAAATAATTATAATTATATAAATGATAAATACGGTATATAAAAAAAAAACCTAAGTTATTTTATTACATTTTCCGAATTTTCAATATTTTTAATAAAATAGCTGAAATTTCCTACTTATTTATATAGTAGATGTATTTCTAAACCAAATAAAATAAGAAAAGATCAATTTCAAACTATGCAACTAGAAGAAATACGAAAAAGAAAATCGTGTGAGTAAAGACATTACATTAAACCTCTAATCTATAGATTCATTAGTTTACCACTTGGCTTTAATTGGTGGATTTAATGGAAATCTTTCGTATTTGTCCTTAAGGTTAAAAAAGCTTTAGGAGACTTCGTATTTTTTTCTTTACTTTTGCATATTATAAAAAGCAAAAAGAGAAAGAAAGAACTATAAAAAGCGATCGATTAACTTAATATTTGATGGATCAATTTATCATAACCTTTGCGTTTTCAAATGCTATTACTTAAAAATGTTTGATTTTAATAATAATAATAATAATAATAATAATAAATAAAAATAAATGTACACTGTTAAAAATATTGTGCTGCCTCGAACCAACTTTTGGTGCTGCAACAGCTGCAACAGTAAGATGATGGCATCTCGTTCCAACATTCGGAGATGTGGCTCAAACATAGATCGAAATGTTAGAATGAGATTTCACCCTCTTATGGTTGCAGCTGCTGCATCAAAAGTTGGTTCGAGGCAACAAAAATTTTTTAACAGTGCAATGAGTGATAACCGTTATTTTAACAGAAACAAGAAGAAAGTCATTAGTCGCGCATGCACTGTTAGAAATTTGGTTCAACATTTCCTCAAAACATGGTGAAAAAAATCGTCATACAAGAATATTGATGAAATGCTATTGTAACATTTGGTGCTTTAGTTAAGTCACAAACTGGTGAACTGTTAAACTATAAACTTTTAAACCATGTTCTAATAAAATATTTTACAAAAAAAAAAAAAAAAAAAAATCTATTAAAATGTTGGATAATAAATTACTAAATTTTGAACCATAAAATGACTATAGATATCCTTCGCAAACAAGAATTAATGATGACCGACCTATTATTAAAGTATAATCTGGTACACCGGTCCTCCAAGCATAGACTTGACATCAAACCTGACTTGATTTATAGGTATTATAGGATTATCTCTTGATTTATAGGTAGCGTTTTAACCCTTAGACAAGAAGGCAGACATCATCGTGCGTTAAATTAGCATATTTAGAGCAAATAGAAATACTTGTTGAGATTGCATGTTAAATATTTTCATAGGATGGAATAGGATTCCATTTTCCATGGAATATGGAATCTTAGTTAAAGTTTTACTATAAACAGTGATTTTAAACAATTTAATGAGCCATGTTTTGGTTCTTCTACTATTTTTTATCCACTAATGGTTAGAGGTTGAACGGAAATTCTTTACACTGTAGATTATAAAACACTTTTCAGTATTAACAGAGTACGAAAGGGAATCTGTAACTAAATCGAGTTGATTGAGTTAAAAAAATTCGTCTTATTAATCGCATTTTGTACAATCACGATGCGTTAATGGTGTGAAATTAATGGGATAGTGTTAATGCAATTTAATACGCACATCCAACAATTATTGGTCAGAGACAGAGTTGTATCACAATTATTTGCACGACCCGATAAAATCCTATGAATATTATATGCATCTTTTTCTGTAAGGAAAATATTGCAGTACATCTCAATACCACATATCAATTTTGTAATATTTAAAACACTATAAAATCACTAAAGTGTACTTCGAATAGTTGCCATCCATAGACCGCAACGTATCCGAATTATTTTGTGTATCCTTATACGCGAACGACAAATGCTATACACAGTGTTGCTAGTGAGTACTTTTTTTAAATTCAGATTTCTTGTTTGAAACCACTTTTATGAAATACACTGGTGTCCAAAATTAAGGACCAATCACAAAATGCTAATTTTCAAGTAAGCGAATACTCAAAAGGAAATAATATAATTTGAATAATTACTGTCTCTACAGCACAGCTAGCTATATAACATCTCATTCATGTCACAGATCGTCACAAGTGTCACAGTCGCTACGGTGAAGCAAAAAAATAGGAAATTCAATACATCTCATTATGAGTCTCAAATGATCACTATATGTGACTCCACTGAGACGTCACTGTGACTACTGCTTTATGACAAGTCACCATGTGACTTTACAATGTAGTTACATTGTGACTCTCATGTGATTGTCATCTGTAGACTCAATTTCAAAGTCATCGTGAACGCTGCATTGTGATAAGTTACCAAATAATTTCACATTAAAGTCACACGATGATTTTCAGGTGACAGAGAGACTATTGTGATGTCACCATTGTGCTCTTTTGTGAAAAGTCACCATGTGACAATAATGTGATATTATTTGGTGACTTATCATAGTGCAACGTTCATGATGACTTTGAAATTGAGTCTAAAAATGACAGTCACATGAGAGTCACAATGTAACTACATTGTAAAGTCACCTGGTGATTTGTCACAAAGCAGCAGTCACATTGACGTCTAAGTGGAGTCGCATGTAGTGATCATTTGAGACTCATAAGGAGACGTGTGGAATTTCCTATTTTTTGTTTCACCGTAGTGGCTGTGACACTTGTGACCATGTGTAACATGAATGAAATGCTATATGGACTAGCTGTGCTGTAGGGATAGTAATTATTCGAATTATATTATTTCCTTTTGAGTATTCGCTTAATTAAATATTAGCATTTTGTGACTGGTCCTTAATTTTGGACACCAGTGTAGTTATATTTTCCTTGTTTTCGCCTTGATAAATATGCCATTAAAAGAGGCGAAATTTACCATTTCTAAAAATTGGTGTCAATCAAGAAATATGAATTAAAAAACAGTAGCCCACTGGTAACATTGGCTATACATATAATTTTTAATAGAAAAATTATGTAGTGAACCCGAAATATATATAATCATTTATGTGACAATCAAAATACATTTTTAGAAAACATAAAATGATTGGCGGTTTTACAGGAATGGTAAAGATAATAGTCCCAGATCTTTAAACTCCACCTAATTTTACTTACTTCGTATATCAAAATATACGAATATAAATCGAGCTAAATGATTTCTGTCTTCAAAAAGAGAAAAAAATTACCCCTTACAAGCTATCTCTCGAAAACCGCCATTGGTTAGAAGGCGGATTGCCCGATATACAAAATAGTCCAGTCAAATTAGGTTTTTTTTAGACATGATTACGAAAGTTTTGAAACTTGGTAATATTGTTTGGGAGTGTCTACTAATGAAGATAGTAAAAGTGCTGATGAATAGGGGGTGAGCGCGAGGCGGGGGAGGCAAAAGAAGGTACCTTTTTTCAGTTTTTTGTTAATATCTCGTAATCTATAAGTCCTATGGAAAAATTGCTAAAACAAAAAATAAAGACAATTAAATTATCTACAAAAAAGGTTATAAACATTTTTCTATAGAGACCATAGTTAACGAGATAATCGCTTTCAAAAATGAAGAAATTTGCCAAAAGTAACACCAGCGCCAGAGAGCGGGTCAACAACGCTTACATTGTATCTACTTAACTTAAATTTAAACGGCCGTTAATAAATGTAGTGGTCAGGTGAATGGAAGCCTGAACAATAACTTCATGAAATGACCTTTTTCTTAACTATAAATTATGTTAAACTATAGATTATATTATAGATTATATGTTCCGTAATCGGGTTTGCAGTCATTTTAAAAAGCGTGGCTTAACGACAATTTAATTTCATTCTGTAACTTTTTTGGTATACTTTTTTTACATGGATTATAGTCATATGACAATACTGATTCTCATTTCATCCTATAATTTAAATGACAAAGGAGTCTCATGTCAGCAACGTCCTAATGATGCCGGCACTCTGACTATTCAGATTCCTATAGATGCACTGAGTGAAAGTGACAACGTTACTGTTGTTGGATAGGATGTGGATTGTGGATATACTTGTTCTTCTCACAGCCATAACCCCTTCAGATAAAAACGTATGCTTACAGATACAGCTGTGGCACGGAAGCTAATTTACAAACCCTCAAGCTTTGAACACCCTTGGCGAAAGGGAAATGTAGCCAAATAATTTGGCGAGAAGAGATCAGTACGCGCATGCGCGTTTGGTAGGTGTCCAAAGTTAGAGGGTTTGTAAATTAGCGTGCGCATGCGTGTATCATCGTAGGTGTAGGTAAGTGGTGTTCAAAGCTTGAGGTTTTGTAAATTAGCAAGAAGCTAATATTTTGATATTAGATAAGAAATTTCTTTTAGCGTATTATCCTTTGGAAAATATTGTTAAATTAGCGAATAACCGTGGCAATTTTATAAACCAAAAGACTTCTATTTGGTATGTAATGATTTATTTTTATATATATAATTATATATTTTGTATTTAAATGTAGTTTTATTAAAGTTTCGTAAATAGTTGAAGGAATTTAACTGGTAGCATGTGTATTTTTATAAATTATTGCTTTGAGGCAAAATTATTATTATTTTTTTAGGTTTTTGTTAATGTTACAAATGATACTGTTAAGTAAACATGTATAATTAGCTATTTTCCGTTTCTCTGTCCCTGCTTTAGGGTACTTTAAAAAATCGGCGTTTATCTTTTGAATCAAATATTTATACTTGTATTATATTTTGGTTTTCATTTTTTAAATATTAATATGTTTAAGGTGCTTTTATTTTTTAAATATGTATAATTGTGCTTAAGATGTTTTGATTTAAAATTCTTAAGATGTTGAGGCTTACATTTTGTGAATTCTTATAACTTTATCCTAAAATTTGATAAAAATGTAATGTAAACAAAAGAACTGTTTTGCTGTATCGTATCCTTTTTTTTAAATACCAAAAATTTATTCCAATATTTATATCACTTTAAAAGTATTTTTTCATAATTAGCAGTATGTGATAAATATTTACATGCTACAGTAGCATAATTATTTCTTTCTTTGTCTAATGGTTTCAAACAAGCATATTTACATTTCTTAGCTAATAAATAGTTATTCATTAGTAAATAATATTTGCTTTTCAAAAACTAATTTCTGTATATGTATGCATGTACCCACTACATTTTTTTTTTTTTTTTAGTTTGCTACATGCTTTAGCTGCTACAGTTGATGATGGAAAGGCAACAAGGATGGTGCGAGTAGGTGTTAAGCTGGGTGATCTGTTCATCAGCAGCATCAGTTATTGCCACTAACATGACAACGGTCAGTGCAGAAAGGTGCAAAATTCAACTAATTACTAGTACAGTTGCAGCATCGCTGGTTGCTTATTTTTGTGTTGGCCCGTTGGAATGCGTCTGGAAGGCTATAGATTAGAAAGAATAATCTTTAGTCTTTTAGATTCAAACTTGCAGGCTAAATCACGTTTTATATGCTGCATAGAAGATACTTCTTTTTGTTTTATTGCCTATCTTTATGAGAAGTAAGTAACTTATTGCTTTTTAGAAATTTTTAGTGCTCTTATGTATACTGTTTATATAAGAGTAAATTTAATTTATTTAATATTTTCTGATTTAAGACATTAATTTTTAAGGAAATTAATAATTATCAATTGTGTATAATCAGAACAATCGCGTAGATTAAAATAAAGACTTTAATATACTAAGGTTATTGTTTGAGGAAGTACCATGCTTAAAATAAGCATAAATAAAATGTAAAAAAAAAAAATTAAGCACACTTTTATTAGTGTACTCAGATAGAATAGAATATTCCGAGCATTCCGGATTTGGGGTCTTATACTGTATTAATATCTGTAACTACTTTTTGAAATAATAAGATGTATGAGATCAAAGAAAGTTTTGGGATTGGCACGTCCAACTAGTTTTTTATTTTCATTATACGAACGTCCTGAACTTGATCCCCCGGCGTTGTCCAGTCTCATAATCATAAGCTTAAAATAAATCAGTGTTGAAGGATTTTTATATTTTTACACAACAATCTGTCTAAACAAGCCGAATGATGGAGGTTGCACTGCCTTTGGCAGTGTAAACTCTCGAATGTGTATTTTTTTAGGTACAGATCTCATATTCGTCCCATACAGGTGCGATTTTTTTCTGTCGCCAATATCATATAGGCAACAGGTACTTAACTTGCGCCAAAGTGTGTTATTTTGCTTGATGTGGTAACCTGGATTATGTTGTTTATGCTGTTGATGTTTTCGCCAAATTGGCAAACGACAATTTTTACATTTTTAAATGAAAATCTATCCCAAATAAACCTAGAGTTGTTGGCCCCGCTGCTTTTGGCAGCATGCACTAGGCCTACTGCGTATGCCCGGTTTCTTTTTAAATAAAAGACCGGCATAACTCGAGATAACTTTACATATATCTAAAAGCAATGCTGAATGATTTAAACGCAAAATTTTCCAAACGAACGTAGTGTTGGGGGCCCGACTGTCTCCGGTAGTGTAAACCCTCGAATTTGTATGATTTTATATTTTTAAAGGAAAATATTTTCACACACCGATCGCCTGTTTACCGATATCACATAAATATACTAGAGGATTGAAGCGGCCGAAATTTTCTGACCCTGGTTCAGACCTTGCCAGAGATATGCTATCTTGACCCAGTGTAACAGCTAAAAGCTCAGTCCCGGTCTCAGCCAATCAAAAGTTATTATTCATGTTATTTTATTGCCACATTTACGATCTCAGAAACCAAATTAATGGAAACAGAAGCATATTCTTCCACTATTTAAGTATTAAATAATGAAAAATTTGATAAAAGCATGATTTGCAAAAGTTAAATAAATTTCTAAATGAAAGTTTAATTTACATAATTTATAAGGAAACCTGAATTTAAAACTTGTAATTGCACTCAATTTTATCAACATTGCTATAAACTAATTTATTTTAACATTATACTTCCAATAAACTTGAGAGTTAACATGAAATTAAATGAAAATTCCTTATATTATTCAGATCTATTGCATACATTTCTATCATTTCAGTAACAAATTAAACAAGTCTGAAAATGTACGTCAAATGTGGCAAATGAGGTGCGTTCATACAATAACTGTTTCATAAATATTCAGATTTTGGTGCAATAGCTGTTGCACTCTTATGAAAAAAGGCACAAATACAAAATTTATTACGATTATATATATTAAGTTCGGCAGTACGGAAATAATAGGACGTCATTACCATGGCAACCTAGAATATCATGACCTATCATGGGATATCATTGAATTCATGACTTAGGATAGTATTTAATTCAAGAATGAAGAAAACTTTTATTAACATCTTTTTCAGTTTTGATTCAATTTTCATAAAAATTTGAAATGACTCGACAAAATTCTGCAACGATTCTATATATTCAATTTTAAACCATTTGGTTAGGTAATTTTTGCGTTGTTATATGCATACAGACGAACTGACCAGAAAATGACTATAGGTGCTATGTATTTATATTATTACGAACGCACCTAAAAAAGTAGCTCTCTATATATATTATACCTTCATTTATTAAGCAAAAATAAAAGCATAATCCTGTTTGTGCTGTCGTGTACATGTCATGCGAACATTTTCAAAAGGTGATTGTGTTGTGAGCCAATTTAGTTGCTTTTTTAATTCAAAATAGCTAGCAGAATTTCTGAATAGTTACGTTCACTTCATTAATTACGGAATGTCTATCATTAAATAAAGCAAAAATTACTATTCAAAATTTCAGGCAGATTAATAAAAAATACGCTAAATTGAAAACATCGGTAGAAGGGGGCCTTGCAGCAATTCTTGCACACAGCCTCGCTTTTGCTAAGGACAGCTCTGTTCCATATTCTATGTATTGGAGACTTAAGAATCTGAAAAATGCTATACAGTAAAATCTTTTATAAGACGGAATTAATTAGGAAAGAAAAAATATGCGTTATAGACAAGTTCTTTTCTTAGCAGGTTTAAATGTATTATATTCTTTTCTCACATATTATTATACTCATTTTGCTTGAATCAACACATTTTTCTGTTTAAGGCAGGATTCCGTCATACGCAGGTTCAGGGGTGTAAAAATCTAGGTGCCAGCGGATAGTTTCTCACCACTAAATTTTAATAGGTTTTATCGCTTAAATTTTATTACCATTCTTACAAAAAATTTAGACAAAAAATAGCAAATAAAATTTACTGGTGAGAGACTCTCCGCTGGCGCCTAGATTTTTACACCCCTGGACAGGCTCTTTTTCACATGTTTTATTGCCTAGAAATTGCTATTCTTTAAAAATATTTTTAAAAGTTTAATTATAGAATTATGGCGATTTAAAAATTTATGCATTTTTTGCAAAAAATTTCATGAAGATCCAAATTTTACTGATTTTTGCATGGAACAGGCCATGCCGAGGCAATAATCTTCATGCTTGCTGGGCCGAGACCGGCACTTAAAATTTTGGCCCTTGCAAACCTTGGAAGAATGAACCCATTCCCGGTTTTTTCACTTCCAAAAATTCAGATACCAAAGATGAGAAATTTAATATTAATGAGATTTTTAAATAATGTAGGTGAGCTGAAATTTTCAGACCCAGGTGATCAAAATATATTGTCCCTGCCTGGGCTAAACTTTTAGCATTTATGCTAAAAATTTGGCCCACCCAGCTCAGAAAAATCAACTAAATCAAGCCCCAGACTCCATTTTTGATAGAAAATCAGATAACTTCTTAATCAACACTATAAACACCTATAAATACAATTATTTAAGATATATTTTATACATACTCATGTAAACATTTTGCAGTCGCAGCTTAAACTAGTATGTCCACAAGCTATGAAACATGGAATGGCAACATTATTGATTACTCAGAGAAATTCATTTAAATGGACATTACCACATTTTTTTTCTAATGAGTCACCATGACTCATTGGAAAAAATAATGTAGTTTAAAATGGAAGAAAAACATTTAAGAAAAAATAATTTTGAAGCTGTATAAAGATTTTTTTAAATATATTTCTCTATAATTTAATAAAATGAAATAAACTTCTAAAGATTTCGTCGAACAAAGGAAAATTTCACTGTTAATTTCGCAAAAACCTACCGGTCTAACACGGCCCTCCCAAAAAAAATAAATAGTTCTCCAGTCCCGGTCCGGCAAGAGTCTGCAGCTAAAAATTAAGCTCGAGTGTGGTCCAGCCCGAGTCTAATAAAAAGAGATTAAAAAGGTCCGTGCAGATCTCTAATGTGTACATTTTAAGTAAAAATCCTATGAAAATGATTTAAAACAATATTCATAGGTTACATAAAACAAATTAGTGGATATAAATTTTTAAAATGTTTAATATTCCATATTTTCTAAGAAAATATTCTATTTGTGAAAAATGTATTTTCTAGAAAAAATCTATTTTTCCCCCCCTCTATCCATAAGAAAACAATAGCAGGTAAAATCAGGTTACAAGATCAAATGTTGGACTCTACTCTGATCTGCAAGGTCCGGATTGTATCCTATCCAAATCCGAAATCTCTGCTGAAAGTCAACTTGAGACCCGACAAGAACAAATTTTTTTAACCGAAATATTAAAACCCAAATCTAAATTGAAGGAAAATGAATCATATTTTAATGCATTTACGAAAAAGTAGTCTACAATTATATTTCTTGTATCAAATTTTGGCTTTTACCATTTAAACAAATATTCAGCATCTTCTTTTGATAAGAAAAAAGTTAACTCGAATGAATCAAATTCCAACCCGAGCTGAACATTTAAAACCAACCCGACTCACAACGGGGAAAAAAAAAAAAAAATGTGCCAACCTGAACCTAACTTCAGTCGGGTTTGGGTACTATCCGATTATCTGACCCAATGCAGGATTCAATTCTGTACCAAGTGATTGAAATAAATGTAAAATACAACTTTGAAATGTTCATGCAAGAAGTATTTTAAAAATATCTTCAATAATGCCAAATATTCTTAGAAACGACCATAAAATAAAACAGATTGAATTGCATTGTTAAAATATCTTGTATTTAAGAAACAGCACAGTGATGGTAAGTATTTTTTTTTTCCTTGGTAATCATTTCATGTATAAATGCTTTTAAAGCAAAATCTTCTAATTGAAATCTATATTTATTTCTTTGAGATTGTGACATTGTCTGTTCCAAACAGAGTGATAGAAGAAGGGAGAAAAAAGCTTTAGGATCACACGTGATATCTTTTTGTAGTGATTAGCATGAATTATATAATGTTTATAATCCTTATCGCTCCACGTGCAAAGAAATAATAAAAGTAGGTCATCATGAAATTTCTTGCAGATTGATTGGAATTAAATAAAAAGTTTTGATTTGTTTTTGAGAACTTTATTATAAAACACGCATACACACATAAATAACGGCTGTATTCACTATAAGTCACTTTTAATTTCAATTGTATAAAAACTATTGGTGCATTTATTAATACTTAACGAAATCTAATAGCATTTTTCAGCTTTTGATAAGGGAAAAACATTTAGAAAATGCTGAAAGTTGATTTTTTGAACTGAATTTCCAGATAAGACAGCTCACGGAAGGTCATCATCAAATAGCCATCGTTTATAACTTAAGATATAATACATTTATCGAAAATGGAAAAACGTATTTGATTTCAAATCACTTTGATAGATATGCCAGCAGATTCTATGCTTTTCCGTTTAAAATTACCGGATCTCGATGAATTATTGCGTGAGGTTTCTTTTTAATCTCCCCCCCCCCCACTCCCCTTAAAAAAAAAGTCTGTATTCCCGATCTACAGATTCTTTTAGAAATGATTAAAATGAGAATTTTCATATCTTATTCAATTGACGAAATGGGATGTGATAATGTTATTTTATTTGTACATAGCGCTAAATATTAAAATTAATATGTTTATTATCTATTTGTAAATAATTTTAATATATGGCACGGGGAAAAAAAAAGGCATTTTATCCCGTTCGAACACGCTATTTAAGATACTTGAGTTAAAGTTGAGACTGCTAACGCCCAATCGTTCTCATGACGCTCTTCAATGTATAGAAAAGTTTACTCAATTTCAACGGGATTTTTTTTCTTTTAAATATTATTTATAATGAATTATCAATTTTGAATATCATACTTATATTATTTATATCAAATTAATAATTTCATATTTCGATGCTTGTGGTTTCTAAAATTCAGTGTAATTAATTTTTTTTATTGCAGAATCATTCGTGATATACCAAGGTAATGATGCAATTTATCATCCGTGCCATATGCCAGAATTTAAGCTGCAGATTTTACGCAATTTCAGTGTAGTTTTTCGTATTTATATTATTTAAATCATATTAATAATTTCGAATTTTGTATTTATATATAAATTATTTACTTCTAATTAATAATTTCATTTTTATAATTTTTTAATTCAGCTTATTAATATTTTTCTGTTCAGCATGTCATTCGCGATTACTGCGGAAATTTCACATGTGGCGTTTCTTCCAGAAATTATGGTTAGTAAGTGAAATTTATTCCCAACAAGGGCAAGAATTCTTCAAAATTTCCTAAATCTTCCTTTCGGTAATTACCGCTTGTGATAAAAATGTCATTTAAATCCCCTCTCGAAATTTTAGTTTCCTCTTCTTTGTGCCACCCTTCCTCAATCACAACATTTTAAATTCTTGGATCTATTTTTCATTGATTTTTTTAGGGTACCATACTTAAAAAAAAGAAAATGGAGCCATTATAAGTTAATCGTGTTCACATATTTATAGATTTTTAGCTATCCACAAATATTTTTTAAAAAAATAGTGTGACTAACTAAGTTACTTTATTTTTTTTCGGCATATGTGTATCATGTTGGGTATTGTTGGAAAGATCTTGTAACACCGTATTCAAAAATATTTGTTTTAATTTTAGATATTGTCAAAAATGTAATGCAAAAGTATGTCCCCCCCCCCCCCCCCAACAGCCTATTTCCAAATCTAGTGAAACTAATAGGGGCAGTAGCAGTTTATTTCAAACTTTGCTGGAATGTTATGGTGATTATCCTGGCTGACATGTAATTTTGGAGAAAGTCACATTTTCCATTACACACAAACTTTACTTTGCAGGGCTCAGTGGCAGCATTTTTAACTATAAAGTTATAAAACTGACAGGCCTGACTATTCAGGCGATTTGGAATCAAATAGCAATTTCCATTTTTTTAATAAATAAATTGCTTATCAAGTAAAATGAGATTTTTGTCACATAACAACAGGTTTTCCTCATTTCCCATGCTATCACGTACAGAAATTCGATTCAAAACTCCAACTTTGACAATATTTTGGCAAAAAATAGAAAACGCTATTTGATTACATAGTTCCTGAATAAGAACACCTGTCAATTTTACGTGTTTCCGAACAGTGAACAAAAATGAATTCAGTAATGTGTCAGAAAGTTGCTTCTTTGTATTTGAGCCTTAATTACAGAGAAATATTTTCAAGAATGTACTTTTTACTATATAGCTTCAAAAGTTATGATGTTTTTAACCCCCTTTTTTTATTTTATTCTAAATTACGTTAATTTTCTCATGAATGTCTAAGCGTCTAACATTGCTGTTGCTATTGTGTATTTTCTGTCTTGTGAACACATATAATCAAGCAGGACGGTCGTTCTGCCAAGCCAAGCTGAAAAAAAAATGCTAACCTCGCCAAACAAACAAACGCCAAGAATAAAACGCAAGACACCGTAACTGCTTATTATACTGATGACAACTTCTCCATGTAAAATCAACCAAACATGCCAGCGTAAAATTTCCCATATCAAAAGAACTAATCATCGCAGAAGAATAAAACCAAAACCAGAAGGGCCTAATGGAAAAGATCTTCAATTTGAGACCAAATGCATCTTCATAAATTAATTATAAATAGAGATATAGATTTTTTTAAATAACGTCGAGATACTGAAAATGAGCGATTTATTTTCTTCGTCACAATTTATGGTTCAATCAAGGTAGAGACTTAAATAATGGACATAAAAAAGTAAGGATTGCATTTTTGGACAGATATTTCCTCAATCTACGTGCTTTTGTAAAATTCAGCTTTAAAAACACAAATTTTCTATTCTTAATTAGCGAAAAACTGTTAATTAATTCTAAAGTTTATAAATTATGCCAAACAGCGATAAACCCGCCAAATCATTTTAGAAGTCTTTTAAATTTTTTTATATTATCCT
Source organism: Maratus speciosus (assembly GCA_963932465.1). Lineage (NCBI taxonomy): Eukaryota > Metazoa > Arthropoda > Arachnida > Araneae > Salticidae > Maratus > Maratus speciosus. The sequence goes on from OZ010786.1 coordinate 152,883,967, forward strand.
TTTGCATTGATTTCATCGAAGAAAACTATGGCCGAGATCCAGATAGATTTTTCGCTGTTAGCAAAATGAGTTTGACCAATCAGAAGCCAGAATGTTTGAGAATTTTTGCTGCTTCTGGATCCCGGCCTATGTCATAAAAGTTTTGAGTCATTTTCTTAGTGCCATGGATGAAGTGCAACGTTTACAGAAATTTAGGCTGGGATCCAGATGGATTTTTCGCTGTTAACGAAACGAGATTCACCAATCAATAGCCTGCATTGCTGCAAACAGCGAAAAGTTCGCAAAAGTGCAATCTTCTGATTAATGAATCTCGTTTCGCTAACAGCGAAAAATCTATCTAGATTGCGGCCAATTATGTTGAACACAATTTTGCATTTCCACATACAGGAAGGGTATTGATGTCATAACAACAGTGCGTATTCGAAACTATTTAAGGCATTGATTCTGAACTCCTTTGCTATACATTTCAATATTAAAGAAGTTGTTGTTTCAATAGTTTTAGTACTTTTCTCTATTGCTCACTCTAAAACACGAATATCGAAATTTAACCAACAGCGCTCAGAACTATAGCGCCTAGAATATATAGTGTTGAAATCGGCTAACCCTGTAATACTTAAAAAAGCGCTAAAATATTGTATCACTTAAATGTGCAATGATATTGCTGTAATATGCAGATTGCAGCGACATCTGCAGGATATTTTCTACAACTGCAAGAAATTGCTAGTCTATACAATGTAATAATAGTAATACGAAAATGCCACAGATGTCGCTGCGATCGACACTTGAAATTTTAGCAGTATCGTCGCACATTGAAGGGATACAAATTTTTAGAACTGTTTGGATAGCATATTTCCACACTAGGTATTCTAGGCGCTGTATCAGAAACAACACCATAACAGAGAGCCTTTATACATAAGAGTGGTGAGATATGCACAGGAGGCATGCTCATTTCAAGCTTTTGTCGAAAGTACGGCAAACCGCTTTCTTGAATAGAGGATATTCTATCTATGTTATGATCACATGGTCAAGGCAAGAACGTCTAGCGTAAAGAAGGAAAGGCTCCGTCTACGTAATGTAAATCTCCGCTAGCCAATGAAACAGTTCATGGGAGAAAGCAGTAGTACACTGTTAAAAATGTCGTGAAAAATTAACTCTGTTTTTAAAGGCTATCCTTATTCTGACCAATGAGAACGCTTCATAGGCGTTTATGTAGCGTTCTCATTGGTCAGAAAATAGAGAACCTGTAAGAACCGAGGTAATTTTTCACGATATTTTTAACAGTGTAGTTTCCTGTTTCCCTTCTTATCAGTTAGAAATTCTTTGGGTAAATTACCGGTACCACGTGACTTTTTCAGCCTCGAACCCATATTTGGAATATCCTCCATTAGAAGATACGCGCATGGACGATCTCTATTAGACTAGGGAAATAATTCAGCATGCATTAACCTGACGATAATGGCATGCTCGCAAAGAACTTTAACGATTTGTTTTTATCACTTTTACCAATAAGCATTTTTTGGCCGTATGTCGCTACTTCGTTATAGAGACACACTTGTTCCTAATTAGATCCCGGTCTTAATGTATCAAAATACGGAGTTTGCTTTCTGTACTATTCCTGAGCTCAGTTACAGCGTCTAGAAATATAGGTCGGGATCCAGGTACAATTTTGCAAACAGTGAAAAGTTAGCAAAAATTCTGGCTTCTGATTGGTCAATCTCGTTACGATAACACAGAAAAATCTATCTAGATCACGGTCATAGTGTGAAAACCGGCTATTCCAGTAATTCTTTAAAAAGTGCTAAAAATTGAATCCCATAAATATTGAAAAATACTGAATTACAAATGTCGATAGGAGCAACATTTTCTAGATCTTCTCTGAGCGAAACGTTTTCTTTTGAAATAGTTATGTTGGAATTACCATATGTCGCTGTAATCGACATTCGTCGTTCAGCCTCGTTCAACATTTATGGGATACATTTTTTAGCACTTTTTTAATAAGCCGATTTTTAAACTATATCTTCTAGAAACTATAGCTCCGTTATAGCGTCTAAATTATATGTTGTAGAAATCGACTATCCCAGCAATACTTAAAAAAGCGCGGAAGTATTGAATCCCTTAAATGTACAACGATGTCGAATTCCAAACAGTCATTTGCATCGACATCTGCAGGATATTTTTTAAAGAAGAAAGAGACATGTGTAATGCACCGCTACAGCGTCTAGAGTACATAATGTGGAAATTTGTTATCCAAGAACCGCTAAAAAGTGTATCCCTTAAATGTGCACTGACGCTGAAATCCAGGGAGATTATCGCAGCGACATCTGCTATATATTTTCAAATTTCAAAGTAAACATCGTATTATTACAGCGGGTTTGACGCCAAGCACACAGGTCAAATGTAAGTTAATAAAACGTTTAAAAAGAAGTTACAGCGTCTAGACCAAATTGTCTTGGAGTTTTGGGAAATATCCTGCAGATATCGCTGTGATCGACTGATTGGATTTCCACACTATATATTCTAGACGCTGTAGCGCCGCGGTAGTCTGTCCTTTTTCGTTTGCCTCGAAGTAGATGACGTCATTTGAACATTTGAAGCTGTTCCTAAGTGTGGCCAGCTCATCACGTCACACGGAGTTGATTATCTGTACACGGCAATGGACACAAAAAAAAATCGGCGCACCGCTTTGTACTAATCATCGTGTAAAGATGATCCAACTCCATGTGACTTTTAAACGTCATGAACTGGCCTATTATGTCATTGGTCACGCTAACACCCTCCCCCTTGCGTCCGCCATATATAGCTGCATCTTGCACTGGAGACTGCTAAATGGGCTGCTATCGGTCAAAATCAAGAGAGAAAAGGGCAGAAGAGGGGGAAAGAACTTGTTTTTTTTATGTAGTTTTTCACACGGGAAGATTGACATGTCTGCTCCTCTCCTTTCATAGCTTCATGGTGGTGAAATAAACAAACGCCCCCTAAATATTTGAGAAAGTCTTGACACGCGTCACAAAAACATCACACAAAGCAGGCAAAGCAAAGGAACAAAATCATTCATTGGCTCGTGGATATGAACGAGCCAATGAATGATTTTTCTTCTTTGTTTTGCCTGCTTTGTGTGATATTTTCCTGACTTGTCAAGGCTTTCTCGAATATTTAAAGGACGTTTAATAGCCCGGGATCAAGATAGATTTTACGCTATTAGCGCGATGAGATTGATCAATCAGAAGGCTGCATTTTTGAAAACTTTTTTATGTTTGCAGTAAACACTCTGGATCCCGGACATTAAATTTGGTTGGTTAAGACGATTTTGAATAAAATCAAATCAGAAAGCCAATGTTTTTAAACTTTTTTGGTTAGTTTAATCGAAATCTTCCACGTCTATTAATGAAAACTGAGTTACTGTACTTTGGACAAAAACTTGAATATGAGTACACGACTTGTGCATATGTGTCACCACTCTTACATATAAATGTACTCTGTTATGAGCATGATTCTAAGCGCAGCTGGTTAAATTTGTGTATCTGGGTATTAGATAAAGCAATAGTGGCCCACCGTGGCTGAGTGGATAAGACACCACGCCGCTAATCGCTTGAGAACGTAGGTGGGGGCGGGTTCGAATTCCGCCGTGATCCCCACGTGATCTGATATATATGTGTTCAATAAAACAAACAAACAAACAAGAAATAGTGAAAGGTACAGTTGCCATGGAAACAACGACTTCTTTAATTCGTATAGAAAATTAATGAATAGTTGTAAATGATTTAAGTTTAAAATGTAGGCAAATGCTCTGAAAATATCAATGGCTCCCATCTAGTATTTTACAAAAGTAATTTAATATATTCACATGATGTATAAGTTGGTGCAACTCTTACGTAATGAAAATTTTGCAACAAGACTTATGTAGGTAGATCTTTTCAATGATTAATTCAGAATTCTAAGAACAAAACGAAGTTCTTAAGCGCCCTTTCTCACCCCTCCCCCCACTCAAAAAAAGAAATACGATAGAAAGGTATAAGTATTTGGATAATTTCAGTATTTCTGTGATCTTTTGTCAGAGTTTAGAAAAGGTGTCTGGGTATTAAAAAAAACATATAACAAATTTGACGAACGATAAGACTATAGATTTCAGGCAATTTTTAACTGCAAAAAAATTTTATTCTAATGTTTATGCGGCTTTAATAATAGACTATTAAATATAATCAATTTACGGGAATTTTTATACGAAATTATATTTTCACATTTATGCAAATAGGTATGGATAAACAGACTTGAGTAAAATTACATATTTATTCTTTCTTCTCTATAACACGATCTAAATGAAGATGAAATTATATATACAGTTTATATCTTTAAATTTTTAGATTTTTTTTATCAAAAATGTTTCATCATCTTGTCTAGAATTGCTAGATTTACTTCTTTAGACAGATCTTCGATTCTTTAGATGCCTGCGGGGCTTCATTCTCGGATTTTCCGTAGGTATTTGTAAAGATAAATTTATTTTGCAAAACCGTCAGCACAAAAAAGTTAGAACAAACAATTAACTGACAGACTAACTGTAAATATATATTTTATTTTGACTCTATTTGATTTTTACTAAATTTTCATCCTTCATAGAAAATTTTAAGGCGATATAAATTGAGAAAGACTGATACTTTGAAAGAAGAAATTGACTTTCGTTACTTTTAAATTATTAATTACTCTAAAAAATGAATGATAGGTAAACAAAGTGTATACTATTGTGTTTGTTCCCTGCTTATAAAGGCTATACAAGGACTAATTTTAGCGAGTAGAAATATTTCAATTATATATAATCTGTTTAAAAAAAGAACTGATATCTACTAAAAAACAACTTTTCAAAAGTAAAAAAAAAGCCAAGCAAAAAAAAAAAAAAAAGAAAAGAAAAAAGGGGAAAGTTGTGGCTAAAAAATAGTGTGATATCAAATTTCCAAGCTAATATTATGGTACTTATTTAACATTTTTTATTAAAAATTTACCATATGTAAGTCGAGTACCTAAGTATGCGTTGATAGAAAGCCTTTTCTCCTTTACTAAATACATCATAACGTGTTTCTGAAAATTAATTTTTTTTAATTATGCATGATGGGCTTGGCGGCCATCTTTCCATATTTTACACAAATTTCTAAGCAGACAAGCTCGTAATATGTTTGCATTATTAAGAATTTTGAACTTCTAGTTTTGGCTACAGACAGATAAATTAAGAAAGTCTTTTATTTTGAAGAAAAAAAACCAAATTGATTTTTACTGCTTTAACTAATTAATTAACCCCTTCCGAAAAAAGAGAATCATAAGATGAAACCTGAAGTTACTTCAACTTTATTTTAAGACACAAATTTCTAGGCCCTCATTTCCATAAATTAAAAGCATAAAATGTTTGCTTTAGCAACAATTTCGAATTTCCGATCTTAACAATGTACTTGTGTGCTTAGAAAATTGTGTAAAATATGGAAAGATGGCCGCCAAGCCCATCATGCATAATTAAAAAAAATTAATTTTCAGAAACACGTTATGATGTATTTAGTAAAGGAGAAAAGGCTTTCTATCAACGCATACTTAGGTACTCGACTTACATATGGTAAATTTTTAATAAAAAATGTTAAATAAGTACCATAATATTAGCTTGGAAATTTGATATCACACTATTTTTTAGCCACAACTTTCCCCTTTTTTCTTTTCTTTTTTTTTTTTTTTTGCTTGGCTTTTTTTTTACTTTTGAAAAGTTGTTTTTTAGTAGATCTAAAATACGCTGTAAAATTTTCTGATAAATATGTGTACAGTATTCTTTAAAAGAATCTCAATCTTAATTGTATGCAGGGTTGCAGGTTTTTGACGTGTGTCAGTTTATGTCAGGTTTAAACCATCATGTCAAAAACCTGAAATACAAAATTGATTTGTAAAAATTCATATTAAATGTCACACATGACAACATTACGTGTAATATTTTAAATTCACTATTACTGTATATCAATAATTAATACCTACATAGTAAAGTATTATTGTTAAGTGCAACTTTTTAACAGGCTAAAATTTTTATTTTTTGTAAAATTGTGTTTTTTTTTTTTTTAAAGTAGACATTAAGCTCACCTGAGCTGTACATTTATTCTCTTACTTAAAATCGTTTTAATTTCTCTTACTTTTGAAAGCTTAAAGCATTAGCTAGACTTTTTTTTATATGAAAAAAACTTCGAAAAATCAATGTTATTCTAGTCTAGGCAATAACCATTCCATTCAAAATTGAAATTGGATTATTAATCTTAAACATTTAGAAAATAAGAGAAGTAACAATAAAAAAAAAGCTTAAAGTCAAAATCTTTTTAAAACATGCTTTCTTTAAATATATAAAAATATGTTTTTGATTTTAAAGCTGAACAAAATTGGCTCGATCTTCTAAAAGAAAATTCCCTTAAGCCCCATATTGAAAAAGTGCACAATTGAAATTTTTACCATGATACTATTGTTTGGCTTATATTTTGTATCCCAACCATCAGGGGCAAGGGTTGACTGATTTATCAGTTGATTCCGCTCGCGCTACATAGAGAATTCATGGATGCTTACCCATACTATTGTGTATGAAGCTAAAGAATCTCCTTTCCCATCTTCTTATTTCAGTGCTATAGGGGGACCCCATTTCTTGGTGGAAAGGTATCATTAAATGCAATAGCTTTTTGAGCCTGCTTCAAAACTTGCTCATCTAGCAATGCTTTTGCTATCAAGTCCTACTAGCTCAGCATCAATTAAGAGACAGACTATTTTCTAACGCTTCATACACTCTAAACTCAGAAATCATCTGGGTGTAAATAAATGTGCTAAACACATTGTGTACTACAGCATGCTGCGGGGTAAAATTTACCCAGATTATTTAATTGTACAAAATGATTTTCTTCTGATTGAAAATTCCAAAAAATAAAAATATTTTATAGCAATTAATAACTTTTTTTTAATTATTAAATTACAATAAATTTAAATAAAAGATCGCATAAATCATTGACTTATTTAATGTTTACCTATTGTTGTTAAAATGTTTTAGTGTGTTACATGTATTTGGCGGTTTTTGACAGTTTAAACCAGTTTTTGTTGCTTGTCATGTCAAAAACCCATCCCTTATTGTATGTTAAGAAAAATTGGAATTTTTTGTAGAAATTGAGTCGCGTCTGATTTAATTTTTTTTTTGCATGGGCCAGGACCGAACTGAACTTTTAATTTTTACATCATACCAGGGCAGCTTTCGCTTGGGCCGGGCTGGGTCTGGTAATCCGGCCTGTGTAGACCTCTAAATGAATAAACGTCATTTATAAAGCTATCAAGATTTTTTTCAGTGTCTGGGACATAATTATAACCAATGTATTAAGATATATCCACAGAGATTACATGCACAGTAGGGTGGGCCGAAAAAAACTTTTTTTTGATTTTCGATGGTGGGTAGTGCGGAAAAGTGGCCACTAGTGGCACCAAGTTCACACAAAAAATTTGAGATTTTTAGGACAATTCCTATATTTGCCGCTTTTGGCTTGAAGTTTTGCTAAAATGCTGATTTTTGAACTTTTTGAGAAAAAATTTAAAAAATGTTAAATTAAATTTATTTTAATCGTATTTTCTTGAAAAGGCATATTCAATGTTCCAAATGTATAAATAAGCTCTGATAATGTATTATTTAATTGCTATGTGTATTTTAAATTTGACGATTTTTATAGCCTTTTCGCGTTTAAGTGAGCAAAAGTTGCATGTATTGTTTGAATCTTTCAGCGGTTTCTCTCTTTTGTCTTTTTTATGTCCCTTGGTCTTCCTTATTTTTTTCGATGCTTTAAGGGTCATATATTTGGGTGACGGACAGCAGAATCCCTCAGAAACAGATCTGGATGGAGAGAAGGGGGTGAGGTGAGAACTTAAGCAAACGCAGTGACTCATCGCGATGTTGGGGGAGTGAAGGAGGAAATACAAGAGGGGAGAAGGTGCAATAAGGGATGCTTATTATTTTTCAGTGCTCGGTTTCCCTGTGATATTTGTTCAGTGCAAAAGTAAAACCTTTTTCTCATGCAATACATTGCTTTTTGGATCGTTTAACGTGCCTTTACTGTGTTTTGTGCGTTTTATTACGACGAGTTTAGAAATAGCTAGTTCGAAAGTTCATGATCATGTAAAGACATGTGATAGCGTGAAATATAGCCATTTTGGGGCACCATGCAAATTGAAAGGCAATTCCCAACTATTGCTGACATCATGCGCCACTACTATTGGTTGGGAAGCGATATAGAAGAAAATCGAGATATTTATCTTCAACCAGTGTATGATATTATTAAAATGGTAGGTGAAAAAGTTTCCGAAATCTGAATAAAATCTTCCATACCAGTGGTTTCCCAGCGAACAATTAAAAGAAAGATTAAAAACTATTACAATGAGTGTGGATCATTGGAGAAATCTTGTAATCATACGGGTGTTAAAGGCAAGGCTCCTGCGAAGATTTCGTACGAAATGCGGAAACCTCTCTCTTTGACATTGCAGCTTGTAAGTGTAGAGGCTTGAACAATTGTAGCTGCGACATCAGACGTAAAGTTCCACATCGGGAGGTGAACTTCTTGAAAGATCAAAAAACTGTTCGAAAAATGTTTATCGGAAATATTGATTTAAAAACAAGCAAAACTCTTGCAAAGAAAATATCGCGGAAAATAAAAAGGGATACAATTTCAACGAGGAATAGTGGTTCTGCGACCAAGCCTTCAACGAGTGGAGTTAGATCCAGATGGAAGACAGTTATATTGTTGGAAGATTCAAGTAGTGGGAGCTTTCAAGCAAGCAGTTCGACTGAATCTGAATTTGAACCAGGCCATTCAAAGCCAAACACTCCTAAATGCATATTCCTGTCTCACACAGCGTCCACCATGTCTCAGGGAAACTGAGCACTGAAAACAATAAGCATCCCTTATCGCACTTTCTCCCCTCTTGTATTTCCTCCTTCACTCCCCCAACATCGCAATGAGTCACTGCGTTCGCTTAAGTTCTCGCCTCCCCCCCTTCTCTCCTTTCAGATCTCTTTCTGAGGGATTCTGCTGTCCGTTACCCAAATATATGACCCTTAAAGCATCGAAAAAAAATAAGGAAAACCAAGGGACATAAACAAGACAAAAGAGAGAAACCGTTAAAAGATTTAAACAATACATGCAACTTTTGCTCACTTAAACGCAAAAAGGCTATAAAAATCGTCTAATTTAAAATACACATAGCAATTAAATAATACATTATCAGAGCTTATTTATACATTTGGAACATTAAATATGCCTTTTCAAGTAAATACGATTAAAATAAATTTAATTTAACATTTTTAAAATTTTTGCTAAAAAAGTTCAAAAATCAGCCTTTTAACAAAACTTCAAGCCAAAAGCGGCAAATATAGGAATTGTCCTAAAAATCTCAAATTTTTTGTGTGAACTTGGTGCTACTAGTGGCCACTTTTCCGCACTACCCATCATCGAAAATCAAAAAAAAGTTTTTTTCGGTCCACCCTAATGCACAGCCTCCCTGTTCATGAAAAAAAAAAAAAAAAAGTGAACGGACTGGATTCAGAAAATATTTTCTGTATCTGGTTTTAAATAAGGAACATTAAAAATATCAATTGGCTAAACTTAAAAAAAAAATTATACTCATTTTAAAATTATCTGTGAACATTTTTATTTATAAAACAGAATCAAAATAATAATATATAGGCAAACAAATAAAGGATATTCACTTTATGAGGGAATTGACTGACGAGTGGACTGGATCACACCTGCAAACTGTATCGTTAAACGGAAAGAATGCAGTTGTTTCTACCCTTTAATAATCAGACTTATCGCTGATTTGCACCGTGTTTCACTGGCTGGCATGCATTTTTTTTATTAAATTAGAGTCAAAGTCCTATTTTCATAACTGCGGAAAAGTTAGAAAAAAAAATTCAGTGGTTAACTGGAGAAAATTTTGCTATAGCTGTTTCTTAACATTGCGAAGATTCGCTATAAAAGGATAATTTAGCATTAAATACAATAGGAAAACGGCAGGACCAAAATGTTAACATCTTCCATTAATTTAAATTTGTGTTGTAATGAAAGCATAGCCTTAAAGAGAGAAATCCTGATGAATTTAGGAAATGCATGCTATTCTGGGCAGGGGCAGTTTTCAAATAGAAAGTGGGAACTCCGGTTTCTAAAGTCCACATGGGAAGGGAAAAAATAGTGCAAAGCAGATACTGGGAAAAGGGTCGGGTGCCTTCTCCATATCTAAAAAGAGCAGCATGCAGTGCCCTTTGAAAAATGTCAAATGTAAACACCAATTTAAAGATTAAAACAACCGATAATCATTTTCAGAAACACCAAAAATTCAAATGAATAACAATAGCTCAGATAATTTGAGACAAAAATCATGAGAAAAGAAATTTATACCAGTAGAAAAAAAAAAAGATTGTAAAATTAGATATTAACATAATTAGTCTACTTTAATTAAATTTATAAGAATATACATTTCAAAATTGAATTACATTATAGGAAAAAGTTTTCTTATTTAAGGAACTGTAAACACATAATTAGAGATCAACTGAAAATTAATTTTCATTCAAACATCTGACTTTCTCCGAAACTGCTGCTGAACCGAAACTATTAGTATTCCAAAAATCTCATTTCTTCCTTCAGAAATTTTCAACATTACTTAATGATTTGAGCTGTAATGGCTCAAATGAGGCATTCTTTATTCATTGCTATAAACTTCACTGTTTATCAGTCATGACTGACTCGAGACATGAATACAAATTACAAAGCAAGCGATGCATATATGACTAAACTTTGAAGGTGCTTTTCATGTGCTCATTAAAAGCTGCAGACTTAACAGTAACAGAACATTTTTAGTTTGAAACCACAGAAGTTTTTCCAATACTCTTTGAGAAAGTCCTAGTATAACAAACAGGGAGCCGGAGCGCTCTGGAGCTGTGTTTTCCCTGGAGCTGGAGCTCTAAATTTTCCCCAGCTCCAGGGCTCCTTTAGTTTTTAATATTCTTTTAAATCTTTTTTTTTTCAGTCTTTTAAATTTCTAGGCTTAAAATATTTTAATTACATCATTATTCAGTATTTTAATTATATCATTTTTTAGGTTATTATTATTATTATTATTAGAGAAGGAAACCTTCTCAAAATATGGTAACACTACTTTACTTCTACTTTCTACTTGAACTAAGTGACAACACTATTCGAAAACAAATATGGCCATCTGTTGTTTACATGTGTAATTGTACATTTTTGGCTGTTTGAAAAGTGTAGAAGAAATTTAAGATTTTTGTGTTTAAAATTCCACCAAACTTTTTATTTTAAAAGCAAAAGCTAAAAGATGTCATACTTTCTAAACAAGCATTTGAAGTTTGATGAGAAGAAAAATGCTTTTTGTCAGATCTTTAATGAAGGTAGAAAGTATTTGTGAGCAAAAAATTAAAGGTGTAAATTAAATATGTAACTCAAAAGCGTGAAGTCGGAGCCGAGTTGGAGCCACAGTATTTTCTCTAGGAGCAGAGCTGGAGCTGGAACATCAAAAATTGTTCGGCTCCGGGTCACTGATAACAAATGATCATTTACATAATAAAAGATACATTGAAGTATGCATATCTAAAACATTTTTTAATTACATGAAATTCATATCATTAGAAAATCATATGTGTAATGTAGATGAATTACATTTTATTTTATATGAAAATAAAAAGTTTTGGTCAAAGGCACACAGAGCCAACTCGGACCACACATATAATTGCCGTATATACTCGCGTATAAGTCGACCCCCTAACTTTCCAATGCAAATTCTGGAAAAAATAAAAAACCCGCGTATAAGTCGACCCCCAAACTTTTTACTTCAATTTTGCACATAATCAAACTAAAGATTTCACTTGCCAATGCAAAAAGGTAGTAAGTAAACAAAAACATATCATTGAAAAATTTTTAAATGATAAATTATTATTATTTGTATATTTTATATATTATTTTTTTATTCATACACATATAAAGGCATAATTTTGCAGTATTCGAAGTTTTTGTTTTTGCTTTTTTAACTGACTCGCGTATAAGTCGACCCCCCAAATTTGCCCACCGAAAATTGTCAGAAATTCCTCGACTTATACGCGAGTATATACGGTAATTCATATTTTCATATATTTATGTATGTATTAATACCTTTAAAAAAATTATGTTTTCGTTTTTGGACAAAAATAGGAAGCTTATCGAAATTCAGTTTCAGTCGATTCTTACACATAATGCATAGCCAAGTGGCAAAATTTTTGTAAGCTTTCTGCTACGACAAGCCTCAAAAACAGCAAAATTTTTCTGCAACGCAGTATTTTTTAATAGTAGAAATGAATGGCAAATTTGTACATAATATAATTAGGAAAAATACACTGAAGAACTGTACAAGCTTAAATTCTCTTGTAATTTGTTGTAATGCATTATACATTTAAAAGCTATAAGATCAATTTATTGGAAGGAGAGAGAAGGATTGTACATATGTACTTTAATTATTTCAAATAATTAAAATATTAAAAATAAAATTTAAGAATATATTTCTAAATAAGTTGTCTGTCATACAAGCAAACATAATTTTCTATATTTGATATGGAAAGCAAGCAAAATAAAAAAAGGAAACAATAAAGGATTAAGCAGAAACCATTTTATCGATTAAATTATTTTAAACTTAATATATATATATATATATACAAAAAAAAAATAAACTTGTCAAAAATAAAAAGATTTCTTTCAAGTGAACTGCAACATATAATTTAGTACATCATGCAGAAAATATATTTTATTTTTTAATGTAAAAAAGGGTTATATTTATTGTTTATAGTATGATAAACAGTAAGGAGACCATTTATGCATTTTCAATATTTCAGGAAAACAAACAGTGAATGAAGATTTATGTTACTTAAAAAATTTAACAATGATAAGTAACATAAAAATGAGTTTCTCAAAAGAATATGAAGACTTATCTTTATGAAGATAAAGTTAGGCCTAATAATGCTTAAATAAAAACAATACTTAAGCCAAATATTTTTATAACTGAATAGAATATACAAATAACATTCTTGAGAAATAACAAAAATACTTGTTAATTATATGAACTTTTCATTACAATATAGTACACAAGATATTTAAATTTCCAGTTCAAAAATTTTGTTTACACTAAGAAAAAACAAATATGGCTTCCTTTAGTTTACTTGCTAACTGCAGCTATGAAAACCCATTTAAAATAACTATAGTAAGACCTAATAATGCTTAAATAAAAACAATTCTTAACCCAAAAATATTTATAACTGAATAGAATATACAAATAATATTAATGAGAAATAATAAAAATACTTATGTTAATTATAAGAGCTTTTCAATACAAGATATTTAAATTTTTGTTTACACTAAGAAAAAACAAATATGGCTTCCTTTAGTTTAGTTGTTAAAACTGAAGCTGTGAAAACCTATTTAAAATAACTATAGTAATATTCTTGAGGTGCAGAGGAAACAATTATTAAACTATTTTAAAAGGAATGCTTATAATATATTTTCATAGACTATAACACACTGATGTGCTTTTAAATTCATATACAAAGACTAGTCAAGTTAACAGCTTTGAAGAAGATATTGTTTTTCATTTGGCACACTAATGCCTGCAGTTTTAAAACTGAAGTAATCAAATATTTGAAAACATATAATCACTTTAAAATATACTTTATTAATTATAAAATAATAGACTATCCTACCAATATCAAAAGGTATTTTTTTTTTTTTTAAATACATAAAGCACTGATTCAAAGATTAAGACAACAAACTGGTGGCCATCTTGAAAAACACCAAAAATTCAGATAAGTAACAATACCTGAGATAGATAATCAAAGACCAATAAAAAAGGAATTTTTACCAGAACAAAATAGAATACAGCGAAACAGCACCGAAAACTGGCGATATGTAACAATTAAAATAAAAAACTTTGTAAAAAATCACCATAAAAAAAAATATATACATAGGATGCGTTTCAAGCTAAAAATATTAACAGCTCGTCATCAGCTAAAGTCCTTGTCCCCTTACAGACACGTGTTTTACTTTAGTTTATGACGAGCTGTTAATATTTTTAGCTCGAAACGCGTTCTATGTATTGTTTTTATTTTATGGTGATTTTTGCAAAGTTTTATTATTTTTATTTTAACAAACTAGAATGTTATAAAATTCGATCTTAAGATAATTAGCTTGAATGCAATGTATTAGATTATGCATTTCAAAATTCATTTACACTTTGGGATTAAATTTCATAATTTTAGGAACTGTAAATACATAATGTGCAGTAAGTACTAATATTAAATGAAGAAAACAAAAACAGCCAATGTAATATACTCAAATCATAAAAGATTAAGATGCAAAAGTTTAAGTAAGACGTCAGTCGTAGGTTATTTTTTTATATTTAATTATAACAATTGAGTACTTACCACAAAGTTTAAAATGAAAGGATACGTACGAAAAAATATTTAGCTGGACCTGATTTACTTAAAGAAAACTTTGACTTAAAAGTTTGTATCATTCTCAAAACAGCTTTCTGTAGAATGGTCAACTAAGACATCCATATGGTCGCCTAAGAGCTAGCAAAAAGACATTTAAAGGCAAGAAAAGCAATTGCATTTCAAGCCATTTGAATGCTTTCAACTGGCTGAATATCAGAGTCAACAACAACTCGTCTAAAGTCCATAATTTTGATCTAGAAAAAAATTGGTTTTAAAATTAACAAAATAATAAAAACAAATGGCTTAGATGTCTTATTAACCTGGGGCCTGCCATCTTGGATTTTTTTCTTGCATGAAAACTCCTTTTTTGCCAAGTAGTAAACGTCACCAATGGTTAAATATTGTTGATAGATTAATATAATATTGAAAAAAATGGAATATAATAATTATAACTATTAATTGAAAAACAATTTTTAATTCACACCAAGAAAAAAAATCCAAGATGGCAGACCCCGGGATAAGACATCTGTTCCAAACAAATCATCATATACAAATTGAAGACTTACAATTTATATAAACAAGTCATGCATACACAAACTGGATAATTTATAAAAACACAATCTAGGGATACTTTGCATCAATCTTTTTAGTATGCAGATGTGCAACAGATTTTGTTTTAAAGGACAGGGAATCGGAGAAAGCTGTAGATAGTTTTTTAATTTTAAATGTTAATTACATAACTACTACAGATAAAAGATGTAACGAATTGTAATTCGAATACAATCTTTTTTATATCTTTTTAAATTATAAACTAAAATAAAAATTGTATTTGTATGTTTAAAAATTTTAACAGCTTGATGTATATTTTGTAATATTTGATTACAGAAAAATTCGAACTGGATTTTACAATTCAAATAATTTTTTAGCATTTTGAAAACACTTGACATGTTAGGCTTAAATCAACTCGCAGCAAGTATCGTAAAAATAAAATAACTTTAAAAAGTAGTAGATTATTTAAAAAAAAAAATCGGTATAAATTGGGAAAAGTTATATTCAATAATATGTTTAACATAAATAAAATACATACCATTCCGAGAAGTATTTATTGCTGAAAATACCACATTGCAACAAAATCACCGTTTTCTTTCACATTCAGGATTCAAAACTCTCGTCAATTCATTGATTCATTCTCAAATTCTCACTCCATTCCAGCGCGCACTGATCTCTTCTCGCCAAATTATTTGGCTACATTTCCCTTTCGCCAAGGGTGTCCAAAGCTTGAGGGTTTGTAAATTAGCGGCACGGAAAGGATCTGCCTCCTGAGATTTGGGGTTAGAAACGTATGCTCGTTCATACGTTAATGCCTATCACAACTACCGATTCTGTTAACCCACTGGCTGTTAAAATCTAACGTCCACCCAACCAATCAGGGATCTCTTTGCCTGCTGTTAACCCCACCAGAGTAAGATCGGCAAGCTCAGAGGTCAGAATAAGATGGCCAAACTACGCAGGAACTCCAAATGCTTGTTTGACTCGTTTTCCAATGTTTTGTGATCAACTCATAAAACTGCTACAGAAAGCAGTGGAGAAAGCAGTAATCTAGGCTTATCAGTTCAATGAAGGGGGGGGGGGTGATATAAAGAAAAACTTACTAAGACAAAAATGAAAAAGACAGGGGAATTTTTCGTTTTAAGCAGGTTTTTGTCATAACAGGTAGCGCATTCTAATACAATGAAATCTGCTTAGACGGAATCACATGGGACCAAACGAATTCCGTTTTAGACAGATTCCGGTCTTACAATAAAGGTGCAGATTCCCAAAATCTCAAAGGGCCCAGTGGCTTCTAAACCCAAAAAATCCAGTGACCACATTGTGAAACAAATGAATAATAATAAAAAAAAAATAGTGTTTATAAGGGGGGGGGGGGGGGACTAAAAAAAACCCTCAGGAGTTCAAAGTGAAAAATTTGAAATTGGATGTATGACATGTATGTACATGGGTAATGATATTAAATGAGACGAAGGATTACTAGTTTTTGAATATTTAGCAACATGTAATGAGCTGACCGCCTATGAAAAAAAACATGTAATTTTTTTCTTTTTGATCTTAGTTCAGTTTATATATGTTTTTGCACTAAACATGTAACAGTCTGAGGCAGTACTAAACCTCATCCGGTGTACAACTGGTTGTAGGCAAAAATGCGGGTATACAAAAACAGGAATCACATGCACTGCCGCCTGCTACTACTTCTATGGAGACAGCTCAAACAGTCCATCACCTATTGAGGTGGAAATCCTAATAGAAATGGAACACATATCAACATCTTGTGAAATTTCCCATTGAATCTGGGTACATTAAAATGATCACGGACTTGAGTATATTGTTTATTCCTATATCATTGTATTTTACGCATTTTTCATTTTTGTATGTTTTATGTTAACAAAAAATGTAATTTTTTGAAGTTATTGTTCAGGGTTCCATTCTCCTCACAACAACATTTATTAACGTTCGTTTAAGAAAGCTTAGATTAAGTAGATGCAATGTAAATAAATGCCCTTGACCCACTCTCTGGCACTGGTGTGATTTTTGGCAAATTTCTTCATTTTTGAATGCGATTATCTCGTTAAGTATGGCCTCTAGAGAAAATGTTTAAAGCCTTTTTTGTAGAGAATTTAATTGTCTTTATTTTTTTGTATTAGCAATTTTTCAATAGGACTTATAGATTGCGAGATATTAACAAAAAACCGAAAAAAGTACCTTATTTTGCCTCACCCTCTCGCGCTCACCCCTATTCATCAGGACTTTTAGTATGTTCATTAGTAGACTCTCCCAAACAATATTACCAAGTTTTAAAACTTTCGTAATTATGTCCCAAAATGGCCCAAAATCTGCCTAATTTGACTGGACTAAAAAAAACAAACGCGTTTTGCCTGTCACATTTTTCTCGATTTTTCAAAATTTTTTGTAAGTTTAAAAATATATAAATAAAGACAAAATACTGAATGCAAAGAAAACAAGTAAGAAAAATCATGAGTACAGCATAGATTATGAAACACTTTCCAATACCCCCTGAAAGATTTAACGAAACTTAGTTAGGCAAATAAGGTAAAATAAGATAACTAAATAAACATTTAAAATTGGATTTCAGTAGTTACCGCCCATAGCCATATATGTATTTCAATTCTTTTGAACAGTCCTGCATATGATCTTTATGTTGGTATATATACTATATAATGGGGAAATTTAGTTTATCAAGAAAACGTATAACAGGTTGAAATTTCTCTTTCAGCAATTTATACAATTAAGTGAAAAAATATTTGAATACTTTTGTACAGCCTTATAGTTTACCTAGTACCTTTATTACATGCCACTATTTAGCTAAAATTTAATTCAAACTAAAAAACTCTTAAAACTACTGAAACCGCATTTCCAGAAATTATCATCCATAGACGATAATGCATCCAATTCTTTGCGTGACCCTGTATATCATTTTATCTATATTCCACAAACTTTTTTTAATAAACTAAATGCAGTTCAGCGTAAAATATGCATAACTCATTTAAAAACCACCTTTAACCAATTTGCGCTCATACCCAGGAACCCTTACGAATTATTTTGAATAGCCCTGTATATGAATTATACTATACAGTATGTACAAATATAGTGAAACATAAAAGCGCATATCATAATTAAAAATGAATTCCCAGCAATCACCGCTAATGTACAGTACTTCTGATACAATATACTATCTGAAAACTTTTGTGTGTCCCTGTAAATGCTATGCACTTCGTAATATACATGAAATAACTTATAGTAAACCTCAGCGACGTACATCAATTTCATTATATGTGAAATAGATTAACATAATTAAAATACGCCGCAAACAATCCCCCCCTTCCCCCCTTTATCATTATGTAACGGAATTCTTTTGTGTGGCCCAGTAAAAGAATAATAACTATTCTTTCACCGCATATTATACAGAATGCATGCTTTAGTGCATTTCATAAATGAATATCAATTTTATTATGTTTGGATGTGGGAACATCATTAAAAAACATTTTTAACGATTTCTTCCCATAGGCCCTAATGTAACGGAAAACTTTTGACTGTCCTTGTAAATGAACTAAACATGCTAGAAACCTCATTGAAAATAGGGAACGTTCTATGGTAAACGTCAGTAACCTTCACAAATTTCAGGGCAATCCGAGTATATTTACGGGAGTTAGTGTGCGGACAGACGGACAGAAAAACGGAAGTCGTAAACACTTTTCAACTTTGTTGGAGAGTGTTAAAAAATCAGAATTTTCATTTGTCACTTTTATTTTATTTTATTTTATTTTATTTTATTTTATATATATATGTAATTTAAAGCATGGAACTTTTGTTACTGTATTGCATTTTTATGAATTCTCAGGTATTTTTCTTGTAGCTCTCAAAGGATTTCACATATACAAAAAGGTCTCACGCATATAAAAAATAAATAAATAAAAATAAAACAGTTTAAATGGAAAGGAACTTAAATAACAAAGCACTTTAGAGATTTCAACGAGATTTTAAAGAAATGTTATTTTTACCTATCTTTGTGTACCGGAAAACAGAAAGTTTAAAATTTGGGTAATAATTTACAAAGTATTTACAAATACCATACCATTTCTTCCTCTTTTCATAGACATAAAAATAAAAGAAGAAACAAAGAAGGAAAAAGGGGGGAAAGTGGAAGAGTAAAAAACAAAACAAAAACATAAACCCTTTTTTAAAGGGGTTTTTAAGAATACAAGTACTTAGTTTATTATACACTGCTCAAAACAATTAAAGGATATTTAAAGTTTTATATAAAATAAAGATATAAACGAAATTTTTTTTGCCGAAAATAGAAGAAGAGAATCACAAATGCAAATTTTTCTGGTTTTCAAACTATGGAGTATGTAAATTTTGAGTTCGACGTCAAAAACGTCGCTTCAGCGGCAGCGAATGAAATTTGACTTTCAACTGGATAAAAGAGAATGAAGACAAGGATGATCGGCATTCAGTGATTGCTTTGTTTCGATGAGTACGATGTCTCAGCGAAGTCATTTGACAGATTCAGAAGCTTTGAGAATTGTTGGTAGGTTAGAAGGGGGCCAAACTCAAGCCGAAGTAGCGCAAGCCATTGGAGTGTCACAAAGTGTCATTTCCAGGATCTGGAACCGTTTTTTTGGAGAGTGGATGTGCAGGCCGAAGACCAGGGCAAGGTCGTAGACGGGCAACAGCGCCCAATGAAGATCGGTATTTAGCGTTAACAGCTCAGAGACACCGAACCATGAACGCTACTCTTCTCCAACAACACCTTCGCTCGGCTACAGGCACCACGATTTCAACTCAGACTGTCCGAAATCGGCTCCATGCTGTAGGTATGTATGCTCGCCGACCGATGGTATGTGTTAGATTAACATCAAGGCATCGTCGCGACCGCAGGGAGTGGGCAACCGAGCATGTCAACTGGAGGAGAAATGAATGGAGCAATATTCTGTTTTCTGACGAGTCCCGTTTTTCTGTGCATCCGGATAATAGGCGTATTTTCATTTGGAGGGACCGTGGCAGTAGGAATAATCCTGCGTTCGTGCACGAAAGTGTCAGATTTGGCGGTGGAGGAGTGTTGGTGTATGGTGGCATCTCCATTGACGGGCGCACTGACCTCTACATCATTCGAGATGGAGCTCTGACTAGTCCCCGATATAGGGATGAGATCCTCAGACCTATTGTAGTCCCTTACGCTGCAGCAATCGGAGATAACGTCATTTTAATGGACGATAACTGCAGGCCACATCGTGCAAACCTGGTGGAGGATTTCCTTTTAGAGGAAGGAATCGTTCGAATAGAATGGCCAGCGTGTTCTCCAGACATGAATCCAATCGAGCACGTTTGGGACGCTCTAGGAAGACGAGTTTCTGGCCGCCAACAACCCCCAAAAACTCTCCAAGAACTGGAAAGAGCTCTTCTGGAAGAGTGGGGCAGAATACCCCAACTCGTCATTAATAGCCTCATTGAGTCCATGCCTCAAAGGTGTTCAACGTTGCTGGCCGCCCGTGGAAACCATACCCCCTACTGAAAATGATTTTCTTTGAAGAAAACACCTTTTCTTATTCTTTTTTTCTCATATGCACAAATTGTGTTTTTTTTCCTTTAGTACACAAATGCGCAATAAAATGCATTTTTTTCTGCCAAACATGTGTAATTTATTCTCATATAACCTACTATGTCTGTCGACCATGTATCAATCAGCTAAACAGTTTACCAGATACAAAATCCACCTAAAACTGCAATATCCTTTAATTGTTTTGAGCAGTGTATATAAATCGCAATATCTATATAAATTTATGCGTGTGTGTCTGTTGCCGGCGGCCAGGTAAATTTCTTGCATGTAGAGTCTATAAATTTTGTACTGGGTCGACGAAGACAGGTTCCATTGTACCAGCATTGTACCAGTGTATGAGTCTCACTTTTTTTTTTCATTAGATTTTTCTCATTTAATGTTGATGGCTGTTTTGCATAATTTCTGGATTTTTTAAGTCAAGATTTCCTACCAGCCATAAAAGAAATCTAATTTTAATCTTTTAGCACAATATAGTTAATTTAAATTTTGTGATATTTTCAATAAACTTCATTTGAAGTTCGTACAGCACTTTTGGACTTTTATTTTTGCTCTAATTTTAATCTTTCAGCACAATATAGTAAATTTTGTGATATTTTCGATAAACTTCATTTGGATTTCGTACAGCATTTTTGGATTTTTATTTTTGCTTTGCTGTAAGAATGATTTTTTTTTAAACCTCTTTTTCGTCGAAAATGAGGGCTTTGTTTTTTATTAACCAATTTCTACTCGAAATCTTTCCATCCAATGTTAGATTTTAGTTCCCTGTACAGTTCAAACATTCGTTTAAAAAATTATTAATATCATGCATTTAGACAAAAAATATAAAAAATATTAAAAAGATGAGAAATTTTCGAGATATAAGCCGAACCAAAAGAAGAAGGAATTTTTTTTTTTACTTCAAGCGGATTTTTTTAATACTCCCTGACTGAATCTTAATTGGAAACATGCCAAAAGGCATCGTATGGTGGGGTTTGTTGGAAAGTAAACTCGGAATTTTAGATCAGTTCTGCTTTGATTTTCGGAAGAAAAAAAATCAGTTTCATGTTTTTAACGATCGCGCGGTTTAACAAAATAGTTTATTTTTAGGATGTAGCAACACGTAATTTTTCTTTTTTCGATCATCTTCTTTCTTTTTTGCTTCTCAAGTGTCCATTTGCTAAATTCTTTTTTATTTCATATTTTTAAAGAATGAACTTTCTAAAGAAGTAATGTATTTTTATGATATCGACCAGTACTATACCGCAGGCAATAAAGCTCCCATCACTAGGTTCATTTTAATATTATATTTTTCCGCAATTTTAAGTATATTTAAGGTAACCCTAAGCAACGCTAGACTGGTCTGCTAGTTAGGAAATTCAATTTTAAAACAATACATTTTAAACTTGACATTTTAAATACGTGATGTTAATAAATTTTCATTTATACTGTATGTAAATATAATCTTTTTAGATATATAACTCTTCTTCAGTTTAAAAAATGTTCCCGAATTTTTTATTAGGATTTTTTTAAGGAAAGTAAAATGACGATAACATAGTATCAAAGATAATTTAAACTATTTGATTGCGCTGTTTAAATTAACGACAAAAAATGTCTTATTAAAAAAAAGTGTGTTTTTATACATCCTGTATTCGTAAAGTGTGAAAATTTAATTTAGCTTTTTTTTTTTTTTTTTTTTTTTTTTTTCAGAAGTACGATTCCAATTTCCTTTAAGTAAATATTATTTGATTTCCTATTTAATGAATTTTCTGCAATAATAACTTTACATAGGTAGACATTTAATCTTTTTTTCTTCAAATACACATTAAATTTTAATATCTGAATATACTTACTTCAAAATGTTGGAGACTAGAAGTTAAAATATATAGGGGAGAGTAGCCTAATTTGAACCACTTCCCTTATTTTCAGGTGTAACTCGCTTAATTTTTGGAATATCTGCAAATCATCACTACACTCGGTCTATCTATTCATCTACTAACTAAATAAATCTTTAGATCAATTTCTTTTTGAAAATCTTAAATTTTATTTTAATTTGAAAAATTTGTAAAAAGTGGTCCAAATTCAGCAACTGGTCACCTAAGTTGGACCCTTAGGCTCCTAAATTGGACTAAACAATATCAGGTTGTTTTAATGGCTAGGGTATATAACTAATTTTATTAAAAGTAAAGTTTGCGATTAATGAAACAATCAAACAAATTAAATCCTTTTCTGTCGTTTTTATTTTTCATTTCAACGTTTACCTTATTTAGCGAAAATGTTAACACAACTGTCTTTTGGCTCCCTCTGTAGTTAGATTAAACTGAATTTAGCAAGGGAGATAGAATTTCTAACAATTGTCGGGCTGCTTTTGGGGGGAGGGATTTGTAGCTGCAGCCTTCTTGCAAGTCGATTTCTTCACAACTTACGCTTTCCTTTTCGTTTCCAAATACCTTTAACAGCTTTTGCTGTCTCGGGTGTTTTTCTTCCAGACAGTTTGTCTGTGTCGTTT
Organism: Maratus speciosus; assembly: GCA_963932465.1. Lineage (NCBI taxonomy): Eukaryota > Metazoa > Arthropoda > Arachnida > Araneae > Salticidae > Maratus > Maratus speciosus. The sequence continues at coordinate 152,907,082 of OZ010786.1, forward strand.
AAAACATTTTCAGCATTATATTTAAAAAAAAAATGTTTAAAAAATATGCTCTATTGAAAAAAAATACGCTACGATTAATCAAACGCAAACATTATATATTCAAACAGTGTTAAATTCAGGTGCCCCCCCCCCCCCCCGCGGAGCCTTGAAATGACCATTCCCACCGGAAGGTTTGAGATTTTATGCGTTTTAATGGCAAGGAAGTTCAATTCCAACCTCCAGAACTGTAAAACTTCTGCCCCCTCCTCCGATTGCGGAATCGCAAATATCTTCCAGGAGGAAAATGTTTGAAGTCAACTTTGTAAATGAAATACGCCGTAGGAATAAAGAATTCAAAGAAAATAAATACAAATACATGCAAGATAAAAGAAATTGCAAACAAAATTTATTGCATTAACATGTAAAAATATTTTTATGTTTATATAGGCCTAAACTGTATAAAGAAATTAATCCTGATATACAAAAAAAAAAAAAAGTGTACAAAGCGCACCGTGCTCGAAAAAATTTATGATCGTATATTTGGTCCAGTTTAAGCAACTTAAATTGGCCCAATTAAGGCAACTGCGCCATTTTTAAAAACAGATAATCCCAATACTAAGAACAAAAACGAAATCAAACTAATTCACGTGAAAAATATGCGCAATAAACAGATGAATTTAGATATGTATATGAAAACATAACAACTTACCTTAGTTTTAAAATATTCACTTACGTTTAATAGGAAAAAATTAGATCAAAACAACTAACTTTAGGTTTTTTAAAATTGTCTGAAACAATGCGTGGTAGGCGGGTGCTTCTTCTAATCATAAATGACGTCATTCTGATGAGTAGGATTTCAGCGGTAGATGGCGTCTCTCCCTGTAATTAACGTCAGAATGGAACGGTCCAATTAAAGCGGCGGTCCAAATATGGCTACTCTCCCCTATATATTTCGTATATTCGAAAGTCTAAAGTAATTCTGAAAAAAGAATGTTTAAATTTCAGAATTTGTTTACTCACTAAATTTATAGCGCAAACAAGCATGTTAAACAAAAGTATAAGATTTCACTTCTGTTTATTAGTCGATCTCAAACTCGAGTGAGGGACATGACATTAACCCTTTAGTGGCAGCTTTGCATATATGCAAACAACAGTGTTTTGAATTTAATAGTTTTTTATTATTATTCGTATATACCTAATTCACAACTGAAAATTAAAATAGCAATATTTGCTTTAAATAATAACAGACTTTCCGCATCTAAATAAAGCTAAATTAACCATTGAAACTTTCTGGTGTGAAGTCAGATTCTCTGGTCTACGTAATTTCTAGAATGTATTCTATCATGGAAATTAAAGGGTTAAATGTTAAGTTTTATAAAATAAATAATTATATAAAATAAGTATTTGGAGATATACTTATTAAAATATTCACTAATTTGCAATATTTTAGCGTGAAACAGCCACACGACAGTAGTTTTTACTTGTATTGCAGATGTGCAACAGAAAAAAAGATTGACGTATTATATGAAAAATGTATCTCTGATTTTTTTTTCACTATTTTACCTGTGTAATAAACCTTTCCGAGAATCATATATAACTTTTTCGAAACAAAATAAAAAATCGCACATTTAAGGCTAAAATGGGTCAAATCTACCTCAAGATTCGATTCGTTGCGATGGAAAAAGATATTTAAAACTCATCTATTGTACAAAAATCTTTATATGTTCAAATCTTCATCTCAGATATTCTTAGTGCTTTTCTAATCTACAGTCATTAAAAATAAAAATAGTTTGTGTTTTCAAATGTGTTGGCTGTTTTCCATATTGTTTATTTAGATTTCATCCTTCATCTTATTAAATGTGGGCGTTTTGTTTACCGTATTCTGAATGTATTGGAAACTGTTTCATAATTTATGCTTGACACATAATTTTTCTTTCTTGTTTGATTTTTAGGGAATTTATTTTTATCATGCATAGATTATAAAACGTTTTCTATAGCACTAGCAGCAAATTTTTACAAAACTTCATTTTTAGCTAAATAAACAATTTGGAAAACACATAAAACCCATTTTCAGCACTTACTATCCATAGTTAGTAGTTATCCGTAGTTACGAAGTAATGTATGCGAATTCTTTTGTTCTGGATTAAAAAGAGTTTTATTTACGTATAATTTTGTTCTCATCAAAACGGAAATGATGGTTTATCATGGGCCAGTTTCCAAAAATATAATGGGTAGTGTTACCAATGTTCTTTTCGCAGGGCAAAATGGTGAATCTCTTTTCCCAATTTCGTGTAAAAATGTTGGGAAACTTCCATGACCAGCGATATATTTACCTAACGTAGGACGATCACAGATGAACTTTATATCAACATTATTAATTATACCGCAGGTTTCGTGCCCCTTGGTCGAGTGGATCCATGAAAGTTGACATTCAACAACAGTTTTTTGTTTAAAGATATATTTCAATTTCAATTGCGGAAAAAGTAATTCTTGATATCTGTTGTACTGGTTATGTACTGGTTGTTGTACTATGACCGCCTTCGCCAGAGATCGGCTCTTTCTTTTCCAGAGATACCGATATAAGATTTTATACATGAGATGTAGAACTTTTTGTTAGGGAATTTTAGTAGAAGATTGTAGATATTATAAATTATATAATTATGGGGAGATGCAATTTGAAAGACGTAGAGAATTTCTTGATGTGGCGAATTAACGGAGCATTCTGTTGCCTTGTAAATTGCGAACAACTCATCTTGGTAGATCGAGTTATCTATAAGAAGTTTAACTGTATAATCGTTTAACTGTATAATGAGTTTTAGAGACAGACTGTAAATGCAGACCGTTCATGACAGAGCCGTCTGTGTATATGCACGAGTCATGAATTCGGTATAATTTTTCGTATTTTTCATCCAAAAAGATGAGGCTGTTTATCTTGTAATAGTAATAAAAGTCGAAGGCGTTTAGTTTTGACATGATGTGGCTGCTGTGAATGATTTTGTAATTATGGTATCTTCTTCCTTTAATTAGTTCATAATAATGATAGCCGTTCTTGAGTAGAATATCAGTTGGCATTGGGCTATAGGTATACACGCTGGTAGGTATACTGATCCTTACCAGCATGGAAATCCTATAGGAACTATATCTTTGTCATTACAATAATATTTCGGAGAAAATTTCAGCCGTACTCAAGGATGCTAATGTTAGGACAGCTCATGTTCCTTTAAATCGCATTGGTAATTTTTTCAGTAGTTTTAAACATAAATATCCGAAATTTCACCTGAATGGTGTCGTTTATAAAATTCCTTGTAATGGTTGCAGCTCGATTTATATTGGCGAGACTGAACACTCTGTGAAACGAGCCGTTAATTCCCAAAATGGCTCATCCGATCTCAGCAATCTGATCCTTTGTAAATATTAATATTTTGGATTACTTTACGGTGATTTTGATCAAATTTAAGAAAATAAATCAATTTAAGTCATTATAATTGCATTCTATTTTACATTACACTACTTCATAAGAAAATAAATATAATTATCTAATATATAAATATCAGTTTTAGCCAATCAGATTGCTGGGATCGGTTGAGCCAATTTGGGAATTAACGGCTCGTGGGTTGGATAACTGTTTTAGCTGAATCGACAATTATCGAAGCGACCCAAGTTCCAGCTGATTATTCTGTCCTAGTTAAATTGTAATTTTAACTGTATTTTCGTTTGCTGTGGCTCTTGCTATTTTGTGACTCTGTTCGTTTACTGATGAGGACTTTGAAAATAGCCAAAACGTTTATATATTTTTTTAATTATATTTTAATTGTTTTACTAAAATTTTAATATGTCTGTAGTTATGTAAATTGTGTTAGTGTAAAATATCTTTGAATTCATGTTTCACAATATTTTCCTGCCATTATAAAAGTTCTTGATAATTTCACCAGAAAATTTTAAAACGACACAGAGTGAGAATCATTAATATTATTATTTCTTTTTAAGAATAACATTTACTGCAGTATAGATGAAAATTTATATTAAAAAGATCCTTTCAATATATCAAATTAGAATACATGGTTTTGAAATTTCATGTTTCTAAATAAAAATTGTGTGGAAAATATTTCATAATGCGTTTTATGTTTTATGTTTCTGACTATTTCTGTAAAATAAATAGAGTTTTATTCATAAAAAAAAAAATCCTTTGAAAAAAGGAATCACTCGTTTTTTTCTGTGTCTTCTTTTTTTTACCCTTTTCAATTTTTCTTCATTCTAGTTTATAAAAAGAGAAAAAAAATTGAGTTGTTTCAAGTTTTTAAAAATTAACCTGCTTCAACACCGAATTTGTAGCTATTTTCTGTAGCATACGAAAAAAGATATGTTAGAAAAATATTTTTTGGAAAATTTTCTCTAACAATTGTTAAAGTTAACATTAAAATGTAATTTAACGCAGAAGTTAAAGTTAACATTCTCGATGAAACCTCTAATGGTCTTTTTCATTTGAACTATTTTATATTTATTTTTGAATATTTTCTAGGAGAGCAATTTTAAGCTCAAATCACATACTCACGAAAAAATAGACAAATAAAAATTGCATATTTTTAATCATTTTTTCTATTAAATAAGACTTACAAATAAAAATCAATGTTTTAAAACTTTTCAACATAGTAGAAAAGCGCTTAGCCTGGGGTTCATTTATTTGTGTATCCGTCTATCCGTACTCTAACTTTCATAGCCATTTTAAGAATTATTAAGTTCAATCCTCCTATTTTAATCTCATAACTATACTTTGATTTCTATGTAATTTAAATTTGTTATTGAGGTTCACCTTAGATTGCTGCTTATCTGAAATGAAATATAGAATATTTTTGGACATGCAACTCAAAAACATTTCTCATTGGCTCTTCTGAAATCCAACGGAGCCACTCTTTGACACATTTCTAGAATAATTTTTGTTCGGAAATTCATGAAATTGACAGGTGGTCTTATTAAAAATCTTATGTAATCGAACGGCGGTTTCCATTTTGGGGTGAAAGAAAAAGATTTTTCCAGAAAAAACTTTCAAAGTTGGCGTTTTGAACCAAATTTCAAGATGCAATAGTGCAGGAATGGAGAAAAATCTGTCGTCATCTAGCAAAAATAGCTCATAACTGGATAATTAATTTATTTATCACAAAATGGAAAACGGCATTCGATTCAAAATCTCTTCATTAGACAGTTTTATTCTTTTACGTCAGAAAATGTGTCAGAATGTTTTACATTTGTTAAGCAAGGAATGCGAGAATCGCCTTAACGCGACTTTAAAAAGAATTCGGATACATTATGGTCGGAATGTCAAACATTACGAATTTGATATACAATGTTGATACACTATAATACTCTTTCGTACAAAATGCTGAGTAGCATTTATTGTTCATTTACAGAGAGACACAAAGTAATTCTGCTTCATTACTCTCAGTAGACAATGAATGTTTGAAGTGAACTTGAGAAATTGATATAACGTATTGAGGTGCGCGATAACGCCTTCATATTAAATATGGCATGTAAGATTGAACCTTATTCACACGTCACACTCCAGAGCCAGGGACCTTGCCTATTGGGTGGGATAGGGGGTCCCCCCCCCAAATGCTCGCAAATGCTGTTACACTTGAAAAATTTGCAAACTTAGTTGGCAAATTTGTTTAAAACTAACTTTAATACACTTTCTATTTCTGATAAGCTTGGCAAAAGTTACAAATATAAGTGATAATATTATTATATTTTTTTACGGATAAGAACTATATACTATATTACATTTTGTAATAGTGGTAACTCAGAAAAATTATAAAAATATTTGACAACCTTCAAGAACTATTTAAATTTAAGGTCCTCCCCCTCCTCAATAAAAAGTCTTCGCGATGGCCCTGCCCACAACTGCCAGTATCCTGAAGCCACTATACTGCCATTATACTGCCAGCATGCTCAGGCGCAAATACCGCCAGCAGGACAGCTGACGTGGTCCAGTTTGGCATGTATACATTTTAATGGAAATTTTGCAAGTTTAGTGAATATTCTCTGATACAGAACAGCATTTTGAATTCATATTGCAATATATTAAGTATTTGCTGCTGCAGTAATGAGTTTTCTTGTTTCATTTTTAAAAATCAAGCATTAATAACACATAGAAAGAGCACTATGCTAATATTTCAAAGTAAATATCACCAGCAGACGAATCTTAGCCTCGACTTTAGGTCGCGTGCATAAAGTCCATTAATGTTCTTTTACAAGCTGCACACCATCTCCAACCCTCAACCTTTCCCCAAAAATAATCTTCCACCAGTAATAATTGCATGACGTGCATTTTCAGCTTCAGTAAGTTTTAGTACGTATATGGTGATTATATGTAAATTCTGCAAAATATATATAGAGACGCCTAAAAGGATTCGAATTAATTTTCGTATTTACCTGAATCTAAGCGATTATCCAAAAAAAAAATGAAGTTTTAAACTCGTAAACACGCAGGAAAATTTGAAAGAATGGAAAAGAAATGTAACTAAACAAAATATAGTAAATCCTAATTTTATGTTTTTTCTACTTTTTTTTTTTTTTTTTTTTTTTTTTTTTTTCAAATGAGTATTCATTGCTTCTAGATATCGTTGCATCTATGTCACCAGACTTTACAACTTAAGAGTTTTATTACTGCTTTTGAATCTGTCTTCTTTATTAAATTCTTCCAAGATAGCGTCATTTTCAATTAGACATCCAATGCATTAGAGGTGCCGACCTTGAAGTTAAAACAAAATCTTAATTAAAGAAATTTTAGGAATAGACTTCCGTGTACCTAAAATTCATTGAGCTACTACAGAGAATGAAGGTTCTTGACTATATTCAAATTTTATATATTCTGCGTTTCCCAACGGAAGCCATGAGTGAAAATGTGAGTACATTTCTGTTTAAAAGATTTTTTTTTATAAATATATGGAGTGATTGAAGTTGGGAAGATCTTTCTCTGGACCAGGGCTGAAACTAAGGGGGGGCAGAGGGGGCATGTGTCCCGGGCGCAAGAACGAAGGGGCGCCAAATGAAGGATTATATCTTTGGAATGGATCATTTTCTTCTGATGGACTGATGGCTACTATTATTAAGAAACAGCCATTATAAATGAAGTGTTAGGTGAAGATGAAAGGGCAGTCGTAAAAAGTTAGAACTTTGATTTTCTGGTCAGAATGGGAAGAAAAAAAATGGCCATAATTTTTTTTGCAAAAAAATTTGCAAACCCGTGATCGCCCTCTTGGATCCGCCATTGTAGATTACGTAGTTCAGTATTACATATTTTAAGATTACATGTTTTAAAATTTAAAATAAGTCGGCTATTAGAAAATTAGTAAAATTGTCTCTGTAAAATAGTTTGTAGAAGAGGAGGGGGGGCGCCAAAATCCATGCTTTCCCCGGGTGCAAAAAAGGCTAGTTTCGGCCCTGCTCTGGACACAAGAACTAGACCAGAACTAGATTAATTTTTAACACAATTATTCTAATTGGTAAATAAAATTGGTAATAATTGGTCCTGTTGAGCTGAAAAAGGTTTCAGACCAGATGCTATAATCATTAAGGTTAGCTGGGTGAAAAAGTTCCACCAGATTCGTCCGGGATAGCTCAGATGGTAGGGCATTGGCGGCTTCAGCCAGGAGATCCCTGGTTCGAATCCTGATCCTGACATTTTTCGCCCAGTTGGAAATTTACATCTAATAGACCAGAACTGTTAACAGCATTGAAAATTCTCATTTAGAGATGAGCTCGGATTCTTTTTTTCGGAGCCCGAACCCAACGATTTGAAATCCGAGTCCGATACCGAAACTAAGAAGCAGAAAATCGTTTAGAACATTTAAAAAATTAATTTTCTCACTTAAAATTTTCTTCATAAATAAAAATAAGTATTAATCCTAAATCCGCCATGACAACATTTCGTGATATCCGCGTCCCTAAAAATCTGTTTAAAATGCCAACTTTGTTATTTATGCTGCCAAAAATCTGGAAAATTCACACTCCTTATTTTTTTAAAATATCACTGTGCAACTAGGTCAGAAAGACGTTCTGATTTCTAGTTAGTCTGGAAAAGGACTTGAAACAGAAATGATGATAGACAATGTATATGGTGCAAAAGCTTCAGAATCAGATTGCATATTTCTCCTTATATTTCATTAATAATTACACTCAAATTCCCTTTTAAACTGATTTATAAAATATTGTAAAACACTTTTAAGAAACTTTGACTGTATTCTTCTTCCTCAAATAGAGGGTTATTTTTTTTCCATTTTTTTCAATTTGTGAATAAATAAATTTTCTTTTTGAGTCCGAGCCCGAAGATGGATTTGAAAATGGAGCACGAGACCGTTTCGTTCTCGGGGTTGAGGCCGCCTCATCTCTACCATTCATACGTAATAAACCGAGCGCTAGAAGTTGGGAAGGCATTCTTCTGGGTATAACAACTGGATTAGTTCTGTTTAACGTATTGGTGGTTCTCTTTGGAGCTTGTATGAGTATGGACGAGATTTTCTGAAAATGCGACGAAAATGAAGCAGTTGGTAGAAGATGGACATAGAGAGATGGGGTAGATATGGAGAAAGAGAGAGAGGGAGATTGATTGTTAGAAGGAGAGATAGAGATAGAGAGTGAAAGATAGACATAGAGAGAAACAGAGAGACAGAGAGATATAGATGGATATTGCGAGACAGAGAGATATATAGAGAGACTGGGAAACAGAGATATATAAAGTGAAATTGGAACACAGAGAGAGGTAAAGAGATAAAGAGAGGTAGAGGTAGAAGGAGATGATAACGAGAAAGGGAGGTTAATAGAGAGATAGACACGTATATAGATAGAGGAATGAAAATAGAGAGACAGACGGAGATAGAGAGATAGATGGAAATAGAGGATATTGAGAGATAGAGTGATAGAATGATTGAGGGAGATAGAGAGATAGACGGAAATAGAGAACAATAAAAGATAATTTAGAGAGAGATAGATCGAAATAGATAAATAAAGGGAGATAGAGAGATAAGGTAGATACGGAGAAAGGGTTGAGTTGAGTTGATTTTTGACGGCCAATTATCTACTCGAGGGATATAGGCCCTGGGGAGGAGTGCCCTTCGTGGGGTTCTTTTTAAGGGAACCTAACCCGTATTTACGCTTGGAAATCCATGGTTCGAAGAAAACCACGTAAACTCCGAACGATTAGGCCGACGGGCACGTTTGGGTTAGAGCCCAGCACCTCCCATCTACCAGCTTCGAGAGCAGAACCTCTCGGCCACTGGTGGACGGAGAAAAGGAGAAAGGAAGATTTGGTGCTATAGATGGAGATAGAGGAAGATAGATGAACATAAAGAGACAGAGGGGGATAGGTAGAGATAAAGGGACATAGAGAGACAGAAGGAGGTTGTGATACTGAGAGATAGAGAGAGATAGAGAGATGTAGGGAGATATAGCGGGAGGTAGAGAGAGATAGAATGGGTAGAGAGAGACAGAGGATGGAGGTAGACTGATAGAGGTCGATAGATGAAGATTAAGATATAGATAGAAATAGAGGATAGAGGAAGATAGAGAGATGGTGAGAAAATGATACAGGAAGACGGATAGATAGATAGAGGAAAATAGAAGAAAATAGAGAGCTAGGTGGAGATAAAGAGGGATAGAGAGATAGAGAGGTACAGGGAAAAAGAAAGAAAGAGGGAGATTGAGTGTTAGAGGGAGATAGATGAAGATAGAGGAAGACAGATCGACATAGAGAGAGAGATAGAGGAAGGTAGAGAGACATAAAGAGATAGAGGAGATACTAAATAAACAGAACAATATTATCCAGTAAAACCTCTGAAAGTGGATTCATTAAGGACAAAAGGCCAAAATTCCAATTTAGCAGGTATACTTGTGTCTTGCTTCAATCTTAGAAATAGTTAATTTTTACTTTTAAGACAGAAATTACGCTATAAACAGCTTTTGTCTACACGAAATTGAGTTTCCAACAAAGTGTAGAAAAACTCGTGAAAAATGAATCTCTAGGAATGACAAAAAATTACTTTTAGACAGGTTTCCGTCTACGCAGGAAGATTTGTAAGGTATTCCTTTGGAAGGGACACTAAAAAATTTCAGTTATAGACGGGTTCTGCCTTCTGATATTTTACTGTGTTAAGTTCCACTCAATGAAGACTAACGAATAACATGGTACTAAAAGAAATTAAAAAAGAATTTGTGCATCATGAAATATTGAGACTTTTGGCATCCCGCGCATTCGTTATGCGGGACAGGTCTCGAAGCACCTGAAAATCGAGACATCCCGCCTAAATTGGGACACCTGGCAACACTAGGGGAGAGGGAGATAGAGGGAAATAAGTAGAAAGAGAGATGAGAGAGGGATATAGAGGAAAATAAAAAGAATGAGAGGTGAAAGATGAGAGAGGGAGAAAGAAATAGAAAGAAATGGGGAGTTACAGAGATAGAGGAAGATAGAGAGATGTTAAATTAAATGTATAAAATTCTACAGAACATATACAGGGTTGAACAAAAGAGTTTTATTGCATTACTTCCTATGGATAGTAAGTGTTGAAAATGAATTTTAAGTGTTTTCTAAATTGTTTATTTAGTTAAAGAAAGACAGAAAGAGGGAGATATAGATAGGCAAATAGAGGAAGATAGAGAGATAGAGGAATATACTGGTAGATAGAAGGAGATAGAGGTAGAGAGATATAAATATAGATAAAGGGGAAACAGATAGATAGAGAGATAGAGAGAAATATAGGGTGAGGCAGAGAGGTAGAGGAAGATAGAGAAATCAAAGGAGATAGAGGCCGATAGAGAGGTTGAAGGATATAGAGAGATGGGGAACGCTAGAAAGATAGAGGTCGACAGAGAGATAGAAGGAGAGAGCGATATATACATATATATATAAAGAGAGAGGGAGAGAAAGAAAGATAGAACGATACAGATAGAGAGATAGATGGAGAGAACCACAGACGATAGGCAGGCTGGCAGATATATAGAAGAGAGAGAGATTTAAAGAGAGATAGAAGGCAATTGAGAGATAGAGGAAGATAGAAAGTTAGAGATAGAGAAATAAATCAGAGTGAGATATATAAAGACAGGTAGGAAGAGAGACAAAGTGGCAGGCAGGCAGATAGACAAAAAAATATCCGGGGATTGACGCATGAAGGGCGCAGGAGACAGAGCCTTCTAGTTACACATAATACATATTAAAAACAATGAAGTAGAAATGTTTCAGTTAGCAGTTTAGGACGAAAATTGAACCGTCATTGGTAACTTTTTTCGAATTTAGCCTACAGAATTAACTTCTTTCGTCATTTTAGGTTGTATATGTAGTACTGATGATGGATGGAGTTTCGCCCTAAACGTCTATTTTATTGCTTTTAATATGTATTATGAGAACTTTTTAATTTAAATAAACCTACTTTTTAATTATTATTATTATTTAACGTATTTTCTCAATTTCTTAATTTTTTCCTAGTACGTTAAAAAAGTGCTTATGAAATATAAAACAATCTTAATTTGAAAGAAAATCGAATGAAGCAAGATCTATCGCAAACCATACATTTAAATCGGTGATTGCAAAAACTACATAAGTCCACATTTTTACTAAATACATTTTTTATACAAATATCTCCTTGTAGATAGGATCACGCGTGTAGAAAAAATTTACACAAATTTATTTATCCGTTGCATCTCAAAAATGTCGTTTATTGCAAAAACATTAATTAATGACAAAATATATTCCAATGGCAAACAACTAAACAAGAGTAAAATGTGATTGGATAATAATGAATATGACTATGGGCCCTAATGAATAGTTGGCAAGAATTACATATGCTGAGTACCACTATTTTTGAATAGTAACCTTCGTAATATTTTATCACACAATTCTGCGATTTAATAAGACAAATCGGCGGAAGAGTTCCGCATCCTGTGCAGTTTGGCGTTCTTGGCGAAAAAATCCAAAATGGTGCCAAAAGGCCGTTTCTGCATCTTACAAAATTTTTATTTTACTTCAATTTCATTTTATTTATATTATATTTATATTATTTATATATTGTTATATTCAGTAGAACCTCTTTTATCCGAAACTCTCGGTTAACTGAAATCCATTTTTGAAGCTTTTTTTTTTTTTAATATCATATTCCTTTTGTGCAAGCGGTCATTTCCGAACTACGAGTGCAAATAAATATTTTCGATCCCCTTTCTTAGAGTTCCTTTGAATTTAATTCGAACTTCCGTAAGCTGCGGAGGGAAAACGAAGAAAATGAACAAATCAGCAATTCTGGAGCTTTTGAATATTTTGCAAAAAGGTTTGGCATGGCTGGAGCAGCAGAAAAACTGTGATACTGGTGAACTAATAATATTAAAAAACTCCACGATAGAGCTTCAAAGCAAAGGCAGTTGAAATTGCGACAAACAAAACGTTTTTTCAACCCGTTGTGATATATGTAATAGGTCTTAATTTCAAAATTAAGATTCAAGTAATTTATTCTTGTTTCTATTTTGCTATTGCTTTATTTTTAGTAAGCACTTGTTACCAATAAGAAATATTCCATATTTTTTTGCTTAATCTTAAAATTGAAGCATTCTTGATTATCCGAAAATTCCGATTTCCCGAAAGATGGGCGGTCTCAATTAGTTCGGATAATTGAGGATCTACTGTATTATAATATTAATATATATAATTCTTATTATATATTAATTTATAATGTATATTTTATTTTATTTATAAATTTACTAAATTATCTTACCAAATGCAGAAAGCTCGCAACAACCACATCGTAATATTTATCGCGAAAAAAAAAACTCGCTAAATTTTCCAGCACAGGATATATGGGACTTTTCTCCTATTCGAAAATATTGGTATTCAATATTTGGCACACATGCACTTAATGTAAAACCTCAAGCCTTAATTATTTGCGCTGTTGTATTTTGTACGCCACTGGATGTTACAAATTTAAATACGTATGCTTACAAATTTACATTCTCAGAAAATATTGTTACATTTATCTATGTTAAAGCTTTTTTTATATATAGTATTATACTACATGGAAATAGTAGCTTCTTCGCAACCAATCTTATAAAACATTAATTTATTTTCCTAGAAATTTAAAAATATATATTGCATAAAGTGCACTATGCGGGAAGTTTTGCCACGTGGATTCGAGGGAGTTTTTAAGGGTTAATCTACATACGTAAAATATTTATTTATATACTGTCAAATATTTAAGGAAAGTTTGATTAATATATATTTTTATATAAAATCCAAAGTTCAAATTTGTTTAATTAAATTTTAATTCCTGTCAAATAAATAACTGGTAACTGATATGCTTATTGAAGATTTTAAAAACACATTAAGCACATAAAAATTCTTAAAACATTTAGAATTTATGCGTACAAGAGTTTTTATTGATTCCTGAAAATCTTAAATCTCGGGCTTATGTAGTTTGTGAAATCACTTATTCAATTAAAGAAGTGCGAGTAAAGAAAACCGTGTGATTCAAGACATTACACGAAATCTCTAATCCATAGATTCATTAGTTTACCACTTAGTTTTAATTGGTGGATTTAAGGGAAATTTTTCTTAATTGTCGCTAAGATTACAGAAACTTAGATCTTTTTCTTTAATTCTTCGTACTATAAAAACAAGCACACTATAAAAATTGATCGATTACTTTGATGCTTGATGAATTATTTTTTCGCAACATCTAGGTTAATAATTTGTGCTATTCGAAGAAATTTTAGCTTTTGTAACTACAATATTACTGAAAAATATATGTGATAAATGATAGAAAACCTTCTAAAAATAAACAAAAATATTTTTTTGGATCTTCTTTGTAAGTCTACAAAAAAATAAAATAATTAATGCAATTAAAAAAAAAAAGAAAGAAAAGAAAGCCAGAATTTTCAGTTTTAGCTTATTTTTAAAAATGAATAAAAATAGAATTTTTTATTTCCTTCTAAATTTATCTGGTTTTCGATCTTTTTCCTTATAGTTCTCAAAAGTGCTTGTCTAACACGCAGAGAGGAAAAAAAAAAAGAACAAAAATGCACATGTTTAAATGGAAGAGAGTTAAAAAGAAAATGCTCTTTAGAAGTTTCAATGAGAGTGTTAACTTGAAATGGGTAAATTATTTAAACAAACATTTTTCTTATTTCTCTTTTATGTCGCTGAAAACAGGAAGTTTAAAATTTCGATTGTAATTTGTAAAATATTTAGAAACACCCGACTATTTTTTTCTTTTAATAGACAATAAAAAGTAGGAAAAGGTATAAAAGGTATAATAGAGAAGAAAAACAAAATCTTTTTTTATATATAAAAGAAATTTTCATGAACAAAACAGCTCTATTTAATTTGATAAAAGTACAAATTTAGCAAGAAATACCCCAAGTACGCTCTTTATTCAGAAATGTGCCATTTCAAAACAAAGCAATAAACTTGCCATTTTTTAATATTATTGTTAAAACATTTTCATTATTGTAGGTAAATTGGTAGATAGGTACATTTTCTTGTTGTTTTTAGATAGATTTCGTAAGAAATGCTATCTATTACATTCTCCCTATGTGGAATTTCAGAAAACTTTTTGCATATCTACGCCAATCATGACCCCTAGAACCCAAAACACCCCCATTTCAAAACTTTATATATATATATATATGTCTATAACTTTTGCATGGGCACGATAACTTCCATAATTCTCCACAAATTTCTTCATAACTGATACAGAAAATCTCTGCCAAGTTCATAATGAGCAAAATCGGACGAAGGGGTTGGAAATAGCAAGGGTTTTTGTGAAAAGAGAAAAACCCCAGAACTTTTTAATTGTAATATATATAAAATCATTTAAAGCTATTATTACTTCTAGGAAAAATGCCAAAAATTATGTATACAGATTTTTGATATCATTAAAAATGGGCTCAACAGGCGAAAAAAATAGGATTTTAAGAAGAAAAAAATTCATAAGTTCGTCAATTCACACGATATCAAATTCACTTAAATTTATTATGAATTTTCTTAATGTTATCTACAACTTTTGTATTGACAAGTTTTTTTTATAGGACCAACTCTTACAAGGGAAAAAACAGGGATTGAAGAAATAATTACCGTACTAACATGATTTTGATAAAACCAGCTCTTACAGAAAAATGAAATTAAAAACTCGTCAAAAGCGGTCAGATATAATTCTTAAATTGGGTTTATTTTCTGATCTTGATTTATCTTTTGTTGGTGAAATAGGTATTCAACTCCGAAATCTACCTGTGCCTGTAGCTCGAGCCGGCAGGGAATTTCTTTAATTACAATATTAATGGAAAGTATATGTGATAAGTGACAGAAAATCATCTAAAAATTTTAAAAAAAAAATGTTTATTCTGGGTTTTTTGGAAAGTCTAGAGCAAAAATAAAAATAAAAAGTAAAATAAAATATTTAATGCAATTTTAAAAAAAAGAAAGAAAGCAAAGAAAACCAGTAGTTTCAGTTTTCGCTTATTCTTAAAGATGAATAAAAATAGATTTTTTTATTTTCTTCTAAATTTTTGCGGGTTTTCTATATTTTTTCTTGTAGGTCACAAAAGTCCTTGTCTAATACATAGGCCACAAGAAAAATAAAAATAATAAGAAGAATAAAAATGCACAAGTTTAAATGAAGAGAATAAAAAAGAAAATTTTCTTTAGAAGTTTCAGTGAGAGTGTTAACCTGAAATGAGTAATTTTTTTAAAGAAACTTTTTTTTATTTCTTTTTATGTCGCCGAAAACAGGAAGTTTCTAATTTAGATTTTAATTTGTAAAATATTTAGAAACACCCATTTTTTTTTTTTTTTTTTTTATTTTATTTTATTTTATTTTATTTTTTTAAGAACAAAAAAAAAAAAAAAAAAAAAGAAAAAAAAGAAAAAGAAAAAGGTATAAAACAGGAAGAGAAGAAAATCAAAAACTTATTTATACATATAAAAGGAATTTTCATGAACAAAACAGCTCTATTTAAGTTGATAAAAGTACAAAATTAGAAAGAAATAATCTAAGTGCACACTTTATTTAGAAATGCGCCATTTCAAAATGAAGCACTAAACTTGTCATTTTGAAATAATATTCTTGAAATATTGTCACTACAGCAGGTAAGCCTTTTTTTTCAGAGAAGTAATTATCTCCTTCTTGTTAAAAGTTTCTCATTAATTTATTTTATGAGATTTTTTTTTATTATTATTAGAAGGCAACGACCGATGTATAATTTAAAACAAACATTAATATATTTCCTTGCACTCTTGAAAACAAAGAGAAATATAAATCTTACAAAATAAGTGGTTCGTATTTTACGTATCGTTTAGCGTTACGTTTCGCAAAATGAAAATTTAGTTTAATTTGGTGGAACTATGATTACAATTTCCGTTAAGTGACTGTTATTTAATTATGTTTCAAAATGTTTATTACCATAGCTATTTTTGTGCCATAATAATGGTGCATGTTGCGCACTTAGTGTTAGCATTTCAATATTCGCTTGTACAAAATTTCTATATTCGCATGCGTTTTTTTTTTCTTTTTTTTCTTTTTTTAACCATTTGGAAAAGGGATTATTGTTCTCTGTCAGGGTAGGAAATCAAAAACACATCTGAAGGTTTTTATTGGTTTAATCCGCATTTTATTCGTTTTCTGATTGGTCTATACAGTAATCTCTATTTCCCTTTACTTTCAACAGAGATGGATACTTCTGTTGCCACTATGAGAAAAAAGTAATAAAAACTACAAAAAAAAAATTAATAACTCAAAAACAAATTGAGATACAGCTTTCAAACAAATTGCATTTAAAAGTACATTTTTTTCTCTATATACGACGGTGTAAAAAGTAATATTGTGGGATGTTTAGAAGTTTAAGAATGAAATTTCATTTAAAATGGGTCGTCAGATTTCTTGGAAATCTAACGATGGAAAAGGCTTTTCCCGAACAGTCAATGAAATGCTTGGATAATACGTAAGTTTCAGGAAATCTGACGAGTCGCAGGCGACTTTTGTCGCTTGCAAATTTTACGTGTAATAACACTATTAATGTTTAATTCATGGCGTACGTAATGTATGATCAACTCCGTGCGATTTTTTATGCCTTAAATTTTAGTCTTTGAAAAAATCATTTTCCAAATGGTCGTTGTAATTTGTTAAATTGCTTTTTTCTTCTTTTTTTAAGAAAAATGTAAAAAAAGAATTTTTTTGTACATATAAAAGAATAAAGATAATTACACTTGTAAACAACAGTGTAACACTGCACTCTTGTTGTTATCCCATTTTTAACTCTTTTGATACTTCTTGTCATTAAGGGGGGCGGGGGCTCAAAATTCTATTTTTTATTTTTATAGAGATTTTGTTAGGAAATTCTTTTTCCTGAAATATATTTTAATATAATAAGAGCATTGCATGTAAAAAAAAAAATCTGAAAAATTTTAGATATCTTTTTTTAATTTTAATTTAAAATTTTTAAACCTGTCTAATTTTTTTATATAACCCTGGAAGTACTTACTCGATATACAAAATTTTTCCACTTTTGTGTACAGAAAATGTTTTGTTTTAATTTGTCTTCAGGATTTATTAAAATATTGATTATAAATTTTATTTAAAATAATTAAACAGAAAAATGAATTTTTTTATGAGTGAGTTTTGCATTAATTAGCATATTTTCACTATTGTCACTCAAAATTAAAAATCCTGAAAACTATTTGTTGGAAATATAGCATAAAATCTCTGTTGAAAATTTCATACATATATCTTGCAAGGAACTTTAGATATATTCTTTTAAAGTTGACAAATCGTGAACAAATTCATTCTGAGATAAATGAAGTTAAAGCTCTTGTCAGAGGGCAGCTGATGCATCGCTTCTCAAGGCAAAAGGTGTTATATCTCTGGAACTAATGAAGATAAAAGCGTGCAGTTTGCGGTATTTAACGCTAAAAACTTGGTATTTTTTTAAAAGACAATAATAATTTTTAAAAAATGCCTTTTTTCTGAGAATTTTTAGCACCGGACCCTCTTAAAATGGAAAAAATGTTCAAAGGAATAAGGCGAAATTTCAAAATTAAAAATTCTCATATATGAGTTCAGTGTTTACATAATTAATGTATATATAATTGTATAACTTATATACTTAATATATATAATTAATATACATAATTATATATAATATATGGGGCATTCTCACGATCTTTTGACTTTCAGGAATAAAAATCTGGTGAAATTAATCTTGCTAAAATAACATTTTAATCTGATAGACGAATGCCTTAATGATTCAAAATAAAGAAAAAATGGTCAGCAGCGAATTTTTTTTTTATTTAACTGAGGTTTAAGTTAAACTTACAGTTTAATTTTTCTTACCATTTTACCACTATAATTTTTTATTTTCTCCTAAATTTTTAATTATTATGAGTTTTCTTAGTACCCACAGGACATTCAAATAAGAAATAACAACAATGTAGTATTTTTAGTACAAAATTTTGGTATAACATTGTCTTAAAAGGGTGTTCAAGAAGGGACGGTAAAGAGAAAAAGGGGAAGGTGTAGGATAAAAAGCGACGGTAAGGAAAAAAAAGGGACGGTAAGGATGGGACGGTAATGAAAATTACCACCTATTTTTAGGCAAATCATGCTAAAACTAAGTGATAGCCACAATATTCATTGATTTTTAGAAACAGTTATTCACATTGTATTAAATTAAAAAAAAAATTATTTACCTCGAAAAGGGCAGGAATAAACCTTAAGGACGGTAAGCCTGCCTATAAAGCCACGATGCTTGAAATTGATATTTAAATGCTGATTTAAATTCTGCAGTAAATTTCCTGTCAAAGAATTTTAGACATTCTTTCTTTAGCATACTTCTGAATGAGAAAAAAACTTGAAAAATTCTGTGGATGCATCTGAAGGGATTTTCTGTTAAGTTTAGCAAGAGCGATGGTAAGAAATCTAAAACTCTGGGGCAGAGTTCAAAAAGTAATATCAACCGTAAAAATGTGTGCAGGTTAATTTTTTGCTACATATTTATATAAAACCACTGTTGCAGTTTCGGAAAAAAATTACATCGAATTACTTTTATTGAAAAAAAATTATACAGACAGCTCCAAACTTAAAAATCAGCATCATGGACACTGGACGATATAGGAGTTTCCTGGATATTTTGGACCCCCAACATCGTCCAAAACTTATTTATCTCGTTAGTATTGTTATGCAGTCATGCAATGGGATGTTCCCCAGTATATAAAATTAAAAAAAAAAAAAAAAACACAAGAATATGTACTAAAATAAAAATTATTATTCAGGGACTTAAAAGTCAAAAGATTCTGAGAATGCCCCATATATACGTGTATATAAAATAAGTTATTATTTTGAACGAATAACATGAAACAACTCCTTAAGACTGTATTCCAATCCGAACTGCCTAATTTGTAACACATATACAAAATAATTTATACAAAATAATTTTCATTCATAACTTTTATATGCAATAATTTTCTGGCAAATATATGTCATTGGAAAGCGTAATTAGGCACTGTTTAAAACTTTTCATTTATGTGAACTACAGCGCCTAATGTGAACTCTATCTTTCTACTATTAACTCTCTTAAGTCAATAAAATGCTTAAATAAAAGTGTAGTTAGTAACATTTCTTTAAAAGAAATACTAAATCTGGAAAGTATACGAAAATTAAATCCCATTGCAAATAATATATACCCATATCAAATAACTAATATCTGTGAATTCCAATTTTATCTTTCTGCACGCTGAAAGAACTGTTTCAATTATTTATTATTTTGAGCGAGTAAAATGAAGCAACTCCTTAACTTTTCCAAACTTTGTAACATATAAATAATTTTCATTCACACATGCATAATTTTGTTGAAACTATTGAAACTATTTTTCAGATAGCATAAATTTGAAAACATTCACTTTTTTTTCTATAAAATACACAAGATCATTTTGAAACGAATTTTGCTACATTATAACAGGAAAGTTAAGATCATACGATTATAACTGAGTAAAACTCAAGATATATTAGAATTAAAGGAAAGTAAAAACCACTGTTAGAGTTTTCGGTACCTGAACATTAATATATGAAATTTTTAGACAAATAGGAACTATAATGACTTTGTAAACATGACTCCGTTGTTGAGCGTATAAAATAATAAATAAATAAATAAAACTGAAAGTACCCTTAATATAACTATTTTAATTTTGATCTGAACTATTTTTTTTTTGTTTAAAGTTATTTAACACAGATGGAAAGAAAGACTCTAAAATCAATTTAATACAAATCATGATAATTGCAAAGAAAAGTACTTAAAAATTTATGTTTACTATTATTAATATTATTATTTGTGCCGACTACAAAGAGCGAAAAAAAATTATTTTCACACTCATTGATTTAATTTGTTTATTTAGATGAGCGCAAACTTTTATATGCAATAATTTTCTTGCAAAATATGTGTAATTGGAAAACATATTTAGACAATGTTTTATACTTTTAATTTTTGTGAAAATTTTTTCTCTACTTTTAATTTTCTTAATTCTTATTACCAATAAAATTTAAAATCTTTTTTAGATAAATAAATACAAAAGAAAAATTCGAAACCACTAGACTAAAATTAAATGGATGGCCTTTTTAAAACCCCCCAAAAGCTCTCCAATTCCCAAGCTAAAACCTGGCAGTTCAAACCCTACAGTGGTATTTCTTTTTTTAAGTTTCATCTTGATTGCTTTTCCCCTACGTTATTTTGTCTTTTGCTATATTTTTATCCTGTTTAAATCTCAACAAGATGACAAAATCATTACTAATACAAAAGCTATATCTCAAAGGATCTCATTAGCTTGAAATATTTCTTGCTATACTGCATACAGATTTGCCATCTTGTTTCTCTCGCTTGTCTTTCAAGAAAGTTATATATTTATAAAACTTGAGAGCGTTTTAGGATACTTTACATATCTGAAAATATTATTTTACAAATTGTATATCAGAAAACATTATTTAAGATAAACTTTCTTTTGTGATTTTGATAATAATTACATTTTTTAAAATTAATTTTGCGCACCACACTGAAGGTTGGTTGGTTATGTTTATGACGGCCAATTATCAACACGAGGGATATAGGCCCAAAGAGGGGAGTACCCTCCGTGGGGGTCTTTCTAAGGGAACCTAACCCGTATTTACGCGTGGAATTCCACGGTTCGAAGAAAACCACGAAAATTCCAAACGATTAGGACGACGGGCGCGGTTGGGTTCGAACCCAGCACCTCCCGTCTACCAGCTTCGAGAGCAGAACCTCTCGGCCACAGGTGGGGAACCACCACACTGAAGACTGATGGATGACATAAAGTTTTATTTTAAGTTTTTAATATTCTAAAAATCGAATCACATGTTATTCCATGAAATATACAAAAGAAATAATATTTATTTTATGGTTAAAAGATTATGAAATAATATATAATTATGTTATTATTAATTTATTATAATTTTATTATACTATAATTATATGTTTTTAAGTTACACATCGTAAAAAAATAAAATATGCTTAGTGTCGAGGATAAAGATGGTAGGCGAGATTTGTGACAGGCTAACTTAAAAGAAATGAAGAAAACCTCCTCGCGTAGCGGGTTTCTGCAACATTTGTAAGGCAAATCTAAACTGAAAATTTTTGTAAGGAAATTGTGTCATTCAAAAAAGAGACCGCTCCGACGTCTACATTAATAATTTACAGGCAATTTTGGTGTCAAATATCAGTCAGGAATTGTTTGATTGATTCCTTTTACGAATATTTCCCCCAAAATCGACGATAATCGACCAAATCGACGATAGTTAGTCAAATAGCAAAACATTCATCTGAGATCTGTCATAAACGGATTCGCCTGATTACAGAATTTGCGGTATTTTTCCAGTATAGGAACCTAGGCGTTGTTTTTTTTTAATGTTTGACGCGATTCAGAAAGTGAGATTTGTGGCCAAATGATATGAACATCTATGAAAACAGATAATAATGAACTTTTATACCCTTTTACATATCTATTCATATATATAAACTTTTTAATTATACGTATTATTATTGTTGTTATTTATGTACAATTTACTTCTGTTGTTATACAAAAAGAGATAAATATGTTCTTTATAGTAAATAAATTCTGTAATTATTGAACAGAAAGTATGAGTAAAAACTTTCCTTCTCTCGCAAAGCTAATTTTCTCCATCTCGCCACGAGACGATTACTGAATTTTCTCCCATTGCTCTATAACTGAGCAATGTAGAGCAATGCATTATGTACCAACTGTTAAAGAACTTTAAACTCTAATTAGGTACCTAAGCAATGTAGAAAACGTGTTGCATACTAAAACATTCCCCGCAAAATTACCTGTCTAATAGTGCAAGTTCAGCAGAACTCGATTTATAAACAGTTAAAATCTGTTTGACCTACGTACTTGTAATACGAAGTACGTAGTAAGACCACCCTAATTACCTAGAATCTAAAATTTTATAAATAACGCATAATTAGTTTCCAAGATAATGATATTTGAAAAAGTTTGATAATCGATAATTTTATCACTGACTGACTCACTCATGAAAAAGATCTCATCTGCAACTCCAAACTTCAAATTTGGTGCGAAGTTCGCTTACGCTATAGAAATAAGTAATCGAAAAAAAAAATGTCAAAATTGATTAATTACCCACTTGGCGATGTCCATTTTTACTTTAACATTACGTCTATTAGGCGAAATTTTAATTTGCCTAAAAAGCGCCAAACGGTGTATCCAGACTGACCATGCAGCAACATCACCTGTATATCAGCCATTTTCCGTTAGTTTCAGAGAATTAATTTTTTGAATGGTGCATAAAATTTACTTTTTTATACACATTGTGAAAAAACAAAAACATCTTGAGCGAATGCATATGTCGAAATACGCATATATTTCGAGACATCCGTAGTTGAAATTAGTCTAATCCTAAAACTGCATACATAATATATTAAGCGTACAATGTCAATACTGGAATCTGGAATATATTGAAACAGCTGCGCCATACGGTCGACGTGGTGAATAATGTAAATATGCGGATTTTCCAATGCTAACGAGAAAGACAGGCTACCGCAGTCTTATCGCATACCTTCATTGGTGCATTCGAGCATCACGTGACTCCAGCGGTCTGTAAAAAAAGAAGAATCGGACTCACCGCGGTAGCCTGTCTTTTTCGTTAGCCTCGGGATTTTCAGTATGATGTCATATATGACTGCGCATCTCTTGCGCATATTTTCTGAATCTTTACTCACTTATGGAAGATAAACCTTGTTTACCAGATTTATTGCAAAATATTTTTATTACAGCTTGTTTTGATAAAATTATGTACATAAAAAAAAATAGTCGCAATATCATTTTAATTTCGGGAGAAAAAGACTAATGCTACGAAAGCATTACTGCCTTTTGCCCTTAAACTAAAATGACATTGCGACTTTTTTTTAAATACACAAATTTTTATCAAAACAAGCTGCAACAAAAATATTTTGCAATAAATCTACATACGATTCATCTTCTGTGAGTAAGTAACAATCTGAAATTCGTAATTGAATTTTTAACAGGGGTTCTCTAAATGGCTTTGTCTGGTTTTTAAAATAATAATAATAATAATAATCTAGCGATTTTAGGGAAATTATTGAAGTTATTGCCTACACTGTTAAAAATATCGTGAAAAATTAACTCGTTTTTCAAAGGCTATCTATTTTCTGAACAATGAGGATGCTACATAAACATCTACGAAGCGTTCTCATTGGTCAGAAAATCGACAGTCTTTCAAAACAGTGGTAATTTTTCACGATATTTTTAACAGTGTAGGCTTGCAAAATATTTAAACAAATAAATGAACAACACTTGTTCGTTTAATAGTACAACATTTAATGCCCAAAGTGATTCGAAATATAAAATGAAATAAGTTTTAAGTTAAATGAATGAAATATTTGTTAGTTAAATAAGATGATTGCAATGCGATTAAGAGAATATTGAAAAATTATCGTTTGCGCTGGATAAGCGAACAAAAGGACTTAAAACTGAATATTTTATTTATAAATAAATTCTATACATTCATAACCGTTGTATACTCATCTTGAATAAAACCATACAAATCATTTTTTATAACTTTAGCACATCAAGAATTGAGTAAAAAATAAGACTACAAAATTCGATCTTTACACATTAACTACTTACTAATTTTTATGCGTCATTTTTCATTTCATTAAAAGAAAATAATTAAAATCGAGTGTATTTAAATCAACAACATTTGATAATATATATTAAATAATATTTTATCTTTTTTAATAAATTAAAGTTAAAATACGTAACTAACTTATTTTACTCTTTGGAAAAGGACAGATATGAATTCTATATGAAAAAGAATTTTCTTACAATTTCGAAAACTACAGCTATTCGATGGCCAACATTTTGGCATTTTAACAAATAATATTAGTTCTAAAAAGAACTGCTTTTATTTAAATCATTAACTATAATGAATAAGTCAAAAAACACGAATAAAAATTAATAGAATATTCTATTACCGTCAGAATATAAATGCTACAAACAAATGAAAACACGACGCTTGCACTTGCGCAGTTATTTCATAGATGTGCAATTAATAGATTATCCATAAAGAAGAAAACAACTAGGCATCTTTCTGTAGTTCACCCCGTCCGCTACTGTCATTCGACCTTGATTGATCTGACCTCGCCTTTAACCTTGAGGTTACCTCTCCCATTTAAGATAGAACGCTTACTTATATCGCTTTGGTCCAATCTCAGAATTAAAAATGTAAACAAAAAGAGAGTCATTCCCATGATTCAAATAAATATTGATCATGGATGTATGGTTACCATGGGTCTAGGCAGTCTAGCTGTGGACAACCTTGCAGTGTCTCGGAATCTGAATGTCAGTTCTACAGGTACTCCATCGATTGCCACTGAGTATAAAGGTACTCTACCGATTGCCACTGAGTATAAAGGTACGCTACCGATTGCCACTGAGTATAAAGGTACGCTACCGATTGCCACTGAGTATAAAAGTACTTTATCGATTGTCGCTGAGTATAAATAAAGGTAATGCTTGCAAGGGGCTATCAAGTATCATTTCGATGTTGTTCGATAGCGACACGAACTTTCAAACTGTTAGATAAGGGGGTTTTGAAGATGCAAATTATTGCTACGCTGTAGTTTCGGTGGACGAATTCGAATTTGAATAATTACTGTCTGTTTACTTTGAAGTTTATATGCTGTGTATCAAAAAAATATATATATAAGAATTGTTAGTGAAAAAAAAAAAAAAAAAAAAAAAAAACTGGCAGACGAGTGTTACATTTCACAAACCATTTTGAGCTGTTTTCGCCAATTTTCTAATGAAAATTTATTTGACCTACGAGATTGTACACGTCTGTACTGTTTTGTTGAGAGTCTAAAAGATTAAAATATATATATATATAATACGATATCGTAAGTGGCACAGAAATTGTGATTATTTCTTAATTGTTTAATGGCAACGTCCGAATGAAACGCATCTCATATGGTTATGGAACAACATTTAATGCATCTCTATACCTATAGGGGGGATTACCATAGGGGGACCCTGCTCTGTGGCCAAATGCAGCCAAGTTTGTCGCCAACTTGGCAATATATCGCCAAATTTGGTGACCACAATTGGTTGCCAAAAGTGACGCCAACTTGGCAATATCTCTAATTTTCACCAAATTCCCATAGACTTCCATTGTAAACCAATTGGGTTTACTTGCTTACAGAAAATCAACAATTTGAAATATTTTAATGCAACAAAAACTAATATTAGCTTAATGGATTATGTTTATTATATTTAAGGGAGTCCAAGTAATTTAAATTAAGAATAAATATAACATGATACAATGCTTAGCATGCTTTCCCAAACATAAATTTTAAGGGAGACCAAACTTTATCACAATATTATTTTTCACAATATTATTTTTCACACTATTATTTTCACAATATTAATTTTTAATTTTCTTTTAATGTGTTATAATGTCTTTTAAGCAAATATATATTTTAATATTGTGATATTGCTGTTATTAGTGGACGTAATTTTGGCTTATTACTCGTACTTATTTACATTTGGAGACCAAACTAATCGCCAAGGGTGACTAATAAAGAAAGAAATGTTTTCGAATCTTGACTTGTGTAAATGTTATCAATATGATTATTGTTGTTTCAGAAACAATAAAAATTTGGAATCAATACATTTCGTTTCAAAACGTACATTTAATACAGCACCGTCTAATAATATAAAATCCAAGTCTCTGTGTGTCCCTCACAATTTTGGTTGGGCCGCCTCATTGTAATGAATAATTCTTGAAAAATACTAATGGCAGGATTACCACAATAACGCCAAATGTTGACCAATTTGGCGAAATGTCGCCAAATTTGCCGACAAAAATGAGTTGTCATATATGAGGCCAATTTGGTGATAGTTGGCTAATTTGGCGAAATTTCCATTAAAAACCATTAATCTTCCATAGTCGAGCTCACCGAAATTTAATTTAAACTTCGCGAATTTAAGGATTTTCTTTTTTTCTAAATTTATGAGCTAGAATTTAAAGTGTAATACACGAAAATGTACGCCAACTATTTTGTTGTAAGAAATTTAAATTAAAGAAAAAAAGTTGAAACTGGTGTGAATCAATAAGAACTAAAACATCTTCTTAAAAACCATCAAAAACTTTTAAAGAGCTAGGCCTTTCGAAAGATCCGAGTCTTTCTTCGTCAAGCGCAAAGAAGACGTGCTTCTACTATGAAAGCAGCAGCAAGATTGAAATGAGAGAACTGAAGAGACTAAAGAGAGAAACTGAAATGAATCTTGTTGCTGCTTTCATAGTAGAAGCACGTCTTCTTTGCGCCTGACGAAGAAAGACTTCGAATCTTTCGAAAGGCCTAGCGCATTTAAAAGTTGTTGATGGTGTTTTAAGAAGATCTTTTAGTTCTTAAGTTTAAATTAAATTGAATGTTGCCTGGTGAATAAAATATTCGCTTGTAAACACATTAAAAACCATTAAGTAAAGCGTCTAAGAATATTGTAACTGTTCAAAAAATAATGATATCTCACAAAAACATAACTGTGAAGAAAGAGAGCCAAGTTGTGTAAAAAAATAAATAAAATAAAATAAAATAAAATGCTAAGAGAAGAAGTGATATCTAAGTGAGTGCCAAGTCCAAATAAAATTCACTCAAACTTACCTACTGAAGTATTATAGCATTGTTTAAATTGTTTAAAAATAAAATTATTGATAGCATATTAATAAATATAGAACTTGGTAAGTTTTTGATAAATGTTTTGCCTATCATTTTCAGTCTTGATAAAATGATGTCAGTAGTACTAACAATGTCGTTATAATTTTTTTAATATAGTTAATATTATAAACAAATGACTCATGTTAAAGATTTGATAAACCAATAAATACACAGATACACTCCCGCTCATCCTTGGTTATTACTCTAGCAACCCCCCCCCCCCCCCCCGCCGGAAGCCTCAATGCAAACAGACTAAAAGGCCTGAAAAAGAGACAGATATACTTACGCTTGTTCATCACTTTAGAGACCGCATCCCTTTAAAGAGCCTCAATATACTCAAATTAGAGCTTCTTTTTATTTTTAAACAATTTAAACAATGCTATAATACTTCAGTAGGTAAGTTTGAGTGAATTTTATTTGAACTTGGCACCCACTTAAATATCACTTCTTTTCTTGGCATTTTCTTTTGTTTTTTTTTTTTACACAACTTGGCTCCCTTTTTTCACAGTTATGTTTTTGTTAGATTTGAATTATATATATATATATATATATAAGTAGAAGTAGATTACTCCAAAAATTCTGTCGTACACTTGAAAAATCACCATTATTGTGAACATCGCTCAGGCCGATGTTACGCTTATGCATTTTTGGTTTAAAATAACATTTTGGCGACAAAATCAAAATCGTAAATAAACATACAACATGTAACTCACAAGTACAGTCATTTTTATAATAACATCTGCTAGTTTCTTCTGCAATCCACATGATGGATGAGCTAGATAAAAATAAAAAAATTAAATAAAGATAAATCTTCAAATGTTGTTTAAACTGCAAACTTTCATATTGAATAATTTTTTAAGCCTTACGAACAATCACTTTCAAGTTTAAATTAATATTTTCGCTTTATAATATTATTACTCGTCAAAACTGTCTTTTTTTTCTCTTTTCCTTGTCTTTTTAATATTTTAAATAAAATCAGTAATAGTTTTTTTTCGTTATGTACGAGTACAACCGTTTTAATTCATTTGACAACAATAATGATCGCCAAAAAAAATAATGGTAACCTTTTCGCTCAAAATAACACAAGTTTCCATCATAATTCTCTAAATAATCTACGTAGAACGACGAGCTATATCGTCGCCTCAGAGTAACAGTAGGATATGATTAGAAACTGAGTTTCGAGTAAATTCGAATTTTAAAATTTGCTGTTTTTTTAATGCTAAATATTTTAGGCGGTAGCTCATGGATTTAAAAAAAAATTCGTTAATTACCCTAACTTTTGGTTATATTTCAGGTGGCGTTTGTAAAAAATTAATTGACATCATAGAAGAAGAATTAAATTCACTTGTCCTACTGTTGCTCTTAGCATTTCTTATAATATCTAGGATATCGAACCGCATCGGCAACATATCCTAGTATTTACATGTGAAAATCAACTGTTTATAAGGGACATCATTAAGAAACGTAGTGTAGTTTTTCCCTGTTTTGAACTCATAAACGATATTCAATGAAAAAAAAATAGCAAAAAAAAGTTTAGGGTAATATTTCTATATGGAGATTAAGAATAATTTAGTAAATATTTAGTGAAAGTACTACAGACTTTTCAATGAGTGTGTCACTGTGGGCTTAAAAAAGTCTGGGTATCAAAACATGCATTTTTGGAGTATTTTATCTTTTTGCTGGTAAAATACTACAAAACTAATTCAATTAAATAAAGCGGACATTGTATTTCTACGATAATTACATCAGCTGATATTACAAATTTTCTATCGTTTTAACAATTCTGCCCCGTCTTTTACTGAAACTCTAAGTCCATTTAACCCAGAATGGATGTTCTAATTATTTCTCATGTTTAAAATGATATATTTAAACTTTCTTCCGAGATCCATGTATGAAATTTTGTGTTTTTGAGTTTTTAAGTTATGTTTTTAATAAACTGTTTTCAGGATTTTTCAATTCATGTGAAATTTTTTAAAATATAATCATCGAAGTAAAAACCACTCTTAAATTTGCTCTTTTTTTATTTTTAAATCTATATATTTAAAACACTAAGCGTTTTCTTTCGACAGTCCGTGAGAAGAAATTACTGCATCAAATTACACCAATCTTTTTTTAAATGAAAGATATTTGGCCTCAGATTTGTTATCGTACATTCATTTGTTCAAATATTTTATTAATTTGTCGTAATTTTAAATTAAAATTCTACAATTGCGCATCCGCAGTATATAAATACAAGTCTGCCTTTGAAGTGACACGCTGCACATACTCAGTTGAACTATCACATCACAGGTAGAAGTTGTTTTAACTTCGTCTGCTATTCGATCTTACGGTAAACAAGCTTTTCTTTCTTTCACAAAGTTAATATTATTTGGCTCTTTCAGCATTATTAACAATTCAAAAATTTATTGTGTTGATATTAAGAGCAAGATACGATTTATTTCGGGTGTGTCATATTGTCTTGGTCATATTACACAAAGATAAACAGAGTGGTTTGAGGCTAAAAGTATGGCTGGTAATCCGTCTTATGAAATGCCAATACTTACACACGAAGATTTGGAAACTAGCATGTTAAGTTGAAGCTGTTTCTTTGAAAATATAAGGCATCATAAATATTACAATGCAAAACTATTTCTGTATGATCAGAACTCAAATTCAAGACAATTGCGTATGCGTCAACTATTTTCCGAACCTCTTCAATTTAGAAGGAAGAAAACCGAGTTCCTGCTAGCGTAGCGGCTTAAAGCAGCAGTTTAAAGGTCTGAATTTTTGTAGAGGACGCAGGTTCGAGCCCAACGCAGGCCAAATGCGTAATGCTTTTATCTACAATCCATTTCAATAATGACATATTTTATTAGGAAGGGAAGTTATTGGATTTTTATTTTATTATTATTAGTAGTATTAGTATTTGAATGCTTTATAATTATATAAAATTTAACACTTAATAATATTTTGAAAAAATAATGATTTTATATTTAAAATATTTAAGCTAAAATATTTTGCATGTAATTATCAATTAAATAAATTGAGCCGATCTCGTTATATTTCATTAAGAAAATGTGTATTTTTGTGTGTCAGAAAGAAAGGTTTGTCATTCATTTGCGTAAAAAATAAAAGGGAAAGAAAGAAAAATATTCGTATAAGAGCTATAAAAGAAATTACCTTGATATCCAGGTTCAATATTTAAAAAATGTAAAATAAAATTCAAGTAATAAATACATATATATATATATTATAAATCGTTAGCTGCATCTAGTTTCAAATTTAGGTTTTTAGAGAATGAGACATAAAAATAAAATCCATGGCAGCTTTTAATGGTCGTGTAGTTTTAAAGAATAAATAAATAAAGGAAAATAAATATTGTTACTAAAAAAAAATGAGCCGTAGTAAGTAAAAATAAATTCTTTACCTTGTATTTTTAGGTAAATTTCTGATAAAAAAGCAAGAAAAATTATAAACAAGTAATTATAAGCAAGTAAATTATAAACTTAAGATTCTTTCACTTCAATGAATAGGTTAGACTGACAGCACCATCTATCATCCTAAAGTAATGGGAATCACTTATGCAATATATAAATTCGCACGTAATGCGTCATTCAATAATTAATTTAAAAGCAACTAATTAAAAATTCAAGACTTTTTCGAATGAAACATTCAGAATATTTACCGCCAAATCTTGACGGGCACTATCTAATTTATTATAAATTTTGCAAATAATATTTTTGTTAATCCCGAAGATAAAATAATAAGAATTTTTTTTGCACACAATAGTGGAAAAAGTAATGAAATCGGACAAGTGGTTCATGAGTAACATAAAAAATTAAATAAGTACAAATTTTTAATTTAAAAATGTTTTAAACAGTATTACAAGACTTTAAAAATCTTTTATATCATAAGTAAACTTTATACAAACATACATTGCATAGAAAATACATTAAAGTTTATCTATAAATAAAGAAAATAAAAATTTGTCAAGTTGGACGCATTAAGCGTGGCTGCAAAATGACCTCGTGTGTTTTGGATTGGTAGACTAGAGTAACATAAAATCTTGCCTCTTTCCTTTGTATTTTGAACCGAACCCAGCATTTTTATTTGGCAATTGAACTAAATATTTACCTCTTGTTAATGGCTTCACAAGTTGCGCGTCTCACTCATTTTCTCAATGAAATAACAATAATCTACAAAGGCGAAAAGCACTTGTAATAGAATATTTGAATCAACTTTTCAATTATACCTAACACAAACACAAAATGATCAAGTACAGGCTCCAGACAAGTGAAAGCGAGCAAGCAGTACAGCGTGATATGTTAGAGCAACAGTAGGACACACAATAAGGTATCTGATTTAACCTAGTGTTGCACTGAACGAAGATGACTTTTGGAACGTTTGAAACTCTAAGTTATGCTTTATATAAAATATATGTGACGACATAAAAAATGTCCTGGCATTCCACTAGAGACTAGATGCAGAAACAGTTTCTCATACCAATAAATCAAAAAATCATTTTCGATTTTTTTTAAATGCCTTACTGTTGGTCTGAGGCGACGATGTACTAAGACCTTCCCAGAAATAACATCTATCTAACGGTGCAAGTTTCATCAAAATCCATTCAGTAAGACTGTAGTTATAAGAAGCCGGAACGAAATTTTCGTTTGTATTTTATATATATAAGTAGACAGATTATCCTCCATAGGTGACAATCTAAGAGACCCAAACCCGCATTTACGCAAAGTTTTACGCAGGTTTGAAGAAAACTACGGACATTTTTGAACGGTTAGGCCGATGAACGCGACACGGGTTCGAATCCAGCACCTACCGTTTCAAGCTTGAGAGAAGACGGGTTCTAGATTTCCAACTTTGAGAGCAGAACGTCTATCCACCGATGGGGATGCTATAGTCAAAGAAGATTATGTTTTCTATTTATATGACATAATTGGTAATATGATTATTAACATTTGGAACAACCTATAACTGACTTCCTGTTTGTATTTTGTTTTATATTTATGGTGCGTGTATACTATTTCTACCCTATATATATAAAATCCTAATGAAACGAATTTATGAAAGGGAAGTATGAATCGACTGATTAAACAACTGATTATGTTTCACGGCGATTTCTCCTAAAATATGGAATACTTTGCGATGAAATTAACACCAAAAAACAATATTGATCCGCAGATTTCAAAACTGGTATTAGAATTTTTGAATTCGAATTAATTTTCGAAATATTAATTTTTTTCTAATTTTATATACATTTTTCTAATGATGGCAACTCAAATTTTAATAAAAAGATATATTTTTTGTTAACATTTCAGAAAAGGCTGACATGGTAACCCGGCTATTGTTGTTTATTTGATAATAAATGTTTGTTTACTTTTATTTCATTTTACAAATTATATAAATTATTTTGTTCTATGATTATTAATTATTTTTTTGATATTTCCTTTAGAAAATAATAGAAAATAATTAAAAAATACGGTACAATGTAGTAGTTATTCCGTCACCCAATTTCGCAAATTATATAAATCGCCAAACCACTCGCCAAATTATACAAATTGACATAATTTTTATTTTAAATAACGAAAGACCAAATAAATTAGTATAACATTAATAAATATATGAATAAAACGTCGAAATAAAAATCACTTGATGACGTAAACACGTGTAACTTGCTTAAAGTAAAGTGAATGTGACATTTACGATCAACCATTATTGGCATTTAATCTTATAGTTTGGCGACAGATTTTTGGTCGTCGGTATATCTAAGGAATACCAAAAATGGATATGTAACTGATATTTGAAAACGAGGTTTTCGCCAAATTTTCGTAAAAAAATGAAAATCACGCCAAACCTGCGGTGCGTATCTGGCCAAATATTACCACTCAAAAAAAAAAAAAAAATGCTAACTGGCGAGTTGAAAAAAAACTATTGGCGAGATTTGCATCCTGCTAGCGTAATAGTACCTAGAATTCTTTGCAACCATGGCAACTTTTATGTAGTTTTATTCGAAAAAAAAATTTTGATTTTTTAATCAAAATGGAAAAACTTACGGTACCATATTGGCGCGATTTTTTTCTGACGCCAGTGTCATATACGGAACGGGCACAATACTGGCGCCAAAGTATTGTTATTTTGCTTGATATGGAAAGCCGGATGTTGCTGTTTATGCTGTTGATGGGTTCCCCAAATTGGCGACGTTAAAAACAGACGCCAATATGGGGCCGTATATGACATCTTTGCCAAACTTTCATATGAACGGCGAAGGGATTAGACCGTATTTGTTTATGGCAGTTGACGACTTGAACTATTATAATATAGATGAAATGATGGCGATAGAATAATATTTGACGACTTATCACCTGTGCCTGGCTAACATTAAAGTACCAAAATGGCACCTAGAGTATAAAAAGCGAAGTGGTCCGCCTGGAACTGTTGATGATAGTCACATGACTTAGGCTATTGTTATAGAGATTGTTTTAAAATGCCGGGAGACAAAGACTATGTATACTTAATTTATTTTATTTTAGCTTCTTTTCAAATGTTTAACTGATCCTCTGTAATCAAAACCGAAAACAACCATTGGATGTCTTAACAGCAACTGATTCGCCCTTAAATTTTTGCAATCAAAGGGAATTGAATGGAAACCCGTTTACAGGGAGATCTGCACAGCTTTTTTTCAGTATAATTCAATCTTCTCTAAAATTTTTAAAACCCACCACATTAGCGTGTTTTTAGATTCTGCGGTGTCTGAACGGGGGTTGGCGAGCTCAGCTTGCAGGTGGCAGAGCCCCCTAGTTCATGTATAAAATGAGAACTTTTATTAGAAGACGTCCTTTTTGCATGATAGAATATAAAATTCCTCTACATACCTAAATATCAAATCAGGTGGGTAAAAAAAAAATCAATGTTTAAGATGCATCGCTTACCATTAAAGTTTGAGACCCGCTGATATAGATTATTTTTCACGGTTATGTAGTACTAAATATGATCATTAATAGAATGTTCTGAAAATTCGAGATTAATTAAACAAGACCTTTTATAATGTATTAAAAGATAATTTATTACTGAATATTTAAATTCTCTATTCAGAAGAAATTTTATCTATTTGCTTAATCCACTTTTATAACCGCCCTCAAATTCCCAATCCAAAATATGACGTTTCAAACTCTTAATTTGATCTCTTTTGCACTTAAGTTTCTTAAGAGTTACTTAACCCCTCATTTTCCAGATTTTTATTCTGTTTAAATTTCTTCAAGATGACAAAGCTATCATTTACCCCAAAACTATCTCCCAGAGGATCTCGTATCACTTCTTTCTTTCAAGTATTCTCAAACAAGAATCTTATAGCACACACAGACAGTTGAATTATATTAATGATGAAATGTTCTGTCTCGCTTCACTGACTGCCAGACTGTCTAGAGATTTACCATATAGTTTCATTCACTTGTCTTTCAGGAAACAAATTTATAATGTCTCAGAATGTTGTGGAGTATTTTGCATATGAGACATGATTATACACAAATTCAGTAGTTGCAACATCCTTTATATATATATATATATGTGTGTGTGTGTGTGTTCGATATCACTATTTTAAATTAACCCGGGAGAACTCGTTAGTGAGAATGCCCAATTGCTTTTCTTTTACTTTACATTCATATAATATCAACTTTTTTTGGTTGGCTTAGTACTTTTATTCACAAAATAGGTAGAATAATTGAAAAACATTTTGAAATTTTAATTAAAATGAAAAATGATTTAAATAAGAGTCTTTAAAAAGTACGACTGTGAGAGAAAATCTCATGCAGCGAGTTCTCCCGGGTTAATAATATTCGGGATACATTGCTACTTTACGTGTCAAAAAAAATCTATCACGAATATTATTGTTTGAAAATAGTGTTAACGAATGTATAAAAAAGAAAAGACTCTGCTACCAGTGAAAACTACATAGGGGGCATTCTCACAATCTTTTGACTTTCGGAAATAAAAATCTGGTGAAATTAAACTTTCTAAAATAACATTTTAATCTGATAGACGAATGCCTTAATGATTTAAAATAAAGAAAAAATGGTCAGCAGCGAAAAAGTTTTATATTTATCTGAGGTTTAAGCTAAACTTGCGAGTTTAATTTTCCTTACCATTTTACCATTATAACTTTCTATTTTCATCTAAATTTTTACTTATGATGAATTTGCATAGTACCCACAGGACATTCAAATAAGAAATAATAACAATGTAGTATTTTTAGTACAAAATTTTGGTTGGTTGGTTGATTTTTGACGGCCGATTATCTACACTAGGGATATAGGCCCGAGGGGAAAGTGCCCTCCGTGGGGGTCTTTCTAAGGGAACCTAACCCGTATTTACGCATGAACAAAATTTTGGTATAACATTGTCTTAAAGGGGTGTTAAAGAAGGGACGGAAGGGAAAAAAGGGCATGGTATAGAAAAAAGGGATGGTAATGGAAAAAAAATGGAAGGTAAGGATGTGACGGTAAAGAAAATTACCACTATTTTTAGGCAAACCATGTTAAAACTAAGTGATAGCCATAATTTTCATTGATTTTTAGAAATAGTTATTTACATTGGATTAAATTAAAAAAAAAATAATAATTTACCTCGAAAAGAGCAGGAATAAACCTTGGGGACAGGTAAGACTAACAATAAAGCCACGATGCTTTAAACTGATATTTAAATGCTGATTTAAATTCTACAGTAAATTTTCTGTCAAAGAATTTTAGACATTCTTTCTCTAGAATACTTCTGCATGATAAAAACTTGAAAAAATTTCTGTGGCTACATCTGAAGCGATTTTCTGTAGAAGTTTAGCAAGAGGGATGGTAAGGAATCTAACACCCAGGTACAGAGTTCAAAAAATAATATCAACCGTAAAAATGTGTGCAGGTTAATGTTTTGCTACATATTTATGTAAAACAATTGTCCCAGTTTCGGAAAAAAATTACATCGAATTACTTTTATTGAAACAATTTTATACAGACAGCTCCAAACTTAAAAATCAGCATCATGGACACGGGGCGGTATAGGAGTTTTCCTGGTATTTGGGCCCCCAACACTTATTTCCAAAACTTATTTATCTCATTAATATTGTTATGCAATCATGCAATGGGATGTTCCCCAGTATATGAAATTTAAAAAAACCAAAAGAATATGTACTAAAATAAAATTTATTATTCAGGGACATAAAAGTCAAAAGCTTGTGAAAATGCCCCATATCAGAAAATTTGCTTAAAAATGTTTCAGAATATTCTGCGCATTAGAAAAGATTATGTACAAATTGCATTGCATATAAAAAAAAATTGCGTATTTTTAAATTTTACTTTATGTAAACCACATAGTAATGAATTGAAATAATACAAGGTGTACATAACGGAATGTCCCATTTTCAGTGGTTTATTATAGCAGTTTAATTTAGACTACCTGTAATACCATACATCAAATTGAAATTAAACTAACCTAGTTTTTCTTACAAATGTTCAATATGTGCACCTTTAATTATATGTCACACATCCAAACTGAAGTCCAATTTGTCTCACACTTCGGTTAACAAGTTCGGACTAATGGAAG
The DNA here is from genome assembly GCA_963932465.1 of Maratus speciosus. Taxonomy (NCBI): domain Eukaryota; kingdom Metazoa; phylum Arthropoda; class Arachnida; order Araneae; family Salticidae; genus Maratus; species Maratus speciosus. The sequence continues at coordinate 152,943,937 of OZ010786.1, forward strand.
CAATAGCCTCTTCAATTCTGTGTCTCAACTTTGGAAAATCATTAGGTAGCGTCGGAACGTAGACACGATTTTTATGAAGCCCCAAAGGACAAAATCGCATGGCGATATGTCCGGTAGTGTATGCTTTTAAAATCTTTAGCCCAGCAATAACGCTTTATGCTCAAGAATCGCCCCTTTGCGTATGTGTCACTGCGCTGCAAGCGAGTAATAACAAAACAGTACTCGATCATCCACTTATCTAAAACTGTTTGAGTTACTCTTTGTTTGTGGTCTTGAACCAATGCTTTACAACACTTGTAATTGATACTATTAAAATTTATAACTGTGACATTGTTTTATGGACACACTGTATAATATTGACATAAAATTTTATTTTGAATTTATAATACAAATATCGGATATTTTAATTTTCGAATAATAACTAGTCGGACAATCCCAAAGCTTTCCTCTATCTCATGCGTGTTAATACTCGAAATAAAAACTATTCAAAGTCGAAAATAAAACCTACATTGAACTCTTGGATGATTCAGTATGATTTTTCCCCCATCTTCTCTCGTTAGTCGAACCTCATATCATATCTTCAAGAATCGACCTTTAACCGGCATCAAGCTCCCGCCAGGCCGTCAAATTCTGAGCAGCTGTATACAACAGCACAACAGCTTGGTTTATTGCTGTCCCTTCCCAAAAATTACAAGAAAATCGCTATCATAACGTTCTCTTCCGTAGAAAGATATCAATTTTTAACTGGGACCTCACGGCCATAGTCTAAAAAATATATATGAAGTATTCATCAATTATATGCACAACTCAAGGCCGAAACTAACTTTTTTTTGCACCCGGTTCAAACATGGATTTTGGCGCCCCCCCCCCCCTATTCCACAAAGTATATTTACAAAGAGAATTTTAACCGAATTATTTTCTTCTGATAAACTGATGGCTTCCATTATTATGAAACAACCATTGTAAATGGCCATAAAAAAAAGAAAATGATGGCCATTTTTTTTCCCATTCTGACCAGAAAATCAGGGCTCTAACTTTTTATGGATGCTCTTTCATCTTCACCTAACACTTCATTTATAATGGCTGTTTCATAATAATGGAATCCATCAGTCCATCAGAAGAAAATGATCCATTCCAAAGGTATAAGTTAGATTGAAAAAAGTTATTTAATACTTTGAGCAGAAAGAAGATGCTACACCTGCAAGTTTCATGACACTGATAGAATCACATAGCTGCCAGTGTGTACGATTTAGTTCCTCTAAAATTTAATACAAATTTTTGCCATATTTAATCGTTAGACTTTTTAAAATGAATATCCGGAAGTGACAACCAATTGTTCCCTTGCAGCGACATTTCTGTGGCTGTTAAACTCCTAAAACTTGGCTAAAAATGCTGACATTGACAACATTTTCAGAATGAATCTTTGCCTTTATAAGAAATGGAAAACTCTCTAATTTCTTGGCATCTAAACAAAATCGGTAAATTTGATATTTTTACGAATATTAATGCAATTTTTTTGTATTTACGAATGAAAATGACTTAGCGAAATTATCAGAAAAGTAGTTAGTTTAGATTTGGGAATAACTTTCACTATAACAAATTCTCATAACGAGGTGTGATCCCCTCCCACCCAAGAAAAGGAAATCCGCCCCCCCCCCCCCTCTAAATGGTGAGCTGGATCCGCCCTTGGCTTTGTCAAATATTGATTGATTAAAATCTTGAAAACGGAATCGAAAAGAATCGAAAAAAAAAAAATCCTCTTTATACAGGATCCTTATGCCATATCATCTTTAGATTATTCTATGCTTTGTCATACGCCAGACAGGATGATTTTAAAAATACCGTACTAAACATAGATGTGAGAAAAATCGACAAACAAAATCTTCATTTGGCGCCTCTTCGTTCTGGCGCCCGGGGCACATGCCCCCTCTCAGTTCCGGCCTTGGCACAACTCCGTGCTGTTTTAGAAGGTACAAGAATGAAAATTGTACAAAAATCGCTACTACTCCGCTCCCTTCCACCTGAATATTCCCAATTTCAATTGAAACCTGCTGGCCATAGCAAAAACCTATATATGGAATTTGGTTCAGTTCTATGCATAAGTTCACACCCGGACAGACAGACATTTTGTAAATACATATTTTTCGAGATGTCTGGCCCCTAAAACTTAATCCGTTGAAAACCGGAAGTCGAAAAATATATTTATTACTATTCTTTCGCCAAATCGGGAATAACCAAATAGGTTTATTTCATCTAAATATTTGAGCAAACTTTTATGGGTCGCACAACATTCAAACGTACCGACGATACCGGCTAAAGGTGGTTTCGCCGTAAAAAGGACATTGCACCCTGATTTTGATCTCGAATTACTTTAATTCATCTTTTAACTGATCCCTCAATGAAAGACAAAATCATATGCAAAAATCTCAAACTTTGAAATTTAATAACTCTGTCAATTTTTGTAGTACAGATATCAAACTTTTTGTGTTACATCTGTTATGATATGTGTAAACTTTTACTAAATATAACTATAGGGACTGGGGGACCGTATAAAGAGTTAGTTTTCGTAATTTTTATCAATTGATTTTTTACTTTAAATAATGCCACAACATGAATATTTACATCATTTGAAACGCTTTTGTAATTTGAACTATATGTCTACGGCCGACAGTTCAGAAATTAAAGGTCGGCGATAGATAAAATATTGCACCCTGTATATATATATATATATATATATAATAGTTATATACATATATATAATATATATATATATATATATATGCATATAGCTATTTATTTACGTATCACATAGTACTAAATATGATCACCTAGTATCAAAAATATTCTTAAAATTCTATATTTATTGAAAATTTCCTTTATTAAATATGTAAAAATATATACACTTTATAACTAAAGCTTTAAATTTTCTGCTCAAGATTAAATTTTATTTATTGACTTGAATCATTTTTGTAAAAATCTTCAAGAACTCTAGAATTTCCACAAGCCAAACCGTAACAGTTCAAGCTCTTTAATTTTATTTCTTTTTGCGCTTAAGTTTCTTCTTGACTACTTACATTATTTTGTCATTTTCTAGATTTTTATCCGGTTTAAATCTCCTCAAAATGACAAAACCATCACTGAACCCCAAAGCTATCTCCCGGAGGATCTCATTAGCTTGAGAGATTTTGTTATCCCGACAGACTGCTGGCAGGACTTAGTCCTGGACTGCGGGACTCTCTGTAGATTTGCCATCATGTTTCACTCACTTATCGTTCAAGAAAAAAGATTCAGTGAAGACTCGGAGTACTTTGGAATATCTTGCATATTAGAAAATATTAGATACGCTTCTTTGTTACAAATATGTTTCGTTTTCTCTTCTGAAAAGGAAAATATCTCACGTGAGAATTTAAAAAATAAATATAAAATAGGATAAAAAGAATACAGTCGAACTTCCCTTTAACGAAGTTTTCTACTTAAGGGGGTCCGGGACACATTTTCAAAATTTTTTTATTTATTGAGTTAATATTTTGAATTTTTTGTGATGGTTAACCATATTATTTATAAACAAAAACAAATGGTAAAACTTCTCATAGCTTTTTAAACAAAATTTAAAATTTAAAATTTATGGAAAAAGTGGTATAACTTAAAATCGTTATAACTCGAAATATTATTTGTAGAATTTAAATTGTTTTTCATTTAAATAGACAGAAATATATGTATTTTAATTTAGAGCCAGCATTTTAAAAAATATTAATTTTTAAAAAAATTAAAAATATTTAACGAAAAAATTACAAAAAAAGTGGTGCAACTTTTATTTTTTAAATAATATTTTCAAAAGTAAATATTTTTTTCAAATATGCTGGCTCAAAAGTAAAGTAAAATAATTGAAAAAGATATGTTCCGAGTTTCAACCCTGTATCTTTAAAGGTTCTCGAGTTATAAGAATTTAAATATGAGAAATATTGAAAAAACCTATCATGAAGAAAAACGCAATTTCACAAAAACTCGTTTCCTTGACAACCATAGATTGAAAGGCAGATTTTGAAAACAAACCAAAACGAAAAAATTAATATTTTCTGTTCTAATTAAGATAGAAACATGATTTAAACATCATTTTAAGCAGAAAACGGCAATAAAAAAAATAATCCAATAAAAAAAATAATTTAAAATTTGAAGATTTTTGTGTCCCGTACCCCCTTAACGAAATTTTCTGCTGAACCTTAATTTTGAACACCATTAACATGCACATTAATCTCCATATTACGAAAAATATATTCTATATAACGAAGTTTATTCCACTTTCGTGCGTGTACAATATTTAAAAGACTGTTGCGATAGATGTATGAATTTATTTCAGCGGATTGTATGAAAATGAATTATTTTATTTATTAAATCATTTCCATTCAAAAGAAGAAATGCTAAAAAGCTTTCGTTACAATAAGCAGGAGATTCCAGTTTTACGAGAATGTTACAGATGAATTGTTCGGGTACTTACAAAAATTCGAAAATTTTTATGAACACTATATTTTTTTTTTTAAGAAACCTGTACAAAGTAATATTGCAGACTTGTTTAAATTTAAGGATTTGGAATACTGGGAAAAAAGGGAGAAGGTTTGTTACATCTTTTTATTATGTGTTTTTTAGACGTTATTCTAATTAAATTTGTCTCATATGTCTACATTGCATAAAAAAAGTTACTAGCCGAATTAAAATAGTACATTTTTCCAATATTTCCATTTTATGTGTATATTATTATACAAATATCATGAACGTTTCTTTCTGTTTAACGAATTTTCTTCATAACGAAGTGTTTATGTGTAACGATGAGACTTCGTTAAATGGAAGTTTCGCTGTATTTAGTTTTTGAAGATAGTATTTGAACTCAAGATCTTGTAAGGATGCCTTCAATTTGAAGAACTGTAGTTCCCACAGTTTTTTATTTAAAACTCTTATCACCCCCTTTGAGGAAAAAAATAAATCTTAAAAAATAATGCCTAAAGCTTAAAAAAGTCCCGTTATAAAATTTACTATAAAAAAAGATTGGAATTTTTTTTCTCGTTCTTTCTTTTTCCATTTTCATTCTTTTCTATACATTTATGAAAAAATAAAACTGAAAAAAAAATCTGGATCTTTATTGTGGTAAATTTATTGAGATTTCGTTATTTTTCCTCTAAAAGTTTCATCGCTTTCACTGAAAAATAATCTTGAAAATGGTTGATATTTTTTTGTTGCTCAAGGAAACATTTAAATAATTATAATTTTTTTATTATTTCTATTTAAAATTTAAAAAAATATATCCAATTTCATAATTATCTGTCATACAAAAAACAGAGAAATCTCCTTTTGGTTGGTTGGTTGGTTGTGTTTATGACGGCCAATTATCAACACGAGGGATATGGGCCCGAAGAGGGGGAGTGCCCTTCGTGGGGGTCTTTCTAAGGGAACCCAATTCGTATTAACGCTTGGAAATAAAAGGTTCGAAGAAAACCACGAAAACTCCGAACGATTAGGCCGACGGGCGCGATTGGGTTCGAACCCAGCACCTCCCGTCTACCAGCTTCGAGAGAATCACCTTTTGGAACAAATAAAACGTATATATTATAAAGTACCGGGTGAGCAAAAAGTCCGTATAAACTTTAAAAATTCATAAAAACCGAAAAAATAGCCGAAATGAAAAACTGTTTGCAGAATTAGCATCTATAGGTCACGGGAATTTTTTAAAGACAGAAATAAAAACTAACTCAATAAATCAATTAAATTAAAAAAAAATAAAAACCCGACTGCGTAAAAAGCGAACTAATTAATTATTTCTCATCAATGTGATACTATTTTTTATATTACTTACCTATTTTTTTTATTTACTTGTATTGATGACTTTTAAGTTGTGTTTAATATTAGTTCCTACCTATAAACACTGTTTGGATGAGGCCTATAGATGTCTATGATGGTTAGAGTTGCAGTAAAGGTAGAGATCCTACCTACACAACTTCCAGGTTGTATAATATTTAAACGGAGCTTCTGACTGTAAAATAGTCAATGAAATATCGTGTACGTGATCAAAGATGCTGAGTGTGAAAGATAAAGTTTTGTTGGTGAAGTTATTTTACGTGAAATAAGAATCGATGACCATTGCTTCGCAAAATCTCGAGTTCAGAAGAATGTGAGGAGTGGAAAAGGACCTTTAGCAGCAACAGGCTTCATAAAGCTTGTTCGGCCGCTTGAGGAAACCGGAACGCTGGAGGATCGTGTAAGATCCGGACGACCATGTTTAATGAAGGCACGGTCGCCGCGTGTTGCAGCCGAAATGGAAGTGTTAACGTCTGATTCAGCTGCGGGAACCATCAGTGCTCGTGAAGCTGTCAGACGCTTGGGCTTACCACAATCCTCGGTACGCAATATTCTTCATGGAATACTTGATCTGTACCCATACAGATTACAGTCGTACCATGAACTTTTAGCAGCGGGTACTATACAGAGGGAAGCATTTGTGAGGTGGGCTTTCTCCAAAATCGAACAGAATCCCACCTGGGTTTTTAACATCTTCTGGACAGATGAAGCTCATTTTTTGCTTCACGGCAACGTTAATACCCATAACTGTCGCATCTGTGCTACGTTTAATCCACCTGAGTACACCCAGAAATCGTTGCATTCCCCAAAATTATCTGTGCGGTGTGGATTCACAAGTTGGTTCATCATAGGACCTTTCTTCTTTGAAACGCAGTGCTTAGTAAAAGGGTGGAAAACGGCTACTGTTATTTAATGCTTCTGCGTGAGAAAGTCATGCCATGTTTGCGTGAAAGAGATGTGCCTTCTACCGTCACGTTTATGCAAGATGGAGCCCCTAGTCACATTGCTAATTCTGTCAAAGAATTCCTTCTACAGACGTTCGGGGAAGACAAAATCATTAGCAGGGCTTTCAGGTTCCCATGGCCCTCTCGGTCACCAGATTTCCGGTTATGTGGGTATTTGAAATCCCAGGAGTATCGATTCGGTCCGTCTAATCTGTCGGAACGGAAAGAAGCGATCCGCCGATATGTGTCACGTGTGCATCCAGACCTGCTACACTCTCCTGTAGCAGGATTTATAAATTCGTCTGCAATGTGTTATTCCCTGTGGCGGTGGTCATGTGGAACACATAGAGCTGTAATAAACGATTTGGGGTCATTCTGTTCGATATTTGCGTAGCTTTTCTTTGACTCGGGTGCGTTAGCACCACCTACTGGCTGTTTTTGAGGTTTTTTTTTTTTTTTTTTTTTTTTCTTTCCTGTCTTAAAAAAATTCCGTGCCCAGATGTTAACCCTGCAAACCGTTTTTCATTTCGGTTTATTTTTTCGGTTTTATGAATTTTTAAAGTTTATACGGACTTTTTGCTCAACCGGTATATAAATGTATAGTGTACTAAACTTTGACGTGATGTATATTTTGCTAAAAAAATTGCTTTTCATGAAACAGCTAATCAAATCAAGCGTACGATTTATCTAAGTTCTGAGCAGAATCAGAGTTGTTTTTTTTTACTCAAAGTTACGACGAAAATTTCGTGAATCCATGATTTCTGAATACTGGACGACAATGCTAGACCGCAGAGGTATCGCATCGTGGAAGATTATCTTCAGCACCAAATAATTCAGCGCATGAAACGGCCAACTCGATCACCGGAACTTGAATCCCATCGAACATGTTTGGGATGCTTTAGGAAGATATGTTGCTGCTCTCAGTCATCCTCTTCAGATCCTTGCCACGCTTACAAGTGTTTTACAAGAGCTATGACTCACACTTCCCAGCAATCTTATCGATCGCATAATTGACAGTATCACACATCGCTGTATGTGCTGAATTGCTTCTAAAGATGATCATACTCCATATTAAAGGTACTTTTCCTATACCAAACTGACACATTTATTTTGTTTATTTTATAATTGTGTTAATTTCTGAAATACCACAATCGTCTGGTAATTTCTTTTAATGTTACTTTATAGCTTACTATGTGTTGTATATTGTGTCTCAGTTTTATTAAAATCTACATGTAACATTTTTCTTAATCGCTATTTTTGTTGTTTTTTCTTAATTTTGGGAAACCAGTGTAATTAAAATTAATAATACACTTTTAATCACCACATATCACGTTTTACATAATAAAACGCGTGTAAAGAGAGCCTGTGTATAACGAACCTTCTCTGAAATGGCTATTTCGTGGTCTCTGCGAAATAACATATTTTCTAAGATAAAAACTTGATTGAAACGGAACATTTTTCTGGTTCCTTTTGAATTTCTTCTTAACAGGTTCCATTATATTTTGCTAAACTTTCGAAATTAAACTTGACATTTTCTGTAAATTTCGGAGGGACGTGGAGCTCCATTAGCTCACCCTCTGAATACGCCACTGGCACTGATGATAAGTGTCACGCTTGCTTCTACACATTGTGCAAAATAGTATTCTTATCAGAACACTGTACTTGATTTATATTATTACAAATCATAGCCTAGTGATCTAAAAATGGATAAAACATCTGAATTGCCTTCTAACAACCCACAGGCGAGCAGGTGGGTCTGTGATGGTTTTTGAAATCTTCTCTTAGTTTCCTTCAGGGACTGATGTCACCCTCCAAGAAACAAGAAATACGACTGACAGTGTCAAAATTTTATCCAAACGCGTTTATACGATGCTGAAAATATTGTATGAAATATCATCTTTCAGGACGATAACTGTCCAATTCATAGAGACAAGCCCACCATGTCATGGTTTGAGGAGTATGACGGCGACATACGACATCTGACTCGAACCTCACAATCTCCTAACCTTAACCCTTTAAGAATCACGACGTACCTACGTACCTCATGAACTCGCCCCTTTGAAATACCAGGACGTATGTGCGTCCTCATTTTAAGTTCAGACTGCAATGTTCTAAGCATCTGGTTTTTTGCGTCGCTAATTGCTATTGGGATTATGGAAGTTGTTTACTTCGAGCCTTATTTCTGTTTGTATAATATAAATAAAACTTCATTTTATCTCCTTACATTACATGTATTAAATACTTCACATGTAATTCAAAATAATGACATAAATTGCTTTTGACGAAATTTAATATATCTGGTATTCAGCATACTATCATTAAATTGAATATGGTGCTTAAGAGGTTAATATAATTCAGACACTACCAGGGATAGCATCTTTCTAGTTATTTTGCAAGTATCCAATTCATAAAGGTATACTGCCCATGTCGTGGTCTGATCAGCATAACCACGAGGTCCGGAATTTCACTTGAAATTCACAATACGGTGACTTTAATATAAATGAGACACTGCAAAGGATAGCTTCTTTGAAGTCGATGACTGTCCAAGTCATACAGACAACCCTGCCATGTTGTGACGACAAAATCCCGTACAGCTTTTCATTTCGATCTTATAGTCTTCTGACTCCAGTATCATTGAAGTAGCGCAAGGGATAGTATCTTTCAGATCGATTACTCTCCAATTTATACAGATAGTGTACTAGGAAACCTAAGAAACCATGTTTGATTTCAGGAGCATGACGACGAAGTCCGGCATCTCAGTTTGACTTCATAGTTCCTGAACCTGAATATTATCCAGCTAATCTGGAACTGTCATTCTACCCAACATCACTATATGAAGTTTACAATATTTTCATGAGGAATAGTATAATATAACGTTAATCATTATTTAGGACTTGTACAATTCAACTCCTGGATCAATTCAGGTCCTATTATATACTAAAAGTTGTTCCAATCATATTAATAAAGATATTAATATGGCAAAAGGAGAAGTTTTAAGAAGCAAGAAAGGTGGTACTTCTGGGGGTTTCAATGGTTTTGATATGAATATGCAGCATGGTTTCCTTTTTCTTTTCTTTGGCCCAAATCATATATATTATTCTTAAAGCATTACTATTCCCAAATCATATATACTATATATATATATATATATATATTCTTATCTTTATGAGAGTACGAAAATTCTATAAAACAAGTAATCTTTGAATAAAAAAGTAATTACCTTTTACGAAAGCATGTGAATACATAGGGGAATATTCAGATTATGTAAGATATGTCAATAAGACTCAATAATTACATTTCAAAGTTAATAATATTGTTTGACTTTTGTTTCTCGATTAGAAGTTCATTCGCAAACATTATGACTCTAGTTGATAAGGGTTTATTGCTTGTGAAAACTTTTAGCACAACTAATTTAGTCATATAAACTAATTTGTTAAAAAAAGTGCTTTGGCATAAACGAAACGACTATATATTATTTCCAGAATTAACCTTTGATCTAATTTTAATCTGTTAGAAAAATGCCTTACGTGACACAGTTAATTAAATCAAAAATAAGCCTTTGCCCCAAGCTAGTCACTCTATGCAAAATGAATACCTAGCAGTGATCCAATGAATACTGTATCATTAATTTTAATCAACACACTCCGGGAAAGGATGTTTCACAGCTAACGTTGCTCTCACAATTATACAACAATCATACAGTAAAATAAGATGATTTTGAAAGTTCGGAGGAAGTTATAAATGACATCCCCTTCAGTTGATTGAGGTGTTTGGATGTACAAAACTGAAGGGTTTTTTAATATATTTATTAATATTCTGTTGTTAATCCGGAACGACTGATCAGCAACTCGTAGAAACATAGCTAAATATATAAATTTTAATTAATATGCTACAGAAAATATCAGAATATATAATGTAACTGCCAATGAATTGTTACAGTTACTATAAACAGTAATAAAAAGAATTTGTTAGTTATTACCACTCATTATTATTTCCCTGATTTCTTAATATTTATGTTCTTTTTTTAGTTAAAAAATAAAATAAATCAGATTCTTCTAATCTGCGACTCGGCTGCTAACAGCCTAACTACTGAGTAGAGCCAACATTCCCTTTTATTCAAAGTCTTCACACCGACTCAATATGGCCGATCACGGAGACCTACTTCTCACTTCAATAACATGACATTATGCAAGTACACACATTAAAGTTGGATTTCCTGCAAATATCAGAATTTTTAGCATTAGTGTTTATTTTTTCATTTAATTAAAAAATCGAATAAAATCAGATTTCTGTAACATTTATTGAAATTTATTTTTATAACAATTAAGTAAATAATCGTCATTTCCAATACTCAAATGTTGTAATTTAAATATTGAAAACTATTAAAACTATTAAAAATTTTAATATTAAAAACAAACAATTTATTTATCTATTTATTTATTTATTTATTTATTTATTTATTTATTTATTTATTTATTTATTTTATTTATTTATTTATTTTTTTGCATTAGATTTGCATTTATCCCCTTTGAACCAGATTATTTTTATTGTAATAAATCCTTTTTCCTATTTTTCTGTTTTCATTTAAATCACATTTTTGCTTAAATTACGTTTTTTATATGGATATTTTTTTTTGTTGTTGTTGTTGTCTCTCTTTAATTTTTTACTCAACCATTTACAATATAAATGTTTGTCAATAGAGAAAGAATTTTTCCGATTTAAAAAAGGGGACATTTAACAAACAAAAAAAAAGTTATTAAGAGGGTACTTATTATTTAAAAAATATACTAACAAAGGACTTAAAATACAAAATTTTCTAAAAGGCAAAACTAAATAGGGATTTCTAAATAGATGGGATTTAATTTAAAAATCGAAAACTTCCTTTACCTTATGGAACTCAAAATGGCGAGACGCAAGTCAGAAGCATGCACTAGCACTGTCTATTAACGGGAAGGTTAGCGTACAATTTTTTTTTTTTTTTTTTCCACAGACAGACTGAAAGGAAACGAAACTGCTTTTGTGCATGAATTTTTCAAAATCAACTTTGGTGTAACTTTGGTTATTGAGAAATGAAGAATTGTCAATGACGATAAAATAAAGAAAGAAAACTTTCTACCACCAAAAACGTGAGAGGTTTAAATATTGTTCTTCGCTATTATCCATCATTATCGATCAAAACTGACCAAATTTTCGAATGTGTCGCAAAACTGAAAAATACTGTGGGAAAAAGATAATTTGTTCAAGTAACGCAATTAAAAGGGACATATTATTTTAATTAAAGTTAAATTATGTAAGCACGGCAATTTCTTTCCATATATATTTTTTTTTTTTTTTTGGCCTCAGTGGTTTATTCTTTTTTATTAACGAATTGTCACTAATATGCTTTTTAACCAAAATTAATAAATTAAAGAAAAAGTTATTTATTTTAGCATTAAGTTTGTAACAAATTTAATGTCTGTCAAAAACGGAATTTAATTTATTCAACGAAAGAATTAAAATGTTTACAGAGTTTACTGAGGATTTAATTTATTCAACGAAGGATTATTTTAAAATATTAAAATGTTTACAGAGTTTACTGAGGATTTTTATTAGTGCGGACAAAAAAGAGCATCCCTTGGAAGTCCGCACTAACGCCGCACATCACTGTACACAATGAAGGGCACAACTAAAATTACTAAAGTACAGATTTTTTTTTTTCTTTTTAGCATTCAGTACGTAAAATATTTATATTCTGTCAAAATCCAAATTTAATTTACTCAACTAAATAGAGTATTTTACAATATTCAAATGTTTAGACTGTATAATGCGGACTTCGGTTAAGGAAGAATAATGGCCTTACTTGGAAGTTCGAACTAACGGTAGTTGACTGCACACCAATGACTAACAAAATAAAAACATTTATGAACACTTTTAAAAACTGGATCATGAAATTTTACATAAAATTATATGTTACTGAAATGACGAGAGATCTACCAAAAGAAAAAATATATCCATAAAAATAAAAAAAGTATATTTCCTTTCCAAACAAAAGTTATGATCAAAGTACAGCAATTACATGTTTTAGTAAGTATGAGGCGGTATGTATTCTAGTCGTAAACTACCAAGAAAAATCATATAGAACACGCGTTTTGTGTTATAATAAAACATTGGGTATCTTTTGACACAATTACATATGCATGTTTTATTTTTATATGCAATTTGTAACTATAGTCAAACATAAAGTTTTTTTTACATCTAAATAAAAATAAATACGAGATTTATGTAAACTCACACAACTTAATGTCAAACAGATACTTTTATTATATCCAGCCAAACAACAAAGACTGCATCAAAAATACATATTTAAAATTCACCCATTTTGAAAAATATAACTAGTCGGGAATAATGTATATTATAACAAAACCCAAATTCAGACACCGATATATTAGTTTGGAATAAATTATACGTAAAGAAAATTATTAAAGACAAGCTTTTATTATAATGGATTAAGAAAGGAAAAAATGTTGAAGGACATTTTTTGAAATAAAGTTACGTGGGGCAACTGGGCCAATATTTTACAATGTGACTCTGGAGATTCTGACAATTTAGCTTCAAAAAGCTAATGTTTATTTAAATTAAAGTCTAAACTTTTGTAAATGTGTTCAGTTAGGTTCCCTCTATCAGATATAAATGCTCAAAATTACATTTTAATATTTAAAAAAAAAATATGCATATTTCATCTTTCTTTCCTCATGGGTCCAGTTGCCCCACGGGTTGTCCAGTTTAGCCCATAAAAATGGGGTAAGTGGACCAGGAGGGTTTATGTTCCACACACGTTTATTTTTTTCATATGGGATATCAGGTCCTGTTTGAAAACATATCGTATAAACAACTTAAAAAATTAAACTAGACAGATCATGTAAGTTATATATCAACTAATTAGCGTTGTAAGGGAAACCTTTGCTGTCAATGTTTCTAAAAAAAGCACTAAAAGTGAAAATATTAGATTTATTTATAGCAAAAACATAAAAATTAAGTAAGTACTTATGCACTTTAGTATAAGTAATAAGTATAAAAGTTACATTGGTGTTTTAAAGGAAAAAATAACAAGGTAAATATATGAACAAATGGCTACGTAAGTACTTGCGTACTTCATCTGTATCGTACAATTTCAAGGTTTGGCTATCTCGCTTTCAGGGGCAAGGTACTTGTATTCGTAAAATGTTGAAATAATTTTATGACACCAGTATTTACAAGAGAATTTATTTGTAAATAAGAAAAAGTATATTTTCGCGTACTTAATAAAGGTGAAATTTTCATTATAAAATTCCGGTGCCAATGTGGCAATTAGGGATTAAAATTATGTGATGCCAATAACGACATCACCGCCCTTCAAGGGGTTAAGAAATTTGGTTTCATGCCACCCAATATGCTTTTTTTTAAACTTTATTATGTAATTTTAATAAGGTATGCTATAATTTTCTTTATTGTGAGCAAAAAACAACGAAGAAATTTATTTCCCGTAGTAAGAGAAACTCAAAAATATTATTTATAACTAATGGGGTAACTGGATCCAACAGGGTCCAGTTACCCTTGATATATGTCCCAGTTGCCCCATTCTTGAAAATTTATGAGGTAACTGTGACGCCGGGCTTACATTTTAAACATGAAGTAAATATGTATAGATACCTAATAATATTAATGTAGTTGTATACCTAATCTTTAAAAAAAAGATTGTTTAATAAAGTTCTGAGGAAGTTCAACCAAATTGACATTGTTTTTAAAAAAAGAAATGTAAATTTTCGACAACCTACCACAGCAAAGAGAGAGTTATGATTGAGTTGACACACGTTGTTTTAGGAAGTAGAAATTAAGGTGGATCGTTCATAAAAGCTAAAGCTTAACAAAACATGAACGGTTTTTATAAAGTAGCCAATGGCCCAGTTACCTCGTGGGTCCAGTTACCCCAGCTAACCCTAAATACCTATTTTCAATGAAATAAATTACTGTACGAATGAATTTTTATCAGTTTGTTTAAAAATAATAATAAAATGGATATACAATTTTGAATCCAGTTTCCTGGCTAGGGAAACTAGTCGAAGGTGGCAATCCCAAAATTTTCTTCCATTTCATACATGTTATCTTATACTGAAAAATGCAGCATAGCAGCGTCATCGGTTATGTGGTTTACAACGAAATCTAATCAGCAACAACTTATATAACTGAATCTGAAGTTTGATGAACATCCGTTTATTAGTCTTTGAGAGAGAGGTATTGCAGAAACCGTAAAAAAATCTGCGTAGCAGTGCCACCTCTTGGGCGATTCACTCAAAAACTAATCAGCACTAACTTATATCAGGGACAACTGAATCTGAAGTTTGATAAAAATTTGTGCATTAGTTCTTGAGATAGAGCTATTGCGATAATCATTAATAATGCAGCATAGCAGCGCCACCTGTTGGGAGATTTAAATAAAAAATAATCAACACCAAATAATATGGAGGTCTAATTGAATCTGAATTTTTATGAAAATCCGTTCTCAGCTCTTAGTTCTGTTGCGGAAATCGTGAAAAATGCAGCATAGCAGCGCCTCCTGTTGGTCGATTTACACTAAAAAGCAACAGCACCATTTTATATCAGGCACTAACTTAATCTAAAGTTTATTAAATTCCGTTCATTAGTTCTTGAGACAGAACACCCACAAAATTTGCGTCAGATACAGACAGACAGAGCGACAGACTCACAGACTGTCATTTTGTAAAAACATGTTTTTCGCGATCTCTGACCCCTAAAATATGTAAATCCGTCGAAAACCGGAATTTGAATTTTTTCACGAACCCAATACTTTCTTCTTGTAAAGATACAAGAAAGTAAAAATCGGTCAACGCCTGCCTGAGGCTCGAACCCACATCCATTTAACCTTGCTCGGAACTGAAAGATGGCACGTATACCAACGACGCAATGGCTTAATCGAAAAACATCAGCTTATTTCTGAAGCAATGTTTTTACCCCCTGAGAGGTAAATTTCAAATATATATTTTACAGAATATTGTATTGTCATTGGAAATACGCCACATTAACAAAAATTAGATCAACTGTAGAACAAGAAGTATGTTAAAATTGCATTGCAAGAATTGAGCAGAACTAGCAGACAAGTTAAATAAAAACTTGTGATAAAATAATGTTTGGAACAGATGTCATAAATTCCCAGGGCTGCCATCTTGGATTTTTTCTTGGCGCGACAACCCCTTTTCCGCCAAGTAGTAACTGTCGCCAAGCACCGATTTATACGCATGTTAGGCTTAACAAAAATAAAATGTAAATAATAAACAAAACTGGTTAAAGTGGCAACCACACTAAACGTCGTATGAGCGTTACGCGCTCATTAACCGAAAAAAAAGGTCACTGGATTCAGCTAGCTCCTTCTGCAGCAATCACAAAAAAGCACAAAACTCGTTAAAGCCGCAGTTAGTAAATGCACGTATGTTGCTGTGCACCAATCTCCGAAATGCATGAGAAATATAGAATAAACGACTAATAGAAAACATTACTATAAAATAAAACAACAAAATATACATAAAATTATCAACATACCTTAACAGGCATCTTTCTTGAAAGATCAAGCATGAAATACCTCCTACCATCATCTTCATTTCCCAAAATAGGCTTATGACTACGCATTGTAAACAAACCTCCTTTATCATTCAAAATTTTCTCATATTTGTTAATTACATCAGCAGGAGCGTTTAAACGGACTACAGAAACCATAGTCAATCAAATACATCCAGTATATTTAACATAAAAATAAAAAGACAGAACGATACAACACTATATCAAAGCATATGCACAAAATTCCAAACGAATCTCGCTGAAAAACGTGGTTGCCAGAACACACACGTCACACGGGTTCCATATCGATAAAGATCGCCACGAAATCTCAAAACATCCAAGGTAGCAGCCAAGGGGATATACGGCATCTAAGCCAAGGGTTTGAATTAAAAGTAAGTGCCATTTCGAATTACTGGTTAAAGATTCATCATATAAATTGCCAAAACTTTTTGCTCTACCTAATATAACAGAGAACCATTTTGTTTTTTATAACTGCGGGAGTAAGTTACACAATATTTTAATATACAGACAATTTATTCGCTAATAACTGGCTTTTTTTCCCTCTTCCTCTCACGTTTAACTAACTTGAAATAATAGCTGAAACCAGTTTAAGCTTTAAGTAAATGAAATTTGTCGTTAAGTGTTACCGGAAGTTCGAAACCTAGCTGTACTGCAGAGATAGTTAGGAGAAAGTTTGAAAACAGATCCCTCTATGACATTTACAATAATTAGAATTATATATAAGTTTGAAGCGAATGGGACAGTTCAAAATGTACAGGACGACCACGATCATGAACAAATCCCGCAGAAACTTTGGTAGAAACCTAGGATAAAAATTCAAAGAAATTGGATTCTACATTTTAAAGATAGAGCGTCCGTTGCATTTTAACGCTAGGTGGTAGGGGCATCGGCATAAAATGTAGCCTGAGTAGGATGAAAGACTGTCACGATTGACTCGCAACCATTACTTTTGTTATTGGTTTATTATTTCCTAAGATTGCATAGAAATCGTAATTAAGATTTTTTTAGAAAAGTTTTCGCTCGTTCCCGTCGCTTCATCCCTTTAAATTTCGAATTTATTTTCGACTGTTCTTAGTCGGCAATTATATTTATAAGTAACTACCATGCCATATATAAAGTTTCTAGCCTCTTCAGTATCGCAGAAATATTAATTTAGGACGTTTTTTGTTCCTGCAACCCCTGGTGCGACTGGCACCGACATAAAATATAGGTTGTGTTCGAACAGGTTCTAATCACCATCAATTTGCAACCGCTATTTTTTAAATCGTTTTGGTATTTCATAAGATTGCATAAAAATCGTAATTTAGAACGTTTTTAGAACGCTTTTCGCTCACTTCATCCTTTTAAATTTGAAATTTTATTTCGACGCCTCTTAGAAAGCTTTTGCATCTTTTAAGTAATTACCATGCCAAATTTCAAAATGTTAGACCCCACAGTGTTACAAAAAACGCATTTTAGAACATTTTCTGCTCCTGCAACCCCCAGGTGGTAATGAGATCGACATGAAATAGAGCGTATGTTAGGGCAAGGGCTGTCGCCAACAATTTCCAACCATTACTTTTGAAATTGGTTTAGAACTTCCTGAGATTGCGTAGAAACCGCAATTTAGCACGGTATTAGGGCGCTTTTCGCCTATTTTCACCCTTTTGAAATTTCGAATTTTTTATGAAATGTTCTTAGAGATCATTTATATCATATATGTAACTACCATGCTTAATTTCAAGTTGCTAGCACCTGCAGTATCACAAAACGCAATTTAGAATGCTTTTGCTCCCGCAGGTGGTAGTCTCATCGACATAAAATAGAGCCTATCTTGGGGCAAGGACTGTCACCATTATTTTGACACCATTATTTTTGAAATCACTTCGGTACTTACTGAGATTGCGTAGAAATCGCTATTTAGAACGTTTTTTAGAAAGTTTTCGTACATTTTCACCTTTTTAAATTTCGATTTTTTTTTTAAATATTCTTAGAAATCATTTACATCTTATAAGTAATTACCATGCCGAATTTCACGTTTCTAGACCCTTCTATATCACAAAAATCGCCTTTTTAAGACGTTTCTTGCTTCTGCACCGCCTTTGGGTTAGTGATATCGACATAAGATATAGCCTATGTTGGAACAGGGACTAATACCATTATTTTGATACCATTACTTTCGAAATCGGTTCGGTAGTTCCAGAGATACCTCCTATAAATAAACAAAGAAACTTTAATTATTTATCATATTAGTATAGATTAAGTATTTAATAGTAGTGGAAGTCAACAAGATTGAGGGGATTTTCATAAACATTTCTTAACAATCTATTCTTTTTAGTTTTAGATGCAATTGTGCTATGCTTATAATATTTAGCATTATCTGAAACTAACAAAAATGTATGATAGGTCAAAATATTGGAAAATTTTCATTTCCTGGTCACTTAAAAACTGGGAACTTATTACCCACTTTTTCGTCATCTTTGGGAGGCGTGTAATATATATGCAAAGTAGAAGAAAAGTCTGAGGAAATTACATTTTAATGAACATTGTATTTTTACAGATCTAGATTGAATGAAAAGCTTGAATTCGCTTTATTTATTGCTATGTTCGATAAAATTTACGGCTGCAAGACTAAAAAATCTTCTTTTTTATAGATCAAATGTAAGTAGTGAATTCTATTTTGAAATGGATTTTGACATTTATAACAAAATACACATACAAAAATTGTTCAATATACACTCATTAATACTCAAATATATGATAGGTCAAAATATTCGAAAAAGTTAATTCCCTGGTCACTTAAAACTGAGAACTTATTACCCGCTTTTTCGTCATCTTCAGGAGGCGTTCAATATATATATGAAGAAATTACATTTTAACGAATATTGTATTTTTACAGATCTAAGTAGAATGAATAGCATGAATTCGCTTTTCTTATTGCAATGTCGATCAAATTTACAGCAGAAAGATTAAGTTATCTTCTTTTTTATAGATCAAATGTAAGTAATCTGACCTTTATATCAAAATTTACAGAAATTGTTCAATATACACTCATTAATACTCAAATGTATAGTTCTTTCATTTGTAAAACATATAGTACTTTCTTTTGAAAAATCTGGTCGACCCGAAAGAGTCAAACCCGAAACCAAAACCGAAACATTTAAAGTAAACCCGACCCACAACAAATAAAATTATCACGAACCCGAACTGAAACGCAGATTGGGTGTTGAAAATTTTATGCATGCCGCTCAGAATTGTTCTTTTCGTTACAGCAATAACGTGTTCAAAAACATTTCATAAATATAGTATCAAAGTATCAAATTGTAATTTATACATCCATCTCAGAACTGGAACATTATTTTCTTCTAGTGACGAAATGTTTTCTGATTCTTGTTTAAGGAGATCGTACTACCACCCTCCAACTTCAAATTTATCATTTATGAGAATAAATTTGGATTCTTCAGCAGTTTTTGCAAGTTCCTCATGTTTATTAAGCTAGTGATAGAATTATCTAGATTTTTTAAAACAGAAACCGCTTGACTGCTGTTTCTTTATATTTAGATGGCACGTTCTTCAGATCATACTGAATAGTTGCACCGAGCAAATAAGGGGCATATGTAAGGCCTAAAACAACCCTTTTTATGCTGCCAAATTTTCAGTTTCGTATGGTCACCTGTCTCCCAACATAAAAATTTCAGATATGGTCTGTCTCGCTCCTCAAACCGATTTCTAGAAAAGCTCATCGAATATCCGCTGTCACTCCTGTTTTTTTTTTTTTTTTTTTTTTTTTTTTTTTAACGAAAATATTTTCAAGTTAGCTGAAGGGAATTCTACTGTGTAAGAACCTATCTCTAACATAAGCAATCTTTGATTGGAGATGAATCCTCTTTTTTTTTTTTTTTTTTTTTTTTTTGTAGCTGAGTTTTCTTTTATTACAGTTCTGTGTGGCAACAAGTGTTCGCTTTAATCATTGTAGTACTCTTTATTTTCTTCTACAATTCCTTCTTGGATCTCCTCTATCACTATTTCCATACCTATATCACCAACAGTGGGATACGATTCAACATTCAATTTCTCGTGCGTTTGAACAATTTAATTTTTCTTGTAACAATACTGGAATACATCTGCTTTCGCGATTTTGTCATCGCTATGTATTTTTTTTAAACTGAGCCCAAAAGGCCAATCAATCTTTAATATCTCAACCGAGCAACTTAAATTCTATATTAAGAAGTTTAAACTTCTGTTTTGTGAAATTTTCAGTTTCAGAAATCTTCAAACTCTTTTGAACCTTCGTTCTTAACTTAATAAATTTCTCTTCTTACAAAATGTAACCTTCATACACTTTATCACTGCAAATAGAAGCGTCTTAAATTTAGACACATATGTGACTGAAAAAGAATTTTAGACACTTAAGTGTCTTAATCTGAAAATTAAGACACTATAGATGTCTTAATTTAAGATACATAAGCGTCTTACTATGACCATGGTGTAAACGAACTGAGAATAATGTCTAAAATATCCGCAAACGTCTTATTTTAAGACACTTCATTGCTTTAAACGTGTCCTAATTTAAGACGTTTTGATTCTTCCGACGCAATAACCACCAGGGGGCACTAACACTCCCAGTTGCGCATGCGTTTTAGATGTCTTCGTTCGAAGTGGTATACGTTGTAATTCAAACAAAGTTTGTTTTTATGTACGCGTGTATTTTAATTCGTTTTTTTGCGAAATGTGAAGTACTGTGATTTTAATTCGTATTAACTTGGAGTATTTATTTATTGAATACATACATCTGACGTGTGTGCTCGACATCAAATGTCTCTTAGAAGCTGTCGTCGATACAAGGGCGGGATAGACACAGAACAGAAGTAGACGACGGTTGAAGATTACACCCGGAAATTCTACAAAGCGTGTGCAATGGGCTTAATGTTAACTCGTATCAATTTATATCAATAATATTGTGTTATTCATCTTCGTCCTGTCGAAGCTGGCAAAAAAAAAGAAACTTTTGTCTGGCGGGTCCTGTTTTTAGGATGAAACATCTCATTCTTTAAATATGGCTAGTCGGATGTATTATGGGATTACCTTTTAAACTGGTGAAAGTCTTTCTCCCTCACTGTGGTTGTGGTAGTTTTTAAAATTTCAAATCGAGGAATATTTCTTACCTCTTGCAGCAACTCAAGTAAGTTTCTTTATAGTAGTAAAATTAGTGTATTTTATGATTTTATTTATTGTACTAAACAAAATCCTGCATGAAATTTAATTAGTTTTGAATCTGTTCGCAAAAAACCCCACTAATTCTAGAAGTATATATTTTTAAACTTATGACGTTCTTTTTTATTACGAATTATATATTCAATGTCAGTTCTTAGTTTCAATGGATAATTTTTATCTCGCAGTAAATGACGGCCTCAAGGAAGTAAAGAAAAAAAAAAAAACTTTGAAAGATGACCTAATGCTTTCTTACTTCCTGGCATAAAACCGCAGATTAAAAAAAGATAAATAAAGTACATGAGACTGGTCTATTATATGAAGCTGCCTGTAAAAATATACATATGTATTTGATTTGCAATCAACTCTAATACTGATTTTTTTATTATTTTTAATAAAAAAGTAATTTGAAATTTATAATGGGAAAAAGTAAAAACCTCTAACTAGATTTCGTATTTAAAATTGTGGTAACTTTATTTATATGCACTTATACGAAAAATACAAAAATGACAGATGTTACTGTATATATTTAAGACGAAAGAAGTTTGGAAATCATAAGTTATTTTTTCCTCATGTTTTTAATATAGAATATGTACTTATTTGTTTTTATTGATAGTTGAATAGCTTTTGTGAGTACCCTCTGATCTACATAAAAACTTGCCCATGTGGAAATATAAATTTTTTAAAAACATAATTTTTAAATAAGTATTTTCATTTTTTTTTTTGGGGGGGGGGGGATTTTGCATGAATTTTTGTAAAGCTGATATCTTAAATCTTGCACTGATTATAATGAAAGTTTTGAACTTTTAGAGTAGGACAAGTTTAAAAACGCAAATATATTTAACAAAATACCAAAGTCATTTTTTCCCCAATGTTATTAAAGTAGAATATTTATTTATTTATTTTCATTATTCACAGTTAAATGGCTGTTGTGATTATCAAGTGATGTATATGTAAAATTGCCTATGTGGCAATATTTTTTTTTATATTTTCATTTTTTTTTGGGGGGGGGGGGGATTTTTGCAATTTTCGTACATCTGATATTTTAAATCTTTTTCCACATTCAACCGAGTATAATAAATATTTTGAACTTTTAGAGTAGGACAAGATTATAAAATATATATATATATTTATCTATGTACCTTAAAAGCCCTTAATAGCGAACACTTCGGGACCGCGGAATTTGTCCGATAATTGGAGATGTCTACTTTTTTGAGGTAAAAATATACAAATATGTATGTCTGCTGATTAAAAAAGTATTCGTTAAATAGAGGTGTTCGCTATTCGAGAATGTCCATTAACCTCCACAACGGATACTCCCGAATACCGGACATCTCAATTTAGACAACTATAATGCAGGGTTGCGTTTTTTGCAAAAGTACTTCTTGATTAAAGGAAGGGCAAACTGGGAAGTGCCCCGTCCCCTTACGACTGTAGTGCCCCCAAATTTGATGTGCAATATTTGTAAAGCTTATATTTTAAATCTGTTTCGAAATTGTACTGATTGTAATCAATATTTTGAACTTTTAAAGTAAAATAAGGTTAAAAACAAAATAAATTTTAAAAAATCTAATATTTAGATAAATATTTTTTGTTTTTTAATCTTGTTCTACTCCTGAAGTTCAAGATATTGATTATAATCAGTACAATGTCGTAAAAGATTTAAATTATCAACGTAACGAAAATTGTATACCAAAACTGAGAGCACCAAAAAAATCAGGCTGTATTGGCGGGGGGTGGGGGGGGAGGGGCAGGACCACAGCCAAATATTTTCCCCGGATTCAACGTGGTCAAACATGGCTACGTATGATGCTTACAAAAAAATGGATGCGATTCAGACGTTTGAAGTGTCTGAAATTCAGACGCAAAAAGTGTCTGAAAAAATTCAGACATTTTAAAATGTCTGAAAATTGAACACTCCATTTCAGACACTTAAGTGTCTGAATTTCAGACATTTTAATTTAGAGTGATCGTAATTTTATTAAGAACGTGATGTATCGTTTAAAAGAAGATCCATCATTTCTTTTTCTTTCGGATGAAATTCTGCCCTTTTTTCGCTTAATTGAGCATATAAAATCTCAATTTCCTCAAGGTTTTTATTTTCAACGTTCGTATTATTTAAATTGGTCTCAGGTAAATTAGATATCCGCTTAAAAGCGCTTCTTAATGGAGTTCGTAATTTTGTAATCTGCTCCATTTTCTTATTTTCTTTTTTTAAATTAAGTAATATGACTACAGTTGGATGACAAATTATACTGAATCTCTAATTTAATGTGATTTTTTAAAATTCAATATTAATGTATTAATTATTTTAAAACCAATATTCGTTCGTGTCAGAATGCATTACCAATATAAATGGTATAGAATTAGGTTTACCTTCATTCTAGTTGTTGAGAGATGAATTGACTCAAAGTAGTTATAAGCATTTTCAGAAAATAAACTTACGAATCAATCGATAATCAAGAAATAAAACGATAGCAGACGAAACATATAATTGGAAACCACATTCGCAAAACAAAAGATTACGATTAAATGGGATCAGCGATAATTGCAACATACATTATCTACGTTTGTACGCTTTTGATACTGTCCAACATAGTTGATAAGTAGTCCAACATAGTTATAATAAGAGAGCAGTTCTTATCTAAATTAAGAACATATGTCAACAATTACAGAAGTAACTATTCAAGATTTACACCGGACTTCAGGAATTAAATGCCGAGGTGCAGTGGTAACAAATAAACTACTATAGATAAGGCGGTACCGAGTTCAACTGGCAACAAAAGAAATTAGTTTAATATAAAGCCAGCGGGTACCGAGAGAAAGCTCCTATTGCAACGAACTGCCACAGGGAAGATGCCTAAGAACTCTTTTTTTTTTTGACAAGTTTAATTTTAAAGAGGAAAATCGGAATTTCAAAAGAGTGGTAAAAAAATAAACAATGTACGATGCACTGTATTAACGTTCGTAAAAGATGTTAATGATTTTAAAATCTACCAAGCGCTTTTATCAAGGGCGGATCTGGAGAGTCCTCAAGGGGGGGGGGGGACGATTTTAGAAATTTGGAAACTCCAATCTGATACGTGGGTCGGGGCTAATTTTATCACTGCGGGTAGTGTTACTTCTACTTTTTGCTGCGGGTCGGGTTTGGGTCCGGTTGACTTATATTTTTTGCTACTGGTCGGGTTTGTGTTCGGTTGACTTATATTTTTTGCTACTGGTCGGATTAACATATACTTTTATGCTGTGGGTCGCGTTTGGGTCCGGTTAAATTCTACTTTTTGTTGCGGGTCGGGTTAATTTCTATTTTTTTTGTTTGCTGCGGTTCGGGTTTCAGTCCGGTTGACTTCTACTTTTCTGCTACAGGTCGGATTGACTTCTACTTTTCAGCTGCGCTCTAGCGCGTTGAGTGTGGGGCAGATTGACATACATTATTTCGGGTTTGGGTCAGTTTCGGATTGAGCTTAGTTTCTTGCGAGAAAATTTCGGGCCGACCCGAATTTTGAAAAGAAAGTCTAAATATTTTTGAAGATAAAAACTATATACAGTAAAAGCTCCATAACGGGCACGCCCAAACAATAATTTAATAATACTTTTTTATCTTCAGGATTATGTAAAAAATACTAATTTGGTATAAGATTGCTTGTTTCTTTATATCTAAGATGAGTTGTAATTCAGTAAAGAATGTCATGAAACTTATTAAAAAACATTCCGGGTGCCCTAAAATGGACTGACTGATTTTAAAATTCAGTAAATTGCAAATGGTGACAGTAATTTAAAAAAACTTGCAGGAGGGTTATGTAATATGTCAGGAGATTTTTTACTGCGATTCTTGATTTTACCTTACAGTAGCAGTGATAGATGGCGCGGCAAACAATAGTTGTTAAATCGGGCGCCGATTTATCGCCTATTGCTTGCAGTGCCATATGTTGTTGCAATTTTAAACTAAAATTTAAAAACGCAGTAAAAAAGAAAAAAGAAAAAAAAATCTGAAATTCAAAGCAAATGTTCTGAAATGTTAAAGCGGAGGGGGAGGTAGGGATTCCCTCCTGGCAATAATTATTTTTGTTGCAGGGCGGGTTACCTGTTTTCGATTCGGGTCGATTTCAGGATGAGTGTAGATTCCTGCAAGCTGAGTTTGGGTTAACCCGTTTTCTTCAAAAGTTAGTTCAGTACATTATTTTAGATTAAAAACTATCCGTATAATAATAAATATAGGTGTATGTATGCGTGCTGTTATCTAAAGAGACCACTTTTTTTCCCACGACTCTTTGATAAAATTCGCATTTCTTCCACGACTCTTTGACGAAATTCGCATTTTTTCCACAACTCTAACGAAATTCGCATGTTTTTGCAGCCCTTTGATAAAATTCGCGTTTTCCGTAATCGTTTGATGAAATTCGCATTTATTCCATTACCCTTTGATGAAATTTATGTTTCTTTCTCAACCCTTTGATGAAATTAGTGTGATTTTGCAGCCCTTTGATAAAATTCGCCTGTTTTTCGGCGACCCTTTGACGAAATTCGCGTTTTTTTCCGCGATCCTTTAACGAAATTTGAATTTCTTTCGCAACCCTTTGATGTAATTCACGGTTCTTTCGCGATTCTTTGATAAAATTTGGCTTTATTCGCGATATTTTGACGAAACTCGCGTTTTTTTTACGATTATTTGACAGAATTCGCGTTTTCTCTGCGATCCTTTGACGAAATTCGCGTTTGCTGTGATCATTTGAAGAATTTCACGTTTTTTCCGTGACTCTTTAACCAAATTTGAGATTTTTTGTGACCCTTTGACGAAATTTGCGTTTCTTTCGCGACCCTTTAATGTAATTCGCGGTACTTTCGCAAATCTTTGATAAAATTTACATTTATTCGCGACCCTTTGACGAAATTCACGTTTTTTCGCGGTTATTTGACCAAACTCGCGTGTTTTACGCGGCCCTTTCACTAAATTCGCGTTTTTTCCTCGATTCTTTGGCGAAATTA
Source organism: Maratus speciosus (assembly GCA_963932465.1). NCBI lineage: Eukaryota > Metazoa > Arthropoda > Arachnida > Araneae > Salticidae > Maratus > Maratus speciosus. Next base: position 152,970,513 of record OZ010786.1, read on the forward strand.
AAGTTATTTTCTGCGAACGATTGACGAAATGGATTTTTTTATGGGACCATTTGTCAAAATTCGCGATCATCTTTATGATCGAATTTTCGGATTGATGAATTTTTTTTAATTTTTGGAACTAAATGCCTTAACTCCCTCGCTGCGTATGTATATACATTTAAAAAAAAATGAAAATAGGTTAAAAATTGCGCTTTTATTTTATTACATACTAGCTCTATTTTGTCGAGAAGAAAAGGTGCAGAATTTCTGCTCTATGAAGGGCATTGAGTGGTCCTTCATTCCTCCATATACACCACATTTTGGAGGTTTGTGGGAAGCAGCAGTTAAAAGTGCTAAACAAATTTTAACGAAAGTATCTAACTTTTCACTCCTTAGTTTCGAAGAGATTTACACCCTTCTTCTTCAAATAGAGGCTTGTTTAAATTCCAGACCTCTCACTGCATTATCGCCCGATCCCAGTGATTTGAATGCGTTGATGCCAGCGCATTTCCTGGTTGGCGGTCCTATTCACCAATTTCCTGAACCAGTGCAACCAACGAAAAACTTGTGTCTTAGTGAAAGGTGGCGTCTCATTCAAAAACTTCGTCAACAATTCTGGGACCGGTGATCCAAAGAGTATTTACATCAATTGCAGCCGCGTTCCAAGTGGTGGAAATCGATACCTAATCTCAAGATTGGAGATTTGGTACTTGTGCACATGAACAATTCGGCACCACTGCAGTGGACACTTGGACGTATTACCAAGCTTTTTCCTGGACTTGACAAAAAGGCTCGTGTTGTGACAATAAGGACTAAATATGGACACGTAAAGAGAAGTATGAATAAGGTGTATTTACTCTCAATGTAATTATTATTGTGCATGATATTATTTAGTGTTTTTTGAACCCTCCTTGAGGCTTCAAGGGGGGCGATATGTTTAATCCTTATATTCTTAAAATATTAATTTAGTTACCAATGTGATATAGAGAGCGCGCTGCGTCGCCTCGAAATTTATCCTTGTGAGCAGGGAAAAAATTCCCTTCGAGAGTGTGTGAAACTTTCCTTCGGATATGTGTGTCCGACAAAAATGTGTGAAATATTCAAATAGAGGTTGTAATATTAAATGGAAAAACAGCACAACGATTGTCATTAATTAGTGTTATTTAAGAACCAGCAATATACAGTCCTTGTTTCAGTGAATTCTCAATACTATTAATCTTAGAAAACGTTGGTAACTAAAGTCTAAGATAAAATTTCATAATACAGAATATAGCTGAATTGTAATCTAAGTTGAAGGAAGCAAATCCCGTTGAAATTGGGTCCTTAAACCACAGGCAATAATGCGCCACCAAGGGGTGGAAGATGCCTCCTCACCTTGTAAATTTCATGAATTACTGTTAGCACTAACACGATTTTTAATAAACGGGTGAAATCCCTTATCTAAAGTTACCTTTAAAATAACGCGACTTTTAATTTACGGCTGTAGTGAGTAGACGTAAGTTGATGCTGAAAAAGGAGATTAATGTTCGAAAAAGGTAGTAGCTGAAGCATAAAGAAAGACCGGACCCTGCGGGCCAGGGTCTTAACAGGAATGTAGTTGTGCATAAGAAATTTTTTTAGGGCTTTTAAAATAGCTAGAAGACGCTAAAACTATGTTAAAGAAAATTGCAATAGAATAGGACAGTTTTTAAAGAAACTGCAACAAAGGCCCCAAGAAGACGATTAATATTCAAAATTGGTGGTAGCTGAAGTCTGCAATTTTTTTTTTTTGCCGTTCATGTAGTAGCTGGAGAACCTAAGAAGTTGTTAGAAAAAAAATGTTCGTGAATTGGACCATTTTTAAGGGAGCTATAACAGGGGGCCCAAAAGGGTCCAACTGATAGTTGAGAGCAGAGCCCTAAAATGAAAACATGTTTAAATGTTTTAGTATTTAGCGTTTTAGACCTTAAATTAGTCAAAATTAATCATAGGGTATGAAATAATTAGAATAATATTTTAAAGAAATGCACAAAAATGGGGTAAATGCTTAAAAAGAGGCCCCTAGAGCCCCAATAAAAATATGAGGGTGCTGGTCGAGGGGGTAGAAACTGGAGAATAACTAAATGGAAAAATGGTTCCAAAAATGAAGATCGGATTAAGAGGGGCAATTTATTAATAATTTATGGTGCAAAAGCTTCAAGGGGCCTTGTACCGGGCCCCAAGAGGGGAGGGACTTAAGTGACATGTAGTTTGGTATAAATACACTTTTCAGTAGTTGTTAATGTAATCTGAGGACGCTAGAACTATGGTAAAGAACATTGCAAGGAATTCGGATCATTTTTAAAGAAGATGCACCAAAGGCCTCATAACGATTTATATTCAAAATTGGTGATAGTTGAAGTCTCAAATATTTTTTCGTCGTTTCTGTAATAGCTGGAGAACCTATAAGAAGTTGTTAGAAAAAAAAGCTAGTGAATCAGATTATTTTTAAGTGAGCTATAATAGGGGGCCCAAAAGGGGCCAACTGAAAGTTGAGAACATGAAAACATGTCTAAGAACATGAAAACTGGCTCTAACATGAAAACATGTTACAACGTTTTAGTACTTAGCGTTTTAGATCTTCGATTAGTCAAGATTAAGCATAGGGTATGAATTAATCATTAGAATATAATTTGAAAGAAATGTGCAAAAAATTGGGAAAATATTTAAAAAAGGGCCCTAGGGCCCCAATAAAAATATCTGAGTGTTGGTCTAAGGAGAAGAGTTCAAGACTCAACTTTAAAATTACGCACTGCGAAGGTGAGAAAATTGGGGTGTGAAAAACGCATGGCACACAAAAAATTTAAGGGACCCTGGATGCCCTATGGGACCCTAGATGGGCCCATGGTCTTAACTGGAATTTAGAAACGGGAGAATAACTAAATGGAGAAAGTATCCCAAAAATGAAGATCGGATAAAAACGAAGCAATTTATTAACAATTTAGTGTACTAAAACTTCAAGGGGCCCTGTACCGGCCCCCTTGCAAGGTGCCAGGGTCTTAACTGAAATGTAGAAATGGGATAGAAACTGAAAGGAGAATTCAACCCAAAAACGACTTAGATCGGATAGAAAAGAGGCATGTTATTAACAATTTTGTGCACTAAAACTTCAAGGGGCCCTGTACTGCGCCCTTGAAGGATGCCAGGGTCTTAACTGAAATGTAGAAATGGGCCAGAAAATGAAAGGAGAATTCACCCCAAAAGCGACGGAGATCGGATAAAAAAGAGGCATGTTATTAACAATTTAGTACCCTAAAACTTCGAGGGACCTTGTACCGGGCCTCTTGAAGGGCGCCAGGGTCTTAACTGAAATGTAGAAATGGGGCAGAAGCTGAAAGGAGAATTCACCCCAAAAACGATGAAGAACGGATAGAAAAGAGGCATGTTGTTAACAATTTAGTGCACTAAAACTTCAAGGGGCCCTGTACTGGGCCCCTTGCAAGGGTGCCAGGGTCTTAACTGAAATGTAGAAATGGAGCAGAAACTGAAAGGAGAATTCACCCCAAAAACGATGAAGATCTAATAGAAAAGAGGCATGTTATTAACAATTTAGTGCACTAAAACTTCAAGGGGCCATGTACTGCGCCCCTTGCAAGGGTGCCAGGGTTTTAACTGAAATGTAGAAATGGAGCAGAAACTGAAAGGAGATTTCACCCCAAAAAAGACGAAGATCGGATCGAAAAAAGGCATGTTATTAACAATTTAGTGCATAAAAACTTAAAGGGGCCCAGGGGCTCCGGCCCTTAAAAATTAAAAAACTGAGCCTCAGGTGCATCAGGACCTGTCATGGGCTATTCACATCTAAAGTTTCAGACTTCTACGTGCAGTAGTTTTCGCTAGCCATCGCACACACACACACACAGACAGACACACACACAGAGCGATCTGTTCTTTTATTAGTATAGATTTCAAATCTGCATATATTTTAGAGTTCAAATATGTCGAAAATCTTGGTGAAAGAGTTTGTTTTTAAATAGAATTAGATCATAAAAAAAAAGATTTACTGGGAAATTGCGGGTGCGCAAATTATGCCACTTTTACGTTGGCTGTGGAAATCGCGGGATGCGCAGCGTGAGATTTAAATTTTCGGAAAATTCGGAGCAGAATCACCCCTGCTCCTGAGATCTTACATAACCCTCCTTCAAGTATTTTTTTTTTAAATAGCTGTCGCCATTTTCAAGTTATTGAATTACAGTCAGTCCATTTTTGAACACCCGGTATATTCAGTAGTTATGGGATGATAGCTGAAAGAAGCATTTAAAAAAAAAATAAAGCTGGTTTCGGTAGGTAAGTCAGATGTTTACCCGGGCTGAAATTTCCAGGTCCAACCCACAGAAAAAAAATTATTGGCCTGTCCCGGTATCAAAGCTAAAAAATCGACTCCAGCGCAGCCTGCATTTTGCAATTAAAATTATTCATAAGGCACACTTATTTATGATCATATTTTATTTTTGATTGTGTTCGAAATTCATGAATACAGAAGAAAATTAATATTAATGACTATTTAGGCAATTGTATAATAATAACAATACGTACATAAACACTACGTAAAAATCAGTACTTCGACAAATACATTCAAATAAATATCCAATAACAAAATCAGTTTAGAATGAAAGAAACGGATGATAAAAGAAAATCACAATTTTAAAGCTCTTCAAAGAAAAGAAGTAGATTTTTAAAAATGCATCTATGTAACTTATCAAATCAAATGAAATTTTTAAAGATTTCGCTAAACAAATGTACACCATAAATATGTATAATTTTTACGAATAACAAGTAAGTAAGATACCAGACCAACTTGGACTCGGGGAGAAGAATTTAGAGAAGTGCACCGGTCGTGGTCGGGCCACTACTACTTATCATACGGGCTGACACGGACCGAACGTTTAGCTTTTATTCCGGGACGAGCCCCGACCTGGAAATTTTGGCCAGTGCAGACCTCTAGGAAGAATGAAGTCCAGGCCAGTCTCAACCTGGAAGAAAAAGAAGTCTGGCCCGACCCGAATTTGCAGAAAAATTTAAGATCAGGGCACGGCCCGGCTCTAAAAGAAAGAAGACCTTACCTAGGCCGAATCTCGTGGATTTAAACTGGCGCGACCCGACCCGGGTCGCGCCGGGCTCGAGCTTCGCCCCAAGTCATTTCCCGTCATGATGCATAATGCCGTTTTGCAAACCTTTATTTGCCCAAGGGGGGGGGGGCGATCGCCCCCTCGCCCCCCCTTAGATCCGCCATTGGCTTTTATTCCCTACAATTATTGTTGACTTGTGATTCAAAATCGGAAGATTAACAGTAACTATTAGAAAAAGAAACGTTTGCTAGATGTTAAGGTAATTGGTGTCTTTTCAGAAGTGACTTCTTGTTCATATATAAAACAGTCGTCCTCAAAAGTTTAAAGAAGAAACACATTCTCATTATCCACAGTATCATAAACTGCCTACTTATGGTAAAACTAGTAGCCAGCGCGAACGTCTCCGCGATCCTAAGAAATGTTTTTATTAACTGATGAATTTTCTATCTTTTGACTCTAAGATTTCAGTAAATTTTGAGTTGAGACTCTCAAAGTTTCAATTATTTGAATTAAGAAGCGCATACGTAAAAGTACTTTTATGGAGCGGAAAATGCTTGCAGGACGGCTGGTGGTACACCCTTGTGATTTTATAAAAATGAAGCAGCTTAGATTGGAACATTTCACGTAATCTTTACTTTATATTTGCGCGAAGTTTTAACATTTTGAGAGAAGATACGTAGTCCAAAAGGAAAATACTCGTGTATTAAAGGAATATAATCAACAAATAATACACAGTGTGTACAACTGTCAAACTCTTGGAAAAATTGAACAAGAAACTGTTATCAAAGCAACTGGATTTAATAATATCCCAGATAAGGATCTTAATGTGTACCAGTTATACCGTTTAAGTTCTGGACTTAAAAAAATGAGTAATTGTAAGTTCACCAAAACCTAATCATGAAATTTAGAGAACTATACACAGTAATAGAATAAAACATCCTATCCGTACTACAAATGTCATTATTATCATAAAAAGTAATTCATAGAATGATAAACAAATGTAAGAGTGATGCCTTAAAGGAAGAGTGAGGTGGTATTGCCGTTTAAATTAGTATAATTTTCGTAGGTGTTTTGGCTAAAACAATTTACCATTTACTTTTGAACGCAAATTACTATTTGATTATATAAATATTAAACAATTAATTTTATAAAAGCTAATCATCAGGAACTGTGCACCAAAGAAATCATTCCTAATGTCCATCGCAGGATCCATCTGATTGGTAGTCACTGCAGTTTGGTAGAAATGGTTTTGAAACAAACAAACAAGAGTTTAAACATTTAAACTGAACATAGAAATCTAGAAAATTCGTCGTGTCCACAAAAAATGTATTATTATTATTATTATTATTATTATTATTATTATTATTTTAACTTTACAGTAAAATTTCGGGACAAAAGATTATTTTAGAAGTCATGTTTATCAAAAATACATTTACAAAGTTACATTTATTGGTTACATTTATTGGTTGGAAGGATTTACAAAGATACATTTATTGGTTCTCCAGATAAATACAAATGTTATGTAGCTTTATTCCGCTTTAGAAGTCAATAACTTAAATTCTATAATTCTATGTATATTGACAACTTATGAGTGACTTTCCCACAATGCTCACCAATTCAAGAAACATAATTTTGAGAACAACCCATTTGAAAATTTTGGAAAAGGTATTGACAGATGCAAAAACTGTTTTCCTTTGATTGAGGGCTAAGCAAAGCGCCACACAGTGGAGTACATGACCCGAAATCCTGGTCAAAAATATTTTTGGATGTAAATATTATCCGATTGGATAGAAATTCTTAGATGTTATGCATAGAATATATCGTTCATTTACAGGCACACACAGAAGAATATGACTGAAGAATAAATTTAACTATTGAAATCTATGGCCAATAATTGCTGGAAAAGCGTTTGTAGTTGTGATAGGCGTTTTAAAATAGAACAATTTTTTTTTTTAATATTACTTGGTGTGGATACATTCTATAGATCATATACAGGGCTGCACAAAAGTTCTCAAGTACATTTCCGTTTATTCACGGAAATGGCTGAATGGACATTTTTAACTGTGCTATGCGTTTCACTGAACTAACTTTTAGCATACTATGAAGTATACATACAAATCCACAGCTCAGTTTAATATTTTATATCTTAAAAGCTGACGAAGTGTAAGTAAGATTTTAATATTTCACATAATAATAAATATACATTTTATAAATATTTTGACAAACCCTTTAAACGTCTGGCCCGGATTTTTCCGTTCCTAGAAATCATGTTAAAATGGCTGTAGACCAAAATATTTTAAACAGAATTCTATTTTTAACCTTATATAGAAAGTAGTGATATTAAAGATGTTATAGCATCAAACTGAGATTTAAAAAATGTATATCCTGGGATTTACAAGCATTCTTATAAAAATACTGCAAAACCCTCGGACGGTGAAAGGGTTAACTAAAAAAAGAGTCATCATTTAAGAAGAGCACAAAGAAAAAAGAAGTGAAAATATTAATTTACTAAGTAGATATTTTAAAACTACGAATAAATCACGTGTTTCTTGACTTAACATTACCGAAGAGAGTTTGGAAGTTGAGCAACTTGTAACCTTAACTATTTACTGTTTTTAAGAGGAAAGAAATTGTTGATAGGTTTGTCTTATTCACTATTAATCTTTAATTAAATGTATTTAATCTTACGATATATAAAACTCATTATTTACATTTAATAATGCTTACTACAATTAAATTACAATTAATAATAATTATTGCATTTAATTTATGTTTAATAGTGTTATATTTAATAGTAGGTTCAGTAAGTACAGTATAGATTGCTAGTTTCTGAATGTATTTAATATATTACAAGTTTCAAAATGATTCTTCAGAACTCTTCTTCATCACTCTCTTCTTGGCTTTTATCGGGACTACCATCAGACCTTGCTGGAAGAAGAAGTTGTAGGGTCTCGCTACTGTATGGCTTGCTCTTTTTAGTTGATAAACGGAGTCATTAGAAAATATGAAGTTGCTCATTTTCACATACATTATAAAAGGAAAATTTTAATTAAATTTTCTTGGTGCCGTTTGTCAGTTTTGGAATTAAAATTAGGTGTCCCCTTTTAAGGACACCGCCCTCGAAAGGGTTATTTCCCTCCTTTCTCTCCTTATGTTATACACATGAGCCCCAACAACTAATTAGGGTACCCTTTTTCAATAAATAAGTATATACAATTTGAAGGCGATCGGATATTTCTATCAAAAGATATCGAGTTGCGTGCGTATGTACGTACCTACATGCGTACATATGTACGTGCGTACATACATGCACACATAATATGTGGGTTCGAAAGCTCTCCGGTAATATCCTGTGATCTAAAAACCTGCAATACGACAGTAAATATGTAGTTCTTATCTCTTCAATTCGGTGGCCGCAAAACAGAGCCTTTAAATAATCATCCCGAAAAAAAAAAATTATAAAAAAATGGCAACAATATGCGGAAGATTTGTTTGCATAAATTGACACTCAAGACGATTACTAATACTATTATAATTCAAACATGGCTGGGCAAAGACCGGCACATATTTAAAAAGCTTTTGATATGTATAAATTAGAGCCAAAAACGCTTTAAAAATAACCCTTTTACAGATTTAATGCTTTTTATTACATTAAAAACGGAACTATTTAAATTAACACAGATATTAACACTAAGCTCTGACCTTTGTTAAACACGTAAACCCTGTTTAGTTTCAATTCAGCAATTCATTGAGACACAAAAAAATTATAGTTATACATAACAACAATGCCAAAAAACAACAAAAAACTACGTCTTCTCAGAAAGAAACTTCCTCTTCAGCTGAGGCCAGGAGCCACCGGATATAACTCAGGTTCCTAAAATAGACATAGATCGATGCACCAATTAGTTATCTATTAAAAAATATGATTTTTACAATTGTTGACGAAATTTTAATTTTTGCATTTTTGGCCAGGTTTTGGGGTCAAATATTTTTGTGCGAAATTGGAACGGGGTAAGAAACGTAGAACATTTTTAGCTGAAGAATAAAAATAATCTTTTTGAAGGTTTTACACAGGCATCTCCCCCCCCCCCCCTTTAAAGTATTAAAAACGCAAAACGTTTAGGTAGAAATCGATATATAATCCATCAAAATCTTTCAAAAGATGAGCAAGGGGCATCCGCATTAAATCCATAGGGGACAGTGCACTTTTAAAATTTTCAAAATCGATTTTTTTATTTTTACATCGTTAGAAATATTATTGTATTCTGAATAAGTTGATACCAATCTTCTAACTGTGGGATAATTATTTACTGAGATATTAGGGAAAATGTAAACATCACCCCTTCATTTCCAAATTAACAGCCCTACGACAACTGTCATGGCGGCTTGTTTACAGCTTGTTTTCGCGCTTTCACATAATCGTAACTTTAGAAATATGCTAAAATGCGGCAATTGTTATTGGTTAAATACCTTAAGCAATAATAAGAAAGCTTTAAAATATTAACTTCAACTTCCGCTTTCACAAATGTGTTTACTTTCATGATTTTTCACAGTTTTATTTGCTATTAAGTGCTTATTTGAAACAAAACAGTTTTTTTTCCTAGAGCAGTACTTTCCTGATTTGGTAATAGTATTCTATTTCTTAGTATTTATTAGCTTTTTAATGAAAAAATATGCAAAATGTGCTTCAGAATAGCAATGAAGAAGGAGTCAGTTTAATGGTAATCGCTATACAAAATACGATGATAGAAATATGTCCCAAGATGCATTCATCTTATAAATAATTGATAATTCAGCTTATAGAAAACTAAAAAGTAGTCAATTTGATAGTGATTTTTGTTTTAATTGACAGTTTATAATACGGATTTAGTGACATTAATATATTATTTTTTAGTAAACAACCTGGATTTTTGCGCAGCAAAGTATGCGAATCAGATATCGGAATACGAGAATCCCCATAAAATGAGCTATATTTCACTTTAAATAATTTAGTTTTATAAAACGTGCACATTTAATTCATTTTGCAATCAAAGCTAAACAAAATTTTAAGTTATATGTTTTAAATTAATTTTTTGTAATAGTAAATGCTACATTTTTACAAATTGCATCTATTTATTTTTTAAGCACATTCCCATATTCTGCAGTATTTTACAAATAATTTTATATTTATCATTTTAAACTAGCATCTAATTTTATTTTTTAAACAGAATACGATATATAATTGGTAGTTTTGGTTCCTTTATTAGATATTTTATATTTAAAAAATACAATCCAACCTTTAAACGGCTTTTTCTCAAAATGGCATTTTTTACTCTTGCGCGCATGATATCTCCAAAACTATTTGAAGTAGAGATTTAAAATTTTTGCCCTACATAAATATTTATGTTCAGTATGGAAAAAATTATGCGATTGAATGAATGTAAAAATTCATAGTTTTTCTAATATTTCTAATTAAAGTTAATCACCCTTTATCTAATTAACTGATTACTAATATCCTAGTTCAAATTATAGACCAGAGTGTTATCTTTAATTTAAGATGTAGTTTATGCAAATACAATGAAATTAGCATGAGATATTGTGCGCGCAGTGAAAAGTTATCTACTGTAAAAAATTTTAATAGCACTTTGAAAATAGCCACTTGAATTTTTTTAAATTATAATATATCCAAATAAAAAAAAATTAAACGTAGTTTAATATTACCTAAATATAGTCTAAAATTTTTGTGCTTCTAGAGGGGTTACCTTTTTTATAAAAAATTGCTAAACCCATGACAAATTTCGCATGTTTTATGACCGTTAAAGATGTACTGTCCCCTTAATACGCAGGCTAAAAAAAAAGAATACTTTAAACTTATAATGCTTTTAACCCGAGAGTAGTCGCACCGGGTATGACATACCCAGTGTGCGTATCATTCTAGTCGTTGTCAACTCTATTTTTCGAAAACAACTGAATAACTTACTTTATCAAAGATTTTGTAACAATTATGCCAGACCAAAAAGGTGACGATTATTATTTGTATTTATTGGGGACAAAAATAAAAACCATTCATACCCTGTGTATGCGCTATATCTCCCGGATTAAAGGAAAATAATTTTCTGATAAATATATTTAAATTTTTTTCCCATCAGAATTTGAACGGAAACAAAATGAATTAAATACCTTATATTTTTTAACATTATACACACAAAATTCATTTTATTCCATAAAATATATCCTAAAAAGATAATGCTCAAGCTGCTAACGCTTTGACGTTATCCTTCAAAATTCCCTTATATATGTCGCATGGGATTTTATGTGTGAAGAGATTTTACTCACAAGAAAGTAACATAGAAAGTTTTTAAAGTCTCTCAAAATTGGATTAAATAGGCTAAAAGTTTGACATTTTTTTGCGATAAAATCTCTTTTTAAGGAACAAATACAAAATAATGTAAAAAATAAGATATACGATATCACTCTAGTTTCATTTTACAGTTTTAAAGTGATATAAGTTCAATGCTTTTAAAAAGGGAAAGCAAACTTCTGTAGTTTTGCAGAGAGTTTTTGGATCCGATATTATTTTTTAATTAGATGAAAGGAAAAACTCTTTTATTGCTTTAGACTTGGTTTAATATTAGTTACATTAACTATGCTGGGGAAAAAAATCTCTACATTGTAATTTTAATCGAAATATTACATATAGGTATGGTGTCATTTATTTATTGAAGAACTTTTAATTTTATGAGATCGTTTTTTTTTTTATTATTATTCAACTGTAACCAGTAGGTCTTCACTTATGCTTCATAAAATGGCAATAAAAATTTAACTAAATTCTGTTAAATGTATTCTACACTAATTCTTACATAATTAAAATAATAAAACTTTATATAAATCACCCTAAAAACAAAGCAATTCACAGGACGCGTTTCGAGTGGAAAATATAACAGCTTGTCATCAGCTACTGTAAATGCGTGTCTATAAGGGGACAACGGGCTGTTATATTTTCCAGCTCGAAATGCGTCCTGTGAAATGCTTTGTGTTTATGGTGATTTATATAAGTTTTATAATTTTAATTGTGATTTATCGCTAGTTTTTGGTGCTGTTTCAACTAGTTCTTACACAGCCCAACACGTGTTTTGCTTCCGAGGTTTTTTATTGAGCTGATTTCATGTATATTTAATGCGTTTATTTCAAATCTAACACTAAATTTTGCCTATCAGTTCTTACTTTATACATCATCAGATTTGGGGTACCTTAATTCTTATTAGCTCTATTATTCACATAAAAAACACAAAGCATTAAAACACATAGTGTAAATTTATTTTCTTGTATGTTTTAGTTAGCATGAATAAACATAGTAACATTACAGTAACACTAAATTGATTCAAATAACACCCTTTTTTCAAATTAATAAAATGAAACTATAATTGAAAAGAAATTAGTTTAGGAAACTTTTGCTGCGCAGCATTCTTGATTTTTTTTTGTGTGTGTGTGAATCTCTTTTTTAGTTCCAATAGTAATCTGCCATCATATGTATATTCCGTCTTTCCTGGTCGTGATCTTCCATATTTTAATATCCTGGTGAAATATTTCACCTTGTCCGTCGCTCATATCATCCAAATATTCTGGAAAACTATCTAAGTAATAATGTATACCAGTTATAGAGTTTATGTTTTGAACTTTTAAAAAATGAACTAATTATACGCTCACCAAAACCATTTCTAAATTTTAGAAAACTGTAGAACAGTAATGGGGCAAAATATCCTATCGTTACTACGAATGTTATTACTAGGTTGAGCAAAAAGTTCTGGGAAATTTGTGAAAGTTGCGTTGTTATGCACAAATCAACAACAAAGGCAACGAGGACTATTCTTCAAAGTAGAGACCATCATAGTCCACGACTTTCTGCCATCGTTCTGCCAGATTCCGGATTTGCTGTAAGTACAATGGCAGCTCCTTAGAATCGAAAAACTCTTGACATGCTTCTTCAACACTCATTAAAAGATTCAAATCGACGACCCTTGAAACAGTGTCGCATTGATCGAAAGAGGCCGTAATCAGATGGATCCACGTCTGGACTGTACCACTAGTACTCCTATATACGATACAAATTCTGGTAACTATTAGATTAAAAATTTCCCAGAACTTTTTACTCAACCTAATATCATAAAAGTAATTTATAGCCTTATACGAGGAGTGAGGGGGTATTGCCTGTAAAATAAAGTTAATTTTCGTATGTGCTTCGCATAAAATATTTACAATTTACCTTCGAACGCAAATTACCATTTGATTATACAAATATTAAACAACTAATTTTATAAAATCTAATCATCAGGAACTGTGTACGAAAGAAATCATTCCTAGTGCCCATCGCATTCTTCTTCTTATTATTATTATTACTAGGGGGCTCGGCCCCCTACGAGCTACGCTCGCCAACCCCCGTCCAGACACCGTAGACTCTAAATGCACACTAATTTGATCGGCTTTAAAAAGATTTCGAAAGATTGAATTATAATTTAAAAAACAGTGGCGATCTCTCTATAAACGGATTTCTATTCATTTCTCTTTGATTGGGGAATTTTAACGCCAAATCCGCTGTGGTACTACTTGATTATCCCGTCGACCAATTTCGCCAAATTATATAAATCGCCAAACCTCTCGCCAAATTATATAAATCGCCAAACCTCTCGCCAAATTATACAAATTGACATAATTTTTATTTTAAATAACGAAAAAACAAATAAATTAGTACAACATTAATAAAAATACAAATAAAACGTCGAAATAAAAATAACTTGATGACGTAGACACGTGTAACAACATTTCAAAATAAGCTAATATAAAAGGAATTAAGTAAACAGAGTCTTTGTCTCCTGGTATTTTTTAACAAAGCGAAAAGAAAGTTCTTTTAAATGAGACATTTTAAATTAATCGTTTTTAATCTGACGTAATTTTGACCAAACTATTCTTTCTCTTTTTAATATTCACGTGAAAATACTTGTGTTATAAATTAAATATTATTTGCGCTTTTCTAACATAAATAGTTGAAAAGTATCTTCTTAAAATATCAAATAAATGTCTAGCGCAATCTCTAAATTTAAACCGTTTTGCAATATTATTTTGTGTTCATTTTATGTAATAACTGTAATGTGACGTAATTTCTCCTATTTAAGACTTCTAACGCATGTTAATAAATTTATTGCTTTACAAATTCCTTTCTCTCTTAAAATCCACGTGTAATTATAGTTTTTATGACATAATTTTTAATAAGTTCCTGCTTGTTGTACATAATTATTTAATTCTAATTCCAAATGTTTTTTTCTGTTTATAATAGTCACGTGTAAATAATTTTTTTTAATTTATTTACACGTATAAATATATATTTTTTTTGAAGCAAACATTATTGCTTCCGCTGTTTATACAGTTGGCAACAGTTTAAATTAATATCACTTTCTAAAATCTGTTAAAAATATCTCTAGAAATGCTGAAAATCTGAATTTAAAATAGAAATAAAACCTCAAAAAATTAGTCAAAATAAAAAAATTAATGCAATCTGCACTCCGGCAAATTCTAACGCATAAAATGATCTAAAAATAATTAAATTACTATGAACAGTTTTTGCTCCTATAAAACTTTTTTAGTGGAACGATTTTGTCCAACTTTAGCATTAAATATCTCTTAAAATAAATATTCGATCTGAAAACTGTCTGCATCAGCGTGTTTATCAAACATTTCTGTATAATACTACCGATTTTCATATTTTTGTATGCATTACTTTTCTTAATATTAACGAAGAAATACCTCCGGCCACAAAAAATTCAAAACCGGCGGCGGCGGCGGCGGCGGTGACAGCGGTAGTTACTTTTTTTTAGAATAGAGAGATTATTATTATTATTTTAACTTTAAAGTATTTTTTTTTGGAGGGGGGGGGGGTGGAATGCAAAAGATATTTTTGGAAGTCATGATTATCAAAAGAAAGGAATTTCAAAGATAAAATTATTGATTCATCGGAAAAATACATTTGTTATACAGCTTTATTCCGCTTTAGAAATAAATAGCTATAAAGCTATTAAAGTAAAAATACTACTATAATTCTACGTGCGATATAGCTTATGACTAACTTTTTTACAATGCCCACGAATTCAAGAAACATAATTTTGAGAAAAATACATTTGAAAATTTTGGAAAAGGTGTTGACAAAAGCATAAATATTTTTCTTTAATTGAGGACTAAGCAAAGCGGCATTGGAACGGGAAAAAATATAGAACTTTTTCAGATGAAAAATAAAAATAATCTTTTTGAAAGCTTTCCAATCCTTTAAAGTATTAAAAACTCAAAACGTTTGCGTAGAAATCGATATATAATATTACATATACAATGCTTATATATGTAATATTTCAATGAAAGTACAATTTAGAGTTATGCTGTTTTCTCAGCAAAGTTAATTTAACTAATGTTAAAGCAAGTCTAAAGAGATAAAAAAAAATTTCCTTTCTTTTAATTGAAAAATGCCATTGGATCCAAAAACTCGCAACAAAATTACATTTTGCTTTCTCTTTTTATAATCATTGAACTTGTATCACTTTAAAAATGTAAAATAAAACTAGAGTGATATCGTATATCTTGTTTTTTACATTCTTTTATATTTGTTCCTTAAAAAGGGATTTTATCGCAAAAATGTCAAAATTTTAGCCTATTTAATTCAATTTTGAGAGACTTGTGAGTAAAATCTCTTCACACATAAAATCCTATGCAACATATATAAGGGAATTTTGAAAGATAACGCCAGAGCATTAGCAGCTTGAGCATTATCTTTTTAAGATATATTTTATGGAATGCAATGAATTTCGTGTGTATAATGTTAAAGAATATAAGGAATTTAATTCATTTTTTTTTTTCGTTCAAATTCAACTCGGAGAAAATTTTAAATGGATTTAGTTATTATTTAGAAAATTATTTTCCTTTAAAAATATTATTAAGTTTAAAGTAATTTTATTTTTGACAAAGGGTATATGTATTAAACCCATTCAATTCTCAATCAAAAATAAAATGACTTTAAAATGACTTTAAATGAAATTTTATTTTAAATAAAATTACTTTTTTTAAAGGAAAATAATTTTCTAAATAATAACTAAATGCATTTAAATTTTTCTCCGAGCTGAATTTGAACGGAAACAAAATGAATTAAATTCCTTATATTCGTTAACATTATACACACGAAATTCATTGCATTCCATAAAATATATCTTAAAAAGTCCTTCCGGCCAGTGCCGGGAGGAAGAGGTAGCTTTCATATTCCTTATTTTTTAAAAGCCAGTTTATATTATTCAAACGCACGGAGCTCAAATTAGTGGAACCAGATTATAGAAGATTAAATACTAATTTTTGTCAATATTGAATATGAATGAGAATTTCACCAAATTAGTCAGCGTTATCAAAGCTGGTTTTATTAAAGTGATTTATATTTTGTCGCCAAATTCGGTAATATCCCGAAATATATTAATAATTATATTAACCCGAATTATATTAATAATTATATTAACCCGAATTATCGGTGATAGCCCGCCATTTTAAAACAACATAATGGGTGCAACAAAGCTCACCAATGAACATGGTCGAGACCTTAGTAATTCCTGTGCACATGCTTACTCATATCTAAATCGGTTGATATATACGAGTGCTGTTGCAGGCAAAAGATCAGATTTTTCAAAATGTCACACACATTCGAAATTCGAACTGTTATATCTCGGCCTTTTTTTTAGATAAAGGCAAAACAAAAAATGATCCGGAATCTTTGTAACAAGCTGAAACACATAAGAAAAAAATATTTTTCAATTTCTAATTTTTTTGTATTTCATTTTAAATTAAACTTTTTTTTTTTAAATGGCCGCCATTTTGAAACAAGATGGCGGATGAAGTTAGCAAACGAACTTGGCCGGGAGATTGCTATGTACTATGCACATGCCTTGTCACATCCTAATCGGTTCATAAATACGCGTGTTATCGCGTGACAAAAATCAGATCGTTTCAAAATGTCCGCCATGCTAGAAATTGAAAGTGCTATAACTCAGCCATTTTTTAAGATATAGAATAGACGAAACGAAAAATGCTCCAAAATCTTTGTGTCAAGGTCAAGTACATAAGAAAAAAATCTTTTTCAATTTCTAATTTTTTGTACCTCATTTTAAATTAAAATAGAAAAAAAATTAATGGCCGCCATTTTGAAACAAGATGGCGGATGTCAGGATATTGGTATGTACTATGTACACACCAAGTTATATCCAAATCCGTTCATAAATACGCGTGATATCTCGTGACAAAAATCAAATCGTTTCAAAATGTCAGCCACACTAAAATTTCAAAGTGCTATAACTCAACCGTTTTTTAAGATATAGACGAAACAAAAAATGCTCCGGAATCTTCGTATCAAACTCAAACACATAAGAAAAAATCTTTTTCGATTAATAATTTTTTTGCAGTTCATTTTAAATTTTAATTTTTAAAAAAAATTTAAATGCCCGACATTTTGAAACAAGATGGCGTATGAAGCTGGCCAACGAACTCGGTCAAGACACTGCTATGTACTATGCACATGCCTTGTCACATCCAAATCGGTTCATAAAAACGCATATTATCGCGTGACAAAAATCAGATCGTTTCAAAATGTCAGCCATGCTAGAAATTCAAAGTGCTATAACTCAGCCATTTTTTAAGACATAGACGAAACAAAAAATTATCCGGAATCTTTGTATCAAGTTCAAACACATAAGGAAAAAATCTTTTTCAATTTATAATTATTTTGTACCTCACTTTTAAATTAAATTTTTTTTTTTTTTAAATGGCCGCCAACTTGAAACAAGATGGCGGATGAGGCTGGCCAACGAACTCGGTCGAGACATTGTTATGTACTATGCACATTCTTTGTCACATCCAAATCGGTTCATTAATACGTGTATTATCGCGTGACAAATATCAGATCGTTTCAAAATGTCAGCCATGCTAGAAATTCAAAGTGCTATAACTCAGCCATTTTTAAAGATCTAGACGAAACTAAAAATGCTCCAGAATCTTTGTATCAAGCCCAAACACGTAAGAAAAAAATATTTTTCAATGTCTAATTTTTTTGTGCCTCATTTTAAATTTAAATTAAAAAAATTTTTTTTAAATGGCCGCCATTTTGAAACAAGATGGCGGATGAAGGTGACCAACGAACTCGGTTGAGACATTGCTGTGTACTATACACATTCCTTGTCACATCCAAATCAAATCGGTTCATAAATAAGTGTATTATCGCGTGACAAAAATCAGATCGTTTCAAAATGTCAGCCATGCTAGAAATTCAAAGTGCTATAACTCAGCCAATTTTTAAGATATAGACGAAACGAAAAATGCTCCAGAATCTTTGTATCAAGCCCAAACACATAAGAAAAAAATCTTTTTCAATGTCTAATTTGTTTGTGCCTCATTTTAAATTTTAAATTTTTCAAATTTTTTTAAATGACCTACATTTTGAAACAAGATGGCAGATGAAGCTGGCCAACGAACTCGGTCGAGACAGTGGTATGTACTATGTACAAACAAAATTTTATTCAAATCGGTTCATAAATACGAGAGTTACAGTATGACAAAGATCAGATATATATATATATATATATATATATGTGGATATATATAAATATATATATATATATCAATTTTGAACGGAGGGTGGTTTCGGGGTCTAGGGGTCATGATCGGTGAAAATATACCAAAATTTTTCGGAATCGTTTTCCTCCGAACGGCTGCAATAGGTAGCTTTTTGTAATGAAAGCTACATAAAAGATAATGCTCAAGCTGCTAACGCTCTGGCGTTATCTTTCAAAATTCTCTTATATATGTCGCATACAATTTTATGTGTGAAGAGATTTTACTCACAAGTATCTCAAAATGGGATTAAATAGGCTAAATTTTTTACATTTTTGCGATAAAATCCCTAAGGAACAAATATAAAAGAATGTTAAAAGTCCTTCCGGCCAGTGCCGGGAGGAAGAGGTAGCTTTCATATTCCTTATTTTTAAAAAGCCAACTTATATTATTCAAACACGCGAAGCTCAATTTAGTGAAAACCGAATATAGGAGATTCAATACTAATTTTTATCAATACTAAATCATTATGACATTAAATCATTATTTGAAACTTGATGGCGGATGAAGCTGGCCAACGAACTCGGTCGAGATATTTGTATGTACTATGTATACACCAAGTAACATCCAAATCGGTTCATAAATTCGGTTCATAAATACGCCTGTTATCACGTGACAAAAATCAGGCCGTTTCAAAATGTCAGCTACGCTAGGAATTCAAAATGCTATAACTCAGCCACTATTTAAGATATAGACGAAACAAAAACTGCTCCTGAATCTTTTTATCAAGGTCAAACAAATAAGAGAAAAAATATTTTTTTTAATTTTCAATTTTTTGGTACCACATTTCAAATTTAAATTTTTCTTAAAAATTTAAATGGCCGCCATTTTTAAACAAGATGGCGGATGATGCTGGCCAACGAACTCGGTCGAGACATTGGTATGTACTATGTATAAACGAAGTTACATCCAAATCGGTTCATAAATACGCCTTCTATCGCGTGACAAAATTCAGGACGTTTCAAAATGTCAGCCACGCTAGAAATTCAAAATGCTATAACTCAGGCATTTTTTAAGATATAGACGAAACTAAAACTGCTCCGGAATCTTTGAATAAAGGTCAAATATATAAGAAAAAAATATTTTTCCATTTTCAATTTTTTGGTACCACTTTTCAAATTTTAATTTTTTTAAAAAATTTTAAATGGCCGCCATTTTGAAACAAAATGGCGGATGAAGCTGGCCAACGAACTCTGTCGAGAGATTGGTTTGTACTATGTACACACCGAATTACATCCAAATCGGTTCATAAATACGAGAGTTACAGTGTGACAAAGGTCATATATATATATATATATATATACATAGGGGAGACTAAGGAGGGTTGACCATACGGAGGCTTGACCCACCCATCAGTTTTCATATTTAAAATAATTTCAGAGTTTTACCAATAGGTGTTAACCAAAGCTATTGGAATGCTCAAACAACAGTCTTTGTTTCATAAAGCTAATCGAAATAGGTGTGGAAAAATCAAATGGGGAGCGTTTTCAACCTAAAAAGTGCGTTTTTTAGAAATAATTTGTAAGCTTTTTTCAGATAAAATATATCCTACAAGTTTAAGTAAGTAGGTTTAAAGTAATGCAGAAATAACGAGCTTTCATTCAGGCATAAAGATTGTACCGCAAGTTAGGCTTAACATAACAATATGCTATTATTTAGAAAAGTGGTATGTGGGGAGGTTTGACCCAGTCAATGTGAGGGTGGGTTGACCAGATGCTCAAGGTTCGCTTAATTAAGTGGTTTTGGCAATCTGTTTATTATACACTGTGCATAATGAAAAGGGTTATATATAAAAAGAATATATATTTATCCTGTAAAGCTACTGTAAAATGGGGTGAGGGAAAAAGAAAGTGTTTGAAACTGCTTAAAGAAAGATGTAAAAAATTGCTGTAGTATCCACTGCAAGAAAATACTTAATGAAATATAAATGGGAAAGTTGATAGGAACTTTTCTCCATCTAAATATTACTTAAAATAGGTAAATAGAAACAGTGGAAAAGAATAGAAAGTATGAAAACAGCAGTCTTAACCATTTCAGGGACAGTGGCATGTTTATGAAACCACTTAATTGTAATTCTCAAACGCCAGAATGACACCAGAATTTTACTAAAATGTTTTCCATTTAATATGTGAAATATAGCCTTTTTCTTATTTCCAAATAAATTTGTTCGTAAATTCCGGTGCCAGTCATTTATTTCAATATTTTAGTACTGAAAGTACTTTGCTCCCGAAAGGCCTAAACGATGTTAATAATAAGTTAAGTGCCCAATGCGGCTGCAAAAGAAAATAGCATTGATCGAAAAACTTCAGGAAGGCATGTAGACAAATTTCACCAGGATGAATAAAGTTAGATGAAGTCAAACTATGTGACAACTATGTTGTTAGGTCGAGTGTCACAAAAAGCAGGACAAGGAGACAAAAAAAAGTCGGGACAGTGTTTCCTAAATCCAAACTTATTCATACATGAAACCCTATGAAAACGGAACCTGTCTCTACCGGAATATTGTCTTAAAAGTTAAAATTTCATTTTCCCTGCTGTACAATTATATATGCTCAGACAAAATCATGTTTAAAACAAATGTTTTCTCCTATGACTTGCGATTGCGTCAAAACAGGTTTTTTTAAGCGTCATGTTTTCAAAAATATTTTTTTAATAATTAAAGCATGTAGCATAAAGTTATTCTGTTTTTTTTAAACTGATTTTATTCTCTTCTCAAATATTTCAATATAATACAAAGTGGGTCAAGCCTCCCATATAGTGGGTCAACCCTCCCGTATGTGGGGAGCCTTGACCCATTATTTTGTCATGAATAAAATCATTCATTTTTCAAATTTCTTATATATTACACTTATGTAGCAATTTTATTTTGATAACTGATTGTATAACGAATAAAATGATATATAAAACTTTATTCTACGTTCAATATTGAAAAAATAAAAAATCATTTTGTAAAAAGTGGGTCAACCCTCCCTAGTCTCCTCTATATATATATATGGATATATATATATATATATATATATATATATATATATATAGATATATATATATATAGATATAGATATATATACATATATATATATCAATTTTGAACGGAGGGTGGTTTCGGTGTCAGGGGGTCATGATCGATGAAAATATACCAAAATTTTTTGAAATCGCTTTCCTCCGAACGGCTGCAATAGGTAGCTTTTTGTAATGAAAGCTACCTAAAAACAAGATATACGATATCACTCTAGTTTTATTTTACACTTTTAAAGTGATACAAGTTCAATGCTTATAAAAAGAGAAAGCAAAATGTAATTTTGTTGGGAGTTTTTGGATCCAATGGCATTTTTCAATTAGAAGAAAGGAAAACTTTGTTTTTATCTCTTTAGACTTGCTTTAACATTAGTTAAATTAACTTTGCTGAGAAAACAGCATAACTCTAAATTGTACTTTCATCGAAATATTACATATATAAGCATTGTATCATTTATTTATCAAATAACTTTTAATTTTATGCTATGGTTTTTAATACTTTCCAACAAAGTTGAAAAGTGTTTAGGATTTCGGTTTGTCTGGCCGTTTGTCCGCGCTCTAACTCCCGTAAATTCATTTGGATTGCTCTGAAATTTTTGGATGTTATTGATGTTTACTATAGTACGTTCCCTATTTCAAATGAAGTTTGTAGCATGTTTAGTTCATTTACAGATACAGTCAAAAGTTTTCCGTTACATTACGGCCTATGGGAAAAAAACGTTTAAAATGATTTTTAATGGTGTTACATGCTTTCAAATATAAAAAAAAAATCGATATGCATTAATGAAGAGAACTAAAAGATGTATTCTGCTGAATATGCGGTGTAAAGAAAAGTTATTATTTATTTACAGGGCCATACAAAAGAATTCCGGTACATAATGATATAGGGATGGAGGGAATTGTTAGCGGCGTATTTTAATTTCGTTAAATTATTTTATGTATAATGGAATTGATATACGTCGCTGAGGTCTACTATAACTTATTTCATGTATAATAGGAAGTGCATTTACAGGGACACACAAAAGATTTCAGACAAGTATATTCTATCCGAAGTACTGTACATTAGCAATGACTGCTGGAAATGCACTTTTAATTATGATATGCGCTTTTATGTTTAACTATATTGATACATATTATATGGTGTGTATAAATGCTATAATTCATATACAGGGTTGCACAAAAGAATTCGTAATGGTTACTGGGTATGAGTGCAAATTGCTTAAAGTTGGTTTTAAATGAGTTATGCATTTTTAAATGAGTTACTGCATTTAGTTTACTAAGAAATGTTTGTAGAATATAGATAAAATGATATACAGAGTCACACAAAGAATTGGATGCATGACCTCCTATAAATGATTATTTCTGGAAGTGTAATTTCAGCAGTTTTAAGAATGTTTTAGTTTGAATTAAATTTAAGCTAAATAGTGGCGTATAATAAAGGTACTAAGTTAACTACAGGGTTGTACACAAATATTCAGATATGTTGCCATCTATTAACATAAATTGATGAAAGAGAAATTTCAAGTTGTTATGCGTTTTCTTGCTAAACCAAACTTTCCCATTACATAGTACTACATATATCAACCTACAGATCAAATACAGGGCTGTTCAAAAGAATTGGAATACACATTTGGATATGGACGGTAAATGCTAAAATCAATTTTTCAAATGTTTAAACGTTTTCCAAAATGTTTACTTAGTTATCCTATATACCTTATTTCCCTAAATAACGAAGTTTTTTTAAAGCCTTCAGGAAGTGTTGGAAAGTGTTTCATAATCTATGTTTAACGCATGATTTTTCTTTCTTGTTTTTATTACTCTCTTAAAATCAGCAGGTTTTCACTTATGCTCCATAAAATGAAAATCTAACTAAATTCTGTTAAACGTATTTTACATATCTATATGTAAAATATTTTTACATGTCATCTATAAATTAGAGATTGGGTCGTTTTTGGCATATGAACCGGTTAGCATTTTTTTTTTTCAAATTTTTATGCATACAGGGTGTTGCCGAATTCGACCAACAAATTCGAAGGATGATAGTAGGCATCAAGAGGATGAAAAAATCTCATAGAACATGAGTTCACAGAGAAAATCGCAAAAAATAGTTATGGAGGGTGTGATGTTGCGTGGAAAATAAAGGACCAAAAAATATGTAGAACAAAAAACAGGAATTCTCCATTTTCAGAATTTAGTGTCGCCCCAGATTACAAAAAAAAATATATGTATATAAATATAGATACAGTAGGGTCCCGATTATCCGAGTTAATCGAACTTATACCTTTGGAATGGATCATTTTCTTCTGATGGACTGATGGCTTCCATTATTATCAAATAGTCATTATAAATGAAGTGTTAGGTGAAGAGGAAAGAGCAGTCGTAAAGAGTTAGAACTCTGATTTTCTATCAGAATGGAGGGAAAAAATGGCCATAAATGTTTTTGAAAAAAAAAATTATGGCCATTTTTTCCCCCATTCTGACCAGAAAATCAGAGTTCTAACTTTTTACGACTGCTCTTTCCTCTTCACCTAACACTTCTTTTATAATGACTGTTTCATAATAATGGAAGCCATCAGTCCATCAGAAGAAAATAACTCGGTAAAAGCGATAATCGGGACTCTACTGTAGTTCAGTTTTAAGACTTATAATAAGCGATTTTATTTTACATAAACTGACGTCATCCACATCCGCCGAAGAATTCATCATTTGCGATCCAGTGTTAAACAACATCTACAGTAAAGTACGCTTAGGATGTCATTATCGCTGAATAATACACAAATTCAAAAAAAAAAAAAAAAAAAAGAGAGAGAGAGATTTCGTCATTAAAAAAAATCGGCTATCTAAAGATTCACAGGCCTTCTTTTGTTTGTACTATTAACATAGATATTTAAAATTAAATTTAGTTTCTAATAGCTCCATGTTTTATCAGAAATCCTTCATTTATATTTTTTCAAAATAGCACGTATTTTAATTAATTTTTTTTTCAGTTTTTATGGGAAAATGGCAATAAAAAGATATAATTGCTATTTTTCTTTCACTTTCTGCAGAAAGGGAGTTCTTCTGTTGCCAATATTAAGCAAATGGCTCAAAAAACTAAAAATCTCACAAATAAATGGAGATGCAGTTTTCATACAATTGTATTAAAAAGTTTTCCGAATACGACGGTATAAAAATTGAAAATGTGCGATGCTTAGAAGTTAAACAAATTTCTATAGAGTATTTAATTGTACTGCTTTGTTTTACGGTTGGCTTCTGTAAGGTAGCGTTATTTTTTTTAGACAAAACAAGCTGGGAGATAGAAATAGCATACCGTACCGGGGGCTAAAAAACATTTATTTTACGTAAAGCAGGATTGCAATGCATTATAGTTCACTGTCAGAAAGAAGGCGAAGAGACATTTTTACAGGAATTGTTCGAAGTTGCGGCCGCGTAGGTCATTGCACAGCGACACCGACGGGCAAAAAATTGCAGGACGCGTTCAAACATACTCGTATCCCACTTCGAACAATTCCTATCAAAATGTCTCATCGACTCTTTTCTGATCTTGATCTGTAATGCATTGTAATCCTGATTTACCTGAAATTAAGTGTTTTGCTACTTGTTATTGGCCCTTTTTGTTCCACTCGACGTCACACACTTCATAACTATTTTTTGCGATTTTCTCCCACTAAATATGATTTCCGATTCCAAGTTCTACTGGCAATTTTTCATCCTCTTGATGCCTACTATCACCAAGGTTAATAGACTAATATGTCTTTTAACCTTGTACTATCACCCCACTGAATTTGTCGGTCGAATTCTTCAACACCTAATGTAAATGTATGTACAGTAGAACCCCGCTAATCCGAGCTAATTGGGACCGGTGCCTGTTCGGATTACAAAATATTCGGATTACAACGAAATTCCGATAAAAATAGAAAAGAAAAAGATGTGTGCTAAAGGTTTCAGTTATAAATACTCAGCAGTACTACTATCTCTTGAATTGAGTTATATACAGATGAATAAATCATCTATTTAGTTCAGAATAAGCCACAAGATGACTCTGATCTAGTAGAAGCTGATGTTAGATGAAAGATAAAGAATGTTCTCGTTTCCCATTCTGAAGCTCCAAATGCGCTAGAAATTAGAGATTGTGATATATGTAGAACAGAGTGAAAGCGCGAGATCAACAGACATTATGTTTATGAAATGTTGGCATAATAATACTTCCTCATCTAGAATAACATCCCTTCGGCTGACAAATTTGACAAATTTCATCACTCCAAAAGATCATTAATGTAAATGCTTATGTGATGTGTTGTGTTTTTATTAAATGTAAATGTGATCCACGAATTATTTCATTAGTTTCTTCAATGTGTACAAATTATGCACGTTGAAAAGTACTTTTTGGTTTTAGTACAATATTTCATTTTTTTTCGGTTAATCTGTTAAAGTATAATTTTCGAAAATAAAATCGGTTCGGGTTAAGCGAAATTTTGGATTAGAGGGCTTCGGATTAGCGAGGATCTATTGTATACATACATATGCATATGTGTGCGTGCGCGTTATTTATTTACTATTTTTTTATTCCAGTAAATCACATATACATGAACGCCTTTTAGATTAAGTGTCATATGACAGAAAATTTCTAAATGAGTTACTTACGAAGAAATATCATACTTACCTTTAATTAGTTTGTCATTTTTTTTTAACGTTGAAGGATCACAAGAACAGAAATCATTTTGGGAAACCTTTAATTACAAAGATATCCTAATTTATAGCAATATCGTAAATTAAATCTTTACATCAGTCTTAAATATTTGCATTGTATAAATATAATGCTTATAATTAATTACCTTTCTGCAACAAGTAGCAACTTGGGATCGTAAATCACTTTGTCATGCCATGTTATGTATATTAATCTGTTCATTTTTAAAAACAATAGTTACAACATATCCAAGCGCAGCAGAAAATATGTTACGAAATAGATATATGATGCTTCTAAACAATAAATGCATACGTCATATTCTTCAGCAAGGGAATGTATCATTTTCAGATGATTAAGTGCTTTGCAGCAATAGCATTATACAAAATATTGTTGCATAAAAGTCTAATTAATAATTGTCAATAATAGTAATGTTCAGATTTTTTTAGTTATAAATATATGTATAAATATAATAGGTGTACATAATTTATTATTATTTGAATAATTATTAAAATATATATATATATAATATTGTTCGTATTTTCATGAATGTTTATTTTTGGGCCATTCTTATTACAAACTTATGAAACGATACCACGAAATGTTTTTAAAACTTGCAATTGAAAATATATAAAAAGTGGGGAAGGATTGTACTTTGTGCCGATATATTAAGAAAAAGAAACAACGTATAAAGGCACAACTAAAATATGTTTAAAAGCATACGGCTGTTTCAAAACCTCTAAGGTTTCCTCATCAGTGCTTAAAATAAAAGTTAAATTAAAAATAAAATATTGTGTAAAAAGGGGGGGGGGGGTTGGACAGAGAGTCAGAAAGGTGTACCTTTCAACTCTACTGCCAACGGTGAAAAAAGAAAAAAAAAAGAAAGAAAGAAATCCGATTTTTTTTTCACCTTTGGAAGTAGAGCTGAAAGGTACGCCTTTCTGACTCTCTGTCTAACCCCCCTCCCTTTTTACACAATGTTTTTGTTTTAATTTAACTTTTATTTTAAGCACTGATGAGGAAACCTTAGAGGTTTTGAAACAGCTGTATGCTTTTAAACATATTTTATTTGTGCTTTTATACGTTGTTTCTTTTTCTTAATTGAAAATATGTTATAATAAAAACACAGTGTGATAAGCTAGTATATGTTAAATAATAAAAAATACAAATTTTTCATGAAAATAATGCGTCCATATGCATGAAATAAACCTTTCCGTAAATTGTTTACAGCTCTATTTTGAAGAACTTGACTCGGTATATAAAGTTGAATCAAAAAATTTTTTTCACGTTATTAATTTTTAAATTACTGCACTTTAAAACTTAATCTCAGATTAAATTTCAAAGGGTAATAATCTTTATTAATATTTTTATTTGATAAAATAAGCGACTGGGACAAGATATTGAGTCATCTGTGGAGAAAAATTTAATAACTGCTAAGTTGTTCAACAGATGACAGCACAAAACAACTTTAGTGTGAAATAGAAGTCTGTTAGTCATTTTAAAAGTATCAATACACTGAAAGTGTTATATGTATAAAATATTAATAATTTTTAATGACTGGGGTTAAAATCAAGAACGTAAAGGTCACACTTCGAGTTTCGTGGTCAACAGAAAACAGGGAAGGATTATAAAATAAGTAATTTAAGTAGAATAGCACGTAATTATTAATTACATAAAACTTGATTCAACAGCATCATTCAGTTCAATCTAATATTTAATGTAAATAGTTGTATGAGGATTATTTTAAGGTTGCAAATAATTTACGGGAAAAAAACTGGTATGTGGACATTATTTTCGAGGGCGCCATAGTTACGAAGGCATTATCTGCATAATGGAAAAAATTCAATTTTAATTAAATATTTCTCAGATATGTGAAAATACAGGCATGATGTTGTAAAAGTATAAAGATATATAGGAAATTTTTTTAACTCTAAATTTGTTTTTTGTTTTGTTTTTTTTCAAAAATTAGTATTTAAAATTTACAATTCTGAGATAAAACATTATTCAAAACGATTCTCCAAACTTAGAACAATTTCTAAACAATCTAGATACTATGCATATTTGTAAGCATAGAAATAGGCTTTTAGAATATTTAAAACTCGCAAATATGCGAGAAATTTCGCAAGAAACACTTGCATTCAGATTGAATGTTCCCAATGCTGTCTTCCGCTTCGAGATTAAAATGGTAACAAAGTTGCGTGAAGTGGAAATGCAGAAAAATAAATAGAACGCAGAAAAAATTCGACAACGGCTGTTGAGAAAAAGAACAGTAAAATCTTTACGACGATATTAAATAAAAAATTTAATGAAGTATAAAAATCTTAAGAAATATTTAACGACGTTATGTAAATAAAGTCAAAGACTGCTGCTTTTAAGCTAAATATTGATTGTGAAAAGAGCTATTATCTGTATTTTTGTTTTGTCTTCGTCTTAATCGTAAATGTCAGTATTCAACAGTTCGTCTTAGAAGTGAGTTATGATCTATAAATAGGAGTCTCGTCCCACAAATATATATATATATATATGTTATGAATTTAGAATAGAATTGTTAGATTATTCTAACATTGCAAGGCTTTACTAGTGAACGAAATAACTGGTTGTTATGTTACCAGTAGTGCAATGTTGAAAATACAGTGCTATCTGTCTCGATAGTAGTTGTGGATCACATACAGCAATAATAGAAGTGGTCAGAACAGGTAATTCGAACCTGTTTTATTAGTATAACAATTTGTTAATTGCAGTAGTCGAGTGAAGGCTATGGTTCATCGTTCCGTGAAGTTTCCCCAGAATGAATTGAAACGACACATAAGATCAGCTCAGCACTTTATTAGAACATCTTTCAAATGGCGCAGTTTCCACCAAGATTATTTATTAGCCATCTCTCCGTAGTAGTAATTAGGTCTAAACAAAGTTCCAGATAATCGAATAAAAGGACGGTGACCAGGGAATGGAAGTAAACTGGAAAATCGACTCAAATCTTGCAAAATCTGCTGAAACACAGCGAGTATCAACTTTTTGTTCCTCACGTGTAAGAATACAAATATGACGTAGATCGCGCTCTCAACCAATGAATAATTAAGAATGTCACGTCATAAAGAGTGCGGACAGAGCACGCGGATGAATTTGAAGGGAAAAAGGATAACCTCAGAAATGCGCGGGAAAGAAAAAATGGAAGCTAAAAGAATATTCTCGAAAGAAAAAAGGGCGGAAATGCAACATTTAATTTAAGAACACTAAAAGCGTAATATTTAAGCGATTAAGACAAGTGAGACATTAAATTAAAGGGAATTAAACAGAGTTAACGATAGAGATTATTTAATAATAAAGATTTAGTGAATATAAAGTAGTAATTTAGAATAAGATAATGAAATCGCGGAATTAGATCTAATAATGTAACATATATATATATGATAACTCTTAATCACACAAAAAAAAAAAATGTACGCTTGAAAATAAATATTTTTCTGTTCAGTCCATAAAACTGAAACCGGAAAATGAAAATAAAATCTCAATAAAGAGTAAAAATTTAATTTTTAAAAATAAGTTTGATATTTTATGAAACGCTGCTGGCGGCTGTACGGGCCGGTTGTATTATTCGCGGTACAGTCGGATCCGTGGTCAGTCTTTCAATAGAAAAGTGTTGGTAAAGGTGTCCCAGGTATCCCGGAAGATCCCAGCCGAAAATTTCAAAATAGGCTCTCGTTAAGTTACAAACATCGATCAGCGGCTTCGGAAAGACCGGGAGCTTACAAACATCAATCTACCACACTTCGAGCTTGTTCCTAATGAAATATACATCTTTTGCACACTATTTTCGAATTTTTTTATAATCTAATGTTTATAGGAGAAGTTAAAAAATACCCCATATAAATAAACAAACATATAGGTCTGAGTATACTGAGTATAATACATCTGCACCGAGTTGCTGCATTTTCATTCAACAACCTGGTAAAGAAAGATGTGAAGAATCGTTTAGACGACATCACTTTAGAATCGTTGTATACCATCCGAGGTTATTTGATGGAATGGAAATTTAAAAATAGACAGATACGAACATATAATTGTCAGAGGCGATCTAAAAAGCACGGTAAAGCCGTAAAACATTCAAATAGCATGCAGATACAGTAGGTCCTTCGCACTTTACGAAAATGATTTTCACAGTTAATTTCTTTGCATAAATGCTATATTATTTGTAGCAGTTTGACTTTATTAGATAGCCATGACTATTCGTCTCCCACACCCCTTGAGCGGCTTTCCAAAGAATTTGAATATTCGCGGATGATGGCGTCTTCTTAATATTCGCTTTGATAAACACCAAGTTGCAGACAAATAAAAATTTGTGGTACTACAAGATGAGTAACGCCTTTATTTAAAAGTACTATAGTAAAATAAGATATTTTTTTTTTCAATGAACGTAGAAAGAAGTACATAGCGAAACGAGTTCATGATTGTAAAGAAAAGTTTCTAAAAGTATTCATAATTGCTGCTGAATTTTGTTATGAAGATTAAATAAAGTTCAAAAAAGTATCAAGCAAAATTAAATTGAATTAGGGTAACTCTTGGATAGATGGCCATAGAGGAGAGATGGTCAGTCTAAATATTTCCAAAACTTGATCATAGGTGGCAGCATAAACTTCGTTCGTAGGAAATAGTTCAACGAGTTCATTCATTGCGACGCGCAGCTGTGTTTTTCGATTATAAAAAGTAAGTCTAATTTTAGTGTGTATTTAATTTAGTAGTTGAATATTTCTCTTGAGTTAGGTACCTGAATGTTTTGCAGTACGTACGTTCCATTTTGTTTTACTATACAGACTTTTAGGGCACGTATATAATCCAATCTTTCCTCTAAACCTAAAACAAAGACGTACAATGGTGGGGTGACGCTTTAAATTGGGTAGCCGTCTGTCCTTTAATTTCAGGATAGATGGCCTCATTAAATCGAGGAGAGATGACCACCTTTAATCAATATTTAAAAATTATTACGGTGTGAGTATTTTAACTAAATATAATTGTATTTAACTATCATTATGTAACTTTTATGTTTATAATTATATTAAGTGATATAATAGTTTAAATTTTAACTAATATAAATATTTCAACAATAATAATATAATAGGGCCTAAATGTGCATTTTTTTTTTCAGAAAATATTGAAAAATGCCGGAAATTTTCATTCCAGAAACAGATAAAGTTGATAAATAAACTTAAAACCGTAAAAAAGACAAAAATAAACGCGAGAAAAAAACAAAAACATGACACTTCCAGCAGTGAAGAAGATGAAATACATTTAAAATTATCAGATTCTACGGATTCTGAGGGAAAAGAATTGGATAAGGATCACTGTGTTGGTTGTGGAGAAGAATTTAATACCCCAACCAAACAGGATGACTGGATACAATGCATGAAATGCCTGAACTGGTTCCATGAAACGTATACAAACTATCAAGACCTTTGCCAAAAATGTTTTAAAATTTTACGAAAAGAGAAGGTATGAAATTGTACTTCAAATTTTGTTTATTCGAATTTTATTCAGTCATTTTCCGTGATATAATTGCATCTTTACAAATTGCTATATGTTTTTTAAGATTAACTATATGAAATGTGTAATTTTTTGCTATTTTAGCTTCACTTTTTCTTTCTTGTATTGGATGGATCTGCCAATTTAATTTCAATTTTGTTTTTCAATTTTTATTATTCAATTATTTTTTGCCCAAAATATGATGAGTATATGTATAAGAATTTTAAATATACGTAAATATTTCTTGTATTTGCATTCTAAGACTTTTTATTTCATTCTTTAAAAACTATGGCCCTCTATCCTAGAGTTACTCTAACTCAGTTATAAGCAAAATATTTTTAAACGCATATTCTAAGAAGAAATTTCAACAAATAAATAAATAGAATGCTAAATTCATCTTTAAAAAGTTAAATTTAAAATTACATTATGTGCAAATTACTTAAAAGATGAAAAATATATAAAAAGGTGTTAAATTACTTTAATATCCTTACTACTTTCAAACTTTTTTAGATCCGGAAAACATTGGGTTCGTTGGTTGGTTTATTTTTGACGGCCGATTATCTACACTAGGGATATAGACCCGAGGGGGGAGTGCCCTCCGTGGGGGGGGGGTCTTTCTAAGGGAAACTAACCCGTATTTACGCATGGAAATCCATGGCTCGAAGAAAACCACGAAAACTTCCAACGATTAGGCCGACGGGCGGGAAAAACATTGGGAAAATAAAAATATGGATATAGAGGGAAGTGGAATATTACGTGTTTTATTATTCTTTAAGCAAACTGAGCCAAATTCTGGATATATTGTAGGATAAAACATCATTACAAACAGTATTTTCTTTAGTAATAATTTCTATTGATTCACGGATAATTAAATCGTGATAATTCTTTAAGGGGCATATAATATTTGTATCTTCGAAATTAACTTGTATATTTTGCTTCTGGTTAAGTCTTGACAGGGCTGTTGTTGGCCCGTAAATTTAAAGATCGTATTAAAGAAAATTTCGGAGATCTGAAGTACAACCGGTCAATAACAGCATTGGCAAGACTTAACCAGAAACAGAATATACAAGTTAATTTCGAAGATACAAAAATTATATGGCCCTTAAAGAATTACCATGATTTAATTATCCGTGAATCAATAGAAATTATTACTAAAGAAAATACTGTTCGTAATGACGTTTTATCCTACAACGTACCCAGAATTTCTCTCAGTTTGCTTAAAAAATCATAAAACACGTAATATTCCACTTCCCTCTATATCCATATTTTTATTTTCCCAATGTTTTCCGGATCTAAAAATTGACTTTCACTTTCACTCCTTTCGACACCAACTACTTGAAATTTGAAAATAAGACGCTTGTATTCTTGTATTATCTGACAAAAACTATGTGTATAGTTGAAAGTACTAAGGATATTAAAGTAATTTAACACCTTTTTATATTTTTTTCATCTTTTAACACGTTTACTGTCAAGTCTATAAAGTAAGAATTTTCAAATTTCTTCTTGAAAGTCGCTTCCTACCACAAATTCAGAAAGGTAAATTTCGCTTTATTAATGCAGCGAAATTTTTGTTAATAAATAAGGCAATTTTTTTAATTCTAAAATAATGGTGACAAAGTACTTAATAAATTAGAGCTACGAATATTAAAGCTACGAATATACTCGTAACTTGGCAGCGAACGTGTTAAGTAATTTGCACATAGTGTAATTTTAAGTTTAAGAAATTTCAGTTTATACGAAAAAAACATCAATAAGACCGCGCTCCATATAGACAATGTTTAGCAAAAATATCATCACAAACACCATGCGTCCCATTTGAAGAAATCCCCATAAAGTCACCCGATAACCTACCCATGGACATTTCTGCTTTGGCTTGTTAAAGCGAACGTTGAGGAAGATGCTACTCACGAACATTGAAAAGATTTTTGAAAGGCTGTCTTAGACGAATGCGAGAAAATTGGTATGGTTGAAATAAGAAATATTTTACTATGATAGAATTTGTGAGCCAATTTGAGCCAGAGATATTGCTAACATTTATGAATTTCTAAAGATGTCAAAATGATCACGGATATTCTGATCACGGAAGATCCAAGCCGAAAATTTAAAAATAGGCTCTCGTTAAGTTACAAACATCGACCAGCGGCTTCGGGAAGACCGAGAGCTTAAAAACATCGATCTACCACACTTCGAACTTGTTCCGAATGAAATATACATCTTTTGCGCAGTATTTTAGATTTTCAGAACTTTTTTACAATCTAATGTTTACAGAACAAGTTAAACAATACCTCATATATATATAGACAAACATATAGGTTTTCACTGAGTTGCTGCATTTTCGTTCAACAACCTGGTTAAGAAAGACGTGAATAATCGTTTAGACGACGTTACTTTAGAATCGTAGTATGCCATCCGAGGTTATTTGATGAAATGGAAATTTAGAAATTGGCAGAGACGAACGACGTTACTTTAGAATCGTAGTATGCCATCCGAGGTTATTTGATGAAATGGAAATTTAGAAATTGGCAGAGACGAACATATAATTCTCAGAGGCGATTTCAAAAGCATGCACTGTAAAAAAAAAAAAAAAAAAAAAAAAAAAAAAAAAGGGACTAAAATACGGAAACTGTACTGGCAATCGAGATGCCAGTACTATTTCCGTATTTTAACGGAAGCTTTTCCCCGTAAATTTTAGAAGAACGGAAATTTTCCTGCAATTTACGGGGAAAAAGTTCCGTTAAGATTCGGAAATAGTACTGGCATCTCAATTGCCAGTACAATTTCCGTATTTTAGCCCGTTTTTTTTTTTACAGTGTGGTAATGCCGTGAAGCATTCAAACAGCATGCAAATTCAGCAGGTCCTTCGCACTTTACGAAAATGATTTTCACAGTTAATTTCTTTTCACAAATGCTATATTGTTTGCAGCAGTTTGACTTTATTAGACAGCTTTGACTATTCGACTCCCACACCCCTTGAGCGACTTTCCAAAGACTTTAAATATTCGTGGATAATGGTGTCTTACTAATGTTCACTTTGATAAACACCTAGTTTGTGGTCCTACAAGATGAATAACATCTTTATTTAAAAGTACTATAGCAAATTAAGATTTTTTTTCTCCTATGAACGTAGTAAGAAATACCCAACGACATGAGTTCATAATGTAAAGAAAAGTTGCTAAACGTATTTATAATTGCAACTGAATTTTATTATGAAGATTAAATAAAGCTCAAAAAGTATCAAGTAAAGCTAAATTGAATTAACTCTATTATAAGCAAAATGTTTTAAAACCTATATTCGAAGAAGAAACTTGAGTTTTATATGAAAAAGACATCAGTAAGGCCGCGCTTCATATAGACAATGTTTAGAAAAAATATCATCACAAACACCATGCGTCCCATTTGAAGAAATCATACATAAGTTAACGATTTTGCAAATTTAAGGGCTCCCAGGACTCTTAAAATTGGAAAAAAAGAAAAAAAAGACAATTTAATATCTTAAAATGTATATAATTTAAAAACACAATTTTTATTGGGATTAAGAGATATAAGTATGTTCTAAGTATGCAAGATGCAAAATTAGTATTTACAGGGGTCTCCGAACTATCAGACATATGTTTAGCAGAAAATTGGTATAACAGCTTACGCGCAGGATTACAAAATAAATTTTGAAACTAGAATGAAATTGCTAGAGCCTAATTATACTTTAGATTATAATAATTACCCTGAAGCTAATAAACTTGTATTTAAAGCCTTTTTATATTTTTAAGGCACAGTTGTATTTAGCTAAAACAAAAATTCGAAAATTTCAACAGTATAATCACCTAAAAAAATATTATTTTGAACAATAACAAATAATTTAAAAATTTTGTTTTTAAAGTCAATTCCTACTTAGGTCATCAAAGAAAAATTTAATATAATCCCTTAAGCTAATATTAGTTTTTGTTGCATTAAAATATCTCAATTTGTTGATTTTCTATAAGCAAGTAGGTTTACAAGGGAACTCTATGGGAATTTGGCGAAATATTAGAGATATCGCCAAGTTGGCGTCACTTTCGGCAACTCATTTTGGCCGCCAAATTTGGCGATATATCGCCAAGTTGGCGACAGAACAGGGTCCCCTCTATGGTAACCCCTTATTGAAAATACCTTCATTGATCTTCAATAACCAATGGCCGCCATTTTGTTTCCATGCAAAACTAAAATTAATTAATTAAAATTTAATTAATTAATATTTGAAAAAACTGTATTAACATCAATTATCATCCACTACAAGTTCAAAAAAATTTATTTCAACTTGATAGGATGAATAATGAGTATTTTATTAATGATTGAAAATTTGAACAAGATAAATATATAAATAAATAAATAAATATAGGGAGAGTGTGAACTAATAGCAGGAACTGAAAAAATAAAATTTTAGGTTCAGTTCATACAAAATAACATTAAACATATGTTTTGAAAATTTTATTGAAAAATATTCAGAAATTTTTGAGATACCCTGTGCATTATGTCCAAAAACGTCATTTAGAGAAAAATGACTTTAAAGTTTCGGAAACGCCGTTTCAGCTATTGAGTGGGTATAATTCTAATAGCCATAACTTTTGTTCTAATTTGAATTTCAACGAAACAATCATATCAAAATGTTCAGAAATAATCGCAGTTTAACATCTAAAAAATTAAAATTTCGAAAATGAAGCTTTAAGAGTCCTGAGACTCCTTAAGCGTTGGTCTTTTTTGGTAACGATCTAAATTCAAAACCTTCAGCAAATACTAAAACTTCTGTAAACTACCTTGCAGATACACTAGTGTAAAAGTTGGTGTCTTTTAAAAAACTAAAAAAATACAGAGTATTTGAAAAGGATAAAAAATATCATTTACAATTGTAAAGAAAATACACGCCGATAAAATGCCGCAGAAGAATATTTCAACTATGTTATGAAGCCAGTAAAACTATTAGACATTCATGTCTATTTTATGTTGGCATATTTCCTAAGTTTTAAAACTATTGATAAAAAATAATTAATATCTACACTAATAAGTATTAAAATGTAAAATGTAATAATATTTGTTTTCATTTTCACTAGAAAAACTGCCCTGTTCCTCTAAAAGTGTGATACACGTAAAAACATGTTTTAGAACGAAGTGGTAATTTGCTAAAAAAATAATCTTCACTATACAAATATTTCTTTAAAAAATTATCTGACATTTTTAAGCATTGTGCTTTTAAGTAAAGATTGTTCAGCAGCTGTTTAATCTGTGTAAGACACAGCTGGCTAATGACAGGTCTTTGAAAACATCTGATTATTCAACTTCATGAGTTCAGATTTTTCTATCTCAAATGTTAACATCATACTTTTTCTTCGTGTGTTAATAAATCAGAAAAACATAATTTATTTATTATCATCGTATAGGGGAGGGTAGTACACAGTGAGACGAAAAATATTATTTCTTAACGTGTGGCGACTATTTTTATTCTTTTCAAAAAAATGTTTGTTACATCTTAAAGTAACACAAATACGCTACACATTAACGTATAAATGGTTTTAAAAAATTTATTTATAAAAGCATAGAAGCATGATAACGAAGTATCGAAATTTGCTTCACTGTGTACCACTTGTGATACACAGTGAGACAATGTATATATTTTCATAAATCATACATTTTTACACTTTATTCATAATTTTTTTTCAGTGTAATAATGTCTTAACTACTTTCTGAAATCGTGGTTATCACTTGGAGTTAAATCTGATATTTTTGAGGTCGAGTAGTTTTGATAGCGCAATAGTACAAATGCAAAGAAATTTTCGATAGTTACAGGTACACACATTATTAACAATATTATTCAACCACATTTTGAACTTAACTGAACACGTATGGTGGAATGTGGAAATTAAATTACATTAAACTATATAGTTATCCCTCTTCAATTAACGCTTAAGAGTATGCCTAAGAATGGCAGTGTGTAGCTCAACGTACATCAAAGTTTCCGAAGGAAATCGGAAACCGGTGATATCCTGAGAGTTGTTTTGTGATCTTAAATTGTAGTGAGTAGTGTTAAAGTGTAAAACCTTAGTGTAGTGACTTAGGTTACCTTAGTGTAGGGTAAAGTGTAAAGTATAAAACCTTAAAGTGTAGTGACTTTTGAGGTCGAATTTTTTTTTCAATGTAATAATGTCTTAACTACTTTCTGAAATCGTGGTTATCACTTGGAGTTAAATCTGATATTTTTAAGGTCGAGTAGTTTTGATAGCGCAATAGTAAAAATGCAAAGAAATTTTCCATAGTTACAGGTACACACATTATTAGCAATATTATTCAACCACATTTTGAGCTTAACTGAACACGTATGGTGGAATGTGGAAATTAAATTACATTAAACTATATAGTTATCTCTCTTCAATTAACGCTTAAGAGTATGCCTAAGAATGGCAGTGTGTAGCTCAACGTACATCAAAGTTTCCGAAGGAAATTGGAAACCGGTGATATCCTGAGAGTTGCTTTGTGATCATAAATTTTAGTTCTGGCAGTAACATTGATATATCTGACTCATTAAGGGGTCTCAGGACTCTTAACCTCTTCGGACCTGGAGTATCCTATAGGATACACATCTTTACAAATTTTTTTCCTGTATATAAATAATGATAACGTAATGAAAATGGTGTGAATGGAATCTTAAAAGATAGCCAAACTAAAGCAAAATAGCAATTTGTTTCTTATAGTGCTTTTTTCGGACAAAAAATGGCATTTGAAAATGACTTGCAGCAAAAATGAGGGAAATATACAAAAACGAAAAGTAAATAATTTTGTTATGCGTTAAAATACCATGTGGGGAGTCCGTTAAAAATAAAAATTTTTTAAATGCTTAATTATTTAATATTTTTCATTATTTTTTCCATGCAAAACAAAAGAAAATATCCTAACAAATTGTCAAAAAATGTACTTATAGAGTCCCATGTGTCATACATGATACATCAAATTTTATGTACAAAAAATAAATTAATTTTTTTTTTGCTTTTCGATCTTTCTTAGTTATCACTTTGCAAACATAAATTCATAACTCAAGTAAAAAAATATATGAAAATAAACCCTGGGGTCTGAAGAGGATAAAATTGAAAAAAATGAAAAAAAGGACCATTTTCAACATTTAAATCTTAAAATGTATTTGATATTAAGACAAAATTTTAAATGGGAATGAAAGATACAAGTATGTTCTTTCATTTCAAATATTTGAAAAATTTCAAGATGCAGAATTAGCATTCACAGGGGACTTCAAACTGTCAGACATTTGACGAGCAGAAAATCGGCATGACAGCTTATGCGCACGATTACAAAATAAATTTTGCAACTAGAATAAAAATTTTGGTGCCAACTTATACCTGAGATTATAATAATTACACTGAACCTAAATAAATTTGTATTTACAGCATTTTTATATTTTTAATACAAAGTTGTATTTAGCTAATGCAAAATTTAGAAAATTTCAACAATATAAACCCCTAAAAAAATACTTTCTTTTTATAATAAAAAGAAAATTTTAGGTTCAGTTTATACAGACTAACATGAAACATATGTTTTGAAAATTTCATGAAAAAATATTCAGACGTTTTTGAGATATCGTGCGCGTTATGTCTAAAATCGTCATTTGGAGAAAAATGACTTCAAAGTTTTGGAAACACTGCTTCAGTTATTGAGCGAGTATAATTCTAAATGCCATAACTTCTGTTCTGATGGGAATTTCAAGATAACAATTATATCAAAATGTTCAGAAAACATAGAAGTTTAACATCTAAAAAATTTTAAATTTCGAAAATTTTAGAGCTTTAAGAGTCCTGAGGCCCCTTATCAAACGCCGTATCTGAAACATGAGGCACGAAGCCTGCTGCTTTCAAACTCTTGCAAAAATAAATCACTTCAAAATCACCATCTTCATCCTTACAGGTTAAGATTTTTCCTACATAGAACACACTATTTGGAAACCGCACAAGAACACGATCACGAACAACAGGCTCCCGTTCTAGTTCTTGAAACCTAAATTATTCATCGTCGTCAGAAGAATCGTCTAAAACCATCTGTGTATCTTCATCAGGTGTGTCATGTGAGGACGAACCATTCTGCACCATCTAGTGTGATTTTGAAGACTTCGGAAATAATGTTATGGATTCCGACTTTCCTTTCTTCTCTTTACAGGAAGAGTTTCTATTGCCTAGATCAGCATTGCGCCACTTTAAGATGTCGTGTATGATTTCTAATTAAATAATATTTCTAGATTTTTAAAATATTACAAATATGAGCCTCGGGTGCACAATGGTAGACCTTGGGCTATCTTCATGTAAATTTTCGGCCTCGGACGTTTAGTACATTTCCCTAGTCATCGCACGCACACACATACAGAGATAGAGAGAGAAACATTCTTTTAATAATAAATAACTTTTTTCACATCATAAGCACATAGTAGGTACACAGTGAGACGCGTCTCACTGCGTACCACAACTCTGTGTCTCACTGTATACTTTCATTACGTTGCAACAAAATGTATGCCAGATCTGTTTCATCAATTTCATCGCTTTAAAAAGTTTGCGTCGTTTTGTCGAAATAGTCTATTATTAGATATAGCTATGTTTGGTTCAGTAAATATATGCCGTAAGGAACAAAATGAACTCTAAAATAGACGTTTATGTAACTTTAACTACTATAAAATAAAGAATTGTGCACTATTTTGTCGGACGAGTAACCGAAGTACCGAAACTACATCCACGTGTTGCATAAGATGAGTTTGTTATGTGTTACTCTACCAGCTAGGAGAAAAAATTATAACTATATGTCAAAGTGACTGCTGTCTCACTGTGTACCACGTCTCACTCTGTACTACTCTTCCCTACAGGAAATGATCAAAGAAAAAAAATATAATGAGTTTTTGTGGGAAGTTATTTCGTTTTTACGCGCTGTTGTTGCTAGCTTTATTTTTAAACAGCCACCTTCATTTTAAACAAAACTTTAAAAGCTTAAAAGGACCATCTTATTTAAAAGCTAAAATTTAAACTAAACTGCCTTTTTTTTCTAATCCTATTTAATACTTATCTTGTACTCTATATAGAAACTTTGCCAGCCCGACAATTATTAGGATTACCATTTAATTTCTATCCAACTGTAAAATAAATCTGAAAGCTAAGTGTAATATGCAAGCGCCTGTGGTTTTACTGCAACCAGTGCTTGTCAAGGCTTGTCTTTACGATCAAACTCCGGATATGAATCAAGAAGTTTCAAACCAATTAAGTTGAAGTTAATGCCCGTTCCGACTGTTCTCCTCTATTGGGAAAAAAGGAAAAAAAAAACCTTGCAAACATTCTCGAATAGAGTAAATTTTTTTCGGCC
The DNA here is from genome assembly GCA_963932465.1 of Maratus speciosus. Taxonomy (NCBI): domain Eukaryota; kingdom Metazoa; phylum Arthropoda; class Arachnida; order Araneae; family Salticidae; genus Maratus; species Maratus speciosus. The sequence continues at coordinate 153,011,823 of OZ010786.1, forward strand.
AAAACATGAGATAATAAAATCCCAGGCTCTCAGGACCTCCGAACAACAAATTACTGATGGACAGTGCTGGAAAAAAGTGATCACCTCCTGCTAACTCTGCAGTACATCATTGTATAAAAATATTACTGGTACCAGTCATAGTAATAATGCCTGCTAATTAATGTTATACTCAAATTTTGCAAAGAGTCCGTCTATATTTAAAAGTTATAACGAATTTTAAATCGCCAATACTAATTTTGATATCATATCTGGATTTTTCGGTAAATTTTATCTTCGAATACTAAATGTAAAACCATTCGGTGAAGTAACTTAGGAATTGTGCAGGTTTAATGTTTAGAACTCATAATGATAAATTAAATTTTAATTCTTACAAAACAGATTACGAATCGAATAGTTCCTGAAACATAGCTAAAAAGCTACTTACAAGTAAGGTCTCCTTAAAATGCATACTCAGAATATTTCGAAAGAAATGCTGATGAAACTGTTTATCTACTGGTGTGTAGTAAAGGATAAGTCAATTTTAGCGGCAGAATTGCAGTAGAGAGTCTATTAAAAAATACTTATGAATATTTGACGCGAAAAGACGAACGCGCCACTTGTTTTGGCGATTAATACTTTTCTTCGCCAAACTCAAAGTGCTTTAATGCTTCTGAAAATTGCTTGTTAAATGATTATTCGAATCCTCGGCAGTTAAGGAATTTAAACTTAAACAATGAAATAGTTTATAATTTTTTCTATAAGATTATGTAATATATGCTAATTGCGTGTTATCGAAGTTATTTCATTTTAGACGATTTTACTGGCTGGATAAATTTAATTGTATTTTTAAAGTAACTTCCCGATTAAGAATGCTGTGGGGATGCATTTCGATATTGAATAAGTCATTGTTTCCATGGCAGCAATACTTTTCTCCTGTTGTCTACCACACTAACAATATCCAAGTAAAATTGTCAGTGCTCAGAATAGGACCTTAATTTTGAGTTTGAAACAATTTTAATCAATTTAATTTTGTTATAAACCGTCGTTAAACGATCGTTAAATTTCATTATAGATACATATAAATGTACGACGAAACCATAGTTATAAAAGTGTAATTATTTAAGTTAACCTTACTTAAACTAGTTCAGCATGAGATGTAGAAAAAGTTTTTCCTTAAAGAGTATTTATCATAAAGCGTTTTGTTTTAAAAAAAATTCATTGTGTCGCCAACCAGCGATAAATCGCCAAGAAAACGAAATTTCCATTATTTTTTACGGACGCTTTATCGAGGTTCCGCCGAAATTTTCTTATAAACATATATCCTCCTGACAAGAATATTCTGTAATTTTTTTATATTTTTTCTGAGTGTGCGCTTATGGAAACTTTCCCTGTTAGCTGAAATTTTGGATTAACATATTTGAAACTTTTAGAATACGATTTCGGTTTTGAAAAAACATAGGTTAAAATTAATTTTTTTAAATTAATTTTGGAAATAAATATATTGTAATAAAAGAAAAATATGAATTGTAACCTACGAATTTTTTAATGGAAATCGATATCTTAAAACTTCAAATATGCGAATCTAAAATTAAAGCTCATTCCGTAAAGTAGTTTTTAACTCATTTATGCCTAGTGTCCCATTTTTGGGACGTTTCGAATTTTAATATTTTTTTATAATTTTCCTCTTCTTTACAACATGAAAATTGTATGAAGTGTCTATAAATGTCTTTATCTATTACCAAAAGTTGACAGCATAAGATTGACATTTATTTGCTTAAATGGAGGCCTTTTTTTGTGTTTATAGATTTTTCATTTCTTAAGATAGCGAAATGCAAAAACTAAGTTAATTTGTAATTTTGGTATCAAGGATCCAAATTAATAAGTCATAATCTTAGCTTGTAGACTTCTTTGAAATACGTATTCTTTTAAATTGCCAAATTATATGTTCAAGCCTATTTTTTATGTATGTTTGTAACGTAAAAAATATAGGGTGCTAGGCGCAAATGGGTACATATTTCTATTATCCATTTTGGGGACAGTTATTTAAAGTCTTTTTCAAAATGATTTTAAAATAAATTGTTTTTTATCCTCAAATACGATTATTCTTAATTTATTATTAATAATAATAATGTTATTAGTCTCTGTAAAGAAATAAATATATTTTTTAATAGTTCATTAAAATACTAATTATAGTATATAACTAGGGGGCTCGCCAACCCCCGTTCAGATACCGCAGAATCTGAAAATCTAAAAATCTAATGGGTTTTAAAAATATTAGAGAAGATTAAATTATACTGAAAAAGCTGTGCAGATCTCCCTGTAAACGGGTTTCCATTCAATTCCATTTGATTGCAAAAATTTAAGGCACAGGTGATAAGGCCTGGTAATATCCAGGCACAGGTGATAAGTCGCCAAATATTATTCTATCTTCATCATTTCATCTATATTATAATAGTTCAAGTCATCAAATGCCATAAACAAATACGATCTGATCCATTCGCCTTTCATATGAAAGTTTTGAACAAATGTCATATGCCCCATATTGGCGCGATTTTTTTCCAACGCCAATTTGGGGAACGCATCAACAGCATAAACAACAACATCCGGCTTACCATATCAAGCAAAATAACGATACTTTGGCGCCAGTTAGGTACCCGTTGCGTATATGACATTGGCGTCAGAAAAAAATCGCGCCAATATGGGGCCGTATATGACATCTGTGCCGAAAGGAAAAAAAGCCTGGTGCAAATCTCGCCAATATCTTTTTTTCAACTCGCCAGTTAGCATATTTTTTATTGTTCGAGTGGTAAATTAAAACATTGATTTGAAGTTAAAATTAAATGTCATGGTTTGTTACATAATTTAATATTTCGCCAGATGTCATATACGCATCGCATGTTTGTCATGATTTTTTTTTTTTTTTTTTTTTTTTTTTTTTTTTTTTTTTAACCATTTGGAAAAATGGTTATTAATCATTTGGAAAAATGGTTATTTTTCTCGTCAGGATGGGAAATTAAAAGCATATCTGAAGGATTTCATTGGTTTAATCCGCATTTTATTCGTTTTATGATTGGTCTATACAGTAATCTGTATTTCCCTTTAATTTCAACAACGATGGATACCTTCTGTTGCCACTATGACAAAAAAGTAATAAAAACTACAAAAAAAATTAATAACTCAGAAACAAATTGAGATACAGCTTTCAAACAAATTGCATTTAAAGGTACATTTTTTTCTCTACCCGACGGTGTAAAAAGTAATATTGTCGGATGTTTAGAAGTTTAAGAATGAAATTTCATTTAAAATTGGCCGTCAGATTTCTTGGAAATCTGACGATGGAAAAGCCTTTTCCCGAACAGCCAATGAAATGCTTGGATATTTACGTAAGTTTCATGTGGATAATACTTAATGGTGTTATTACACGAGGACTCAAAGACGCTTGGAATCCCAGGCGTCTAGAAACAACAGCCGCCTCACGGCCCGTCTTTTCCAAGCATTTCATTGGCTGTTCCGGAAAAGGCTTTTCTATTATCAGATTTCCAAGCATATGATTGGCTGTTACTGGCGACTCGCCTCGTTTCGGGCGTCAAAGATGTTCCTACAGAAAAAAGACGCTCGCACTCCAAACGACTCCCCTGGAGCCATAGGAATACATGGAGACGCCTGGAATCTGAAGCGTCTTTGACCCCTCGTGTAATAACACCATAAGTTTCATGAAATCTGACGGGTCGCAAGCGATTTTGTTGGCTTGCAATTTTTACGTGTAATAACACTATTAATGTTTAATTCATTGCGTACGTAATGTATGATCAACTGCGTGCGATTTTTATGTCTTAAATTTTAGTTTTCGAAAAAATCGTTTTCCAAATGGTCGTTGTAATCTGATAAATTACTTTTTTTTTTTTTTTTTTTTTTTTTTTTTAACGAAAATTTGGCGAAAGTCTCGTTTTTGAATACCAGTTACATATATATTTTTGGTACTACTTAGTTATCCCGTCGACAAAAAATCTATCGCGAACTATAAGATTGCCAATAATGCTTGATCGTAAATGTCACATTCACTTGACTTTTAGCAAGTTACACGTGTTTACGTCATCAAGTGATTTTTATTTCGACGTTTTAGCTTTATATTTATTAATGCTATACTAATTTATTTGTTCTTTCGTTATTTAAAATAAAAATTTTGTCAATCTGTACAATTTGGCGAGTGGTTTGGCGATTTATATAATTTGCGAAATTGGGTGACGGAATAACTACTACATTGTACAGTATTTTTTAATTATTTTCCATTATTTTCAAAAGGAAATAGCAAAAAAATAATTAATTACTATAGAACAAAATAATTTATATAAATTTAAAAAAGAAATAAAAGTAAATATACATTTATTATTAAATAAACAATAATAGCCGGGTTACCATGTCTATCAAAATAATGCCATTTGTGCACCAATTAGGTACCCCGGTGCATATATGACATCTGTGTCTAATATTTTTCTTTTCGTTTTGTTTAAAAAAAAAAAAAAAAAGAAGTGAAAGCCATCATTTTAAATGTTTCATTTTTAAATGAAAGTTTTGTATTTAATAAAATGATAACGAAATACAAAAAAAGCATTGTTCTTAGCATAGATTTAAAGGAGGCCCAACTGTCGCACAATTAATTTAAAATAGTAACCTTTTATGAATTATGAAAAAAAAAATTCTGTTATGATTAAAATTTGAGTTGCCATCATTAGAAAAAATGTATTTAAAATTAGAAAAAAATTAATATTTCGAAATCTAATTCGAATTTAAAAATTCAACAAGGATTTTTGGTGTTAATTTCATCGCAAATTATTCCATACTAGCCGCCTCTGGCGACCAGTTTGGTCTCCCTCAAGGGCCTACTTCAGTCACGCGAAAAGACCCGTTCGCTAATGCTATTCCTATGGAAGAAATTTATAAATGAAAAGAAAATGATAAATGAATCATAATCATATATAAGTGAATTATATATGAAGATGCAGCATGCTTTCATCAGGTTGAACACCGGCCAGCCTCACTGTGCTGTCCCAGCAAGAATACACCCCGAACAAAGAATTTGTAGTTGAGTGCGAAGATGTAATCTTTAGGTTTAAAGATTTATTTTCGATTTTTTTTTTTTTACTGACCATAATGTTGATCCTAACACTAGCAGTCAAAAGAAACTTTTCGTTTACTTCTGTAGTGAAAATAGTCAGTCTTTACTAATTTTGGGTCGAGAAAACCGATTATGACCACCTCACATTTATTTTATTAGCTCTGGTTCTTAAGATACAGTACTACTGCTATACGAACTTATATAGTAATAAAAACATGTACAGTATTATTCTGATATCCGTAAATCAGTTTTTCCTGTCAGTAGTCTACAGTCAATCTTTACTGATTTGGGGTCGATAAAATCGAGTATGACCTTAGGATTATTTTATTAACTTTAATTCAGTAAGATATACTACTATTGGTATACGAACTTATGTAGCAAAAAGCTGTACGGTATGAATATAAGAAACAGTCAGAATTAGCATTACTTTTAATCCAGTAAATGTATAAGTTAATTATAATTAAGTTATAATTATAATGTATAATTTCTATTATCGTAAGAAAATATGTAAAAACCATAGTTTTTCATTGAAATTTCAACACATTTCATAAGACTTAGCTGACTCAGCATTTTAAATATCATATGCGTTTTTCCCATACCCGAATTATATAGAAACAACTATTTTACGTGTAAGAAGCTTTTTCACTGTTGGCTAGTGATCAGAGTGTCAGGTGACATTTCAAGGTTTGATTGTATTTTTTATTTCAGATATGATAACACTTCGTTCAGGCAATTTCGATATTTAAGATGCACCATGTTCCCAAGACGTTTTAGATAATAAAGAAAAGTGCAGGTATGAAATGAAGGCAAAAACCGAGTAGCAACACGATGACAAAATGTATTGGAACGACACAGCCAATATATAACTAAACAAAATTTTTACATAAAAATATTACTCCTTTTCAAGAAACATGCAACAAAATTATCTTCCGAACAACCCAATAAAATATACATTTCTCTGCATAAAATATAAATGAATATCAAAAAATGTTTTTCCAGATTGTCTAGTTCACCAACCATTTATTGATTTCATGCATATTTAACAACTAAAAATTGAAAAACAAGTCAAAAATTAAATGCACAGTTATATAGGTAGATAAAAATATGAGAAATATTTATTCTCTCTATTTTAAATAAACTTCTGCTTGTTTTAGAGATTTAATTTAATTTCATTAACATTAACGAATGTTGTCGGCATGAAATGCTGTATAGCACCAACTTTCTTCAGAACACTGAAGTTAACCCTTTGACTACCAACATTTAAAAAATGAAATAAATCTTATTAAGTTTTCACACATTGTTGGTAATGCTCCCAACAAGGTAATAACCATCTAAGTAAAAAATTTTGGCGAATTTTTTTGTTAAAAATGAACAACATCATTGACACGCATTTTAAACTAATTCTATAACGAAATTATAATTACTTTGAACTATCATAAGTTTAAATCAGATTTCCTAGTTTTCTTGATAAAGTAACAAATATATGTACCTATTTCTTATATCAAAATTATATTATTTTAAAAAGAGTCACTTGGACGGTAGCATCCATCTTGATTCAAAAGTTTCTCAGTGAAGTTTTTTATAAAGATATTTTCTCATCTATTGCACTGCAAATAAAATCTGTAGTTCTACAGATGTAAAGTTACATGCTTTCTAAACTTTCATCTGTAACTGTACAAAAAAAAGCTGCAAATCTACAAAACTAGTTTTTGTAAAGCTACAGAAATCTGTAACTTTACAAATAAAATTGCTAAAATTACAGTAATCTTACTAAAATTTTATCTGTAACCTCGGTTGCAGTTACATGAAAAGTTCTAGTCATCCCAGTTTCCTAAAAAACCTTAGTAACCACCTTACAGATTTTTTTTTATTTTTGACGCATAAGTGTGTCTGTTAGATGAATTTTTGTTGTTGCCGTTACATAAAAAGTTCTAGGAATCCCACTTTCCTAGAAAAACTTTAATAACATTACAGATTTTTTTTTTACAGTGAGGTTTGATTTCTAAATATTTGTGCTTTTGGTAGGAAAATGATTAAAAATTCAGACTAAATGTATAAAATTCTTTTTAATTAGATTAAACATCTTTTAAAAAAAATCTAAAAAAAAATGGCCTTGATCAAAGAGACCAGTAGCGAAAAGTTTAAACGCCATTGATCAAAACCTAACAGGGTGACTTACTGGAAAGACTGATTTGCTGTTGTTTCCGTTCTGAAGCCACATACCTACACGTAAAATCAGTGAATTGGAATGTCCTTTCGCGGGAAGGTCGGTAGGTGGACGATAGGTGTCAAGCCAGGCGAGTCTCCACTTCCTGTAAAGGTAAAACTTTTAGGGATACCATTAAAATATTATTCTTTCTCTCGAGGCACTGTCACCACACTATGAAGAAAACCTCATATCACTTTTCTATAAAGACAAGAATAACAATAGTTATGCATGTTTGTCATGTTTTTTTTATGAATGAAAATATCATAAATATTACCAACTGCAGTTACTATTTTGAAATTCACGGAAAAACAAAACATCTGAAGGTGGTGATATGGGTGTGGAAATGCTCAGTACACTCAGGTACTTCAGGATCAAATTCCGTCTTCACACAATTTATTTTGTTGATATGTTTGGCTCTCAGTATATCCAGTTTTATCTTGCGAAAGTTTTTAAAATGTGTTCGATTCAAGGCACTCTGAACTAAAATGTTTGTGAACTGATATTCCCATTGCATACATTTTACTCTGATGTTTACTTATTTTATTGTTTATAATATTTTACGCTCTTTTGGTGAGGGAAAAAATACTTTAAAGTAATCCGGAATAAGCTTCAATTCCTGATAGATAATAAACAAAATAAATTGTTTTGTTAATCCTTTTGACATTAGACATCTAAATCCATAACAATTCTCATCAAACATTAGACATAGATAAACGTGCGTTACCATTTTTTCTATACAGTAAAGCCTGGGGAGAATTGGTATAGATATAGTACAATGTTTAGAATAATACAATGATTAATAGATTGATACAATAGACTAGTACGATGATGTATAATATAAGTTTCAGTTATATTATTTTTATAAGATTTATTCAGTTGTTCAAATTATGCGTAATAATCCTCTGAGTTTATCTAGATAAACTCCCTATTTTTCTATTTATATTGAATCACATACAAGCGTTCATTTTAATAATTAATATACATTTAATTTGTGATATACGAAGCCTGAGGGATTCAGATAAATCGAATGTATCTTACAATGAAAGGATACCAGAGATAATTAGTTGCTTACACTTTGTTGACTATTTCATTAAAAATCATAGTTCAAAGTATCACCCATTAATTACATGTAATTTGATAAGCATGCCTACAGCCTTACTTAAGACAAATAAACATCTAAATACGGTGATTTGTTAATAGTAGAAGATCATAATTAATAAAATCTAAGACTTTACATAAAAGAATGTCCATATTACTTTTCTACTCCAAGAGAAGACTAGTCTAGATTGAAGAATAGTAAGAAATTTTTAAAATTTTTTTAATAAAAAATTACAGACAGTTGTAATTTGGTATTTTTAAAATTTTTCAACATATTTGAAAATACACTGCTCAAAAAAATTAGGGGAGCAATAAAAAAAAATGAAGAGAACAGTGCAAGACAGCCATGTGTGGGCATAAAATGGATAGTAAACGTGTATCAATGCACAATTCAGAAAAAAAGACGCAAAAAAAATTGTAAGGGAGCTTTTATTCTTTGAAAAGATGAAAAGAACATGAAAAGATGGTTTAGGGCAACAATTTGGTTTCATGTAAAGTATAAAAAAAAGTATTGTTTAGAAATGATGCAAAATTTTTAATATGGCGTGTGGTCTCCTCGAACAGCTAAGACTGCTGCACACCTGTCTTCCATGGATGCGATGAATTTATCGATAGAACTTTGGGGAAAACTGTTCCTCTGCTCAAGAATTGCAATCTCCAAGTCCCGGACAGTAAAAGGAGGCTTTGGTCTCGCAGCAATGTGTCGTCTGAGTATGTCCCAAACATGCTCCATCGGATTTAGGTCAAGAGAGCATGCTGGTCATTCCATACGCTGTATTGTTTTAGCTTCAAGTATTTTTTCCACAAGACGAACTGTATGAAGTCTGGCATTATCATGCATGGAAAAAAAGAAATCACTAATTACTGCAACATAAAATACGATTTGAGGTCTCAGTATCTCGTCTGTATTACTTCGGACCGTCAAAGTGCCATTCCGAATGATATGCAGGCCCGCACGTCCACCTATGCTGATTCCAGCCAATAGCATCAACCCACCTCGTCTGTAATGTGATCTTTCACGAACGAATGTGGTATTATTTTGAATGCCTCTTTTTCTCCATGCCAAAACACATCAGATGTCACATCCAGACTGAATCGGGACTCGTCTGTAAAAAGAATTTGACTCCAACAACGTTGCCTCCAAACTCCATGTTCAGTTCCCACCTTCTTTAGGCCGCAATAGTAGCTTGAGGTCAACGGAATACAAACCATTGGCTTACGTGCATAGAGACCACCCTGATGAATCCTATTTCGGACTGTTTGGCTGGACACCCTTCGTCCTGTAACCAAGAACAACTGTGTTTGCAGCTGAGTTCATTGCCCGTTCCGTCTTGATGACCTGTTAACAGGATATATCTGTCAAAATTTTCTGTGTTAGCACATTTTCGACCTTGTGCTTGTCGATGACTACCATTCCATGTGTCTTGGAATCGATTCCACAGCCTTTCATGGACACTTCAGCAGCGTCCACTACACTTCGTTGTGTTTCCCCAAATTCAACTGTCCCGATAACACGACAAGCCATGAATTGCGGTAAATCATGTTGTTGTGACATTTTCAAGCCACCTTTTCTCAAAACACAAGCTGAGCAATTGAATTTTACAACTGAGAGAGTGAAACAGATGTTTCTGCAAAATCCCGATTTTTGCACTTATCTTCTTTTCCTAGTTTTTGACGTCATAAACTTTAATTTACACGTGAAGTTTTCTTTATTTGTTTTCTACAGCACTTTAAATTATGAATGTTTTATTTTACGTTACTTATCGGTGTAAATATTTGTGTAATTTCGTTAAAACCATGTGTTCTCCTAATTGTTTTGAGCAGTGTATGAATTCAATTTGTCTGGTCGTCTGGCATCTGTGAAACTCGTATAAATATACTCGGATTGCCATATAACTGATATATGTTCTTTAGGTTTAACGTGGGATGTTCGATATTCAAAATGAAGTGTGTAACATTTATAATTTGCTTACAGATGCACCCAAAAAGAAACTCTTATATTATATTCTATGGGGAAAAATAGTTTGAAGTGCATTCTAATAATGTTGAACTATTTCAAATACCTTTAAAATCGATATACATCACTGATGTGCTCTGTAAGAGACTTAATATGGTGTGCATAACATTTATTGTTCATTTACTACAAAGACACACAAAAAAATATTTTACAGTACTGTTTATTAATAATAATTGCGGCAAGTGCGTTTTTAATTGTTGTGTGCATTTTAAAGTTTAATTAATTTTTTGCATAATTATTTTATGTGTGTGAATTCTATTAGTCATACGCAGGGCTGCACAAAAGAATTCGATTACATTTCCACTTTTTGAAGGACATTGCTGGACAAATTTTGAACTGTGTTATGCGCTTCCTAACTCAATTAAATTTAGAATTTAATTATTTATACAAATCTATACCACAAAATAATTCTAATATTTTTCTCATTGTAGCTGATAATTGCTAAAATTAGATTTCCAAATGTGTTATTCGTTTTCCAAATAATTTACTTAAACATCATCTTTTATCTTATTAACCCTTTATCTACTGCATTATGATCTAGTGCAATTTTTTTCATGTAATTTTTTTTTTCAGTTACTGCAATGAAAATTAAAGGATATACGTAAAAAAAACTACTCATCCGTAAAAAATTTAATTCGTTAGAGGTAATTAATTAAAGTGTTACTTTAAAGTACCGTCAGTACATTATGGCTAAAATATTCTTGTAACAGAAAACCCACATGATATTTCAAATAAGATTTAAACTCTTAAAAATGCTAAATAACAAGAAGACACTCGCAAGTTAACAATAAAAAAATATTAAATTGACATAGTTTCATTTTACACATGAAAAATGAGTAAAAATTCAAATTTGATGGTATTAAAAGAAATAATGTATTTTAGGTTTCTATTTTGTTAGGAGTCCTTTAGCATTAGTTATGCCTAGTTTACTCTAGTTTAGTTTTCCCCCTATGTTATTAGTTTAGCCTTAGCCTTAATTATGCGACACCTATATTCCAAGGACAACATCTTCTCTCGCATTTCCACATATGCAATATATGAATTTACATATGCCATTTCTAGCATAGCAAAAATGAGCCAGTATCACAACTTTTTCGATTTCTTATTAAAAAAAATAATAAAACAGAAAATTAATATAAGAAAAAACATTACTGCACTACAATTTAATAACAATATTATAAAGCAGATAAAAACGATGGATAACTACACAGAGGAAAAGTAAACAAGAAATTTTTCTGCAACGCCCAGATACTGGCGGTACTTGTTCAACTGTTAAATCAAATACATGCACCACTTACTTAAAATAACCAGTCAGATTGTATTCTAAGATCATATTGAACACATAAAAAAAAAATCCAACACTTATCTTACGTCCTTTACTATGTTTGCAGCAGTAAAAAGTGAAGCATGACAATCTGTACAAAATGCATCGACTGCTTCAAAGATAGCCTCCTTCCTCGCTAAAATAACGAACCTAGAACTACTGCGCTAATGTATCATGAAAAAGTGGAGTTAAAAGAGTGTTTTTGCAAAGTACCATTACAATATTAGTAATATTCGCTATAGGAAGAAAGTTTAAAGTGAGTGGTACTTATAAATACCGTCAGAAGATAAAGGGTTAAACAGTGAAGTTTTGTTAGAATATTCTCAATGGGTTTGAAAGTGTTTTATTATCTATGCTTGAGGTATGAGTTTTCTTTATAGTTTAGTCTTTCTTTCTTTTTTTCTATCTATCTTTTACGGATGACCAGAAAAAAAAAAAAAAAAAAAAAAAAAAAAAAACGTATAAATGTAAATGTTGTAGAACATAAAGAGGAATTTGGCGATATTTTTTCTATATAATCAGAAATAATTGACCAAACTTAAAAATTTAAGAAAAGATGCATATATAATATTTTATATCCAATATGTAATATTTATTTTATAGAAATTCGTAGATAAAATATGAGTAAACTACTTAATTTTTTAATTTTTAGCATATTTTAAAATGTAATTTCGCAAATCTATGTATTAAAAAATGAAAAGTTTAATACTAATCTCATCTTTCTTTTTTAAATAAATAATTTAATATTTTTAGTTTATGAATCTGAATTTTTAATGTGAATTGATAACAATTGAATAAAATATCTTTAACTGTTTTTCTTGTTTTCTAAATTAACTTATTTTAATTAATCTCTAATAACATTAACAAATTTCTATGAAAATATTTCATTCCGCATAAGCTAAAATATAAGTTACTTGATACTTTTATAAATATTATTTAAAAACTCTGCTTTCCCGTAATATTCCAGTAAATGTGATATTTCTAGTATTTCAAGACAAAAAATTCAAAACAAGTCTATGAAAATAATTCTTAACTACATAAGGGTAAAACTATTTAACTCTTCATTTTCTTAAAAATATTTAATCTTGTTCAGAAAAAAGGGGTGAATTTTCTTAACATTAAAGAATGCATTTTATTGAAATTTTACTCTTAACATTCCACAAATTTTAAGAAAAGTAAAATTCTTTTGATAAATACCTTAAGTTGGTCAAGATGAAAAATTAAGAACTTGCATTGCATTTTTCACTTTCAATTCTGGTTTTAATTGTAAATTTCTTTTACCTATGAATTTAATAAAAATGTCTGAGCCAGAAATACCAGAAAAGTTTAGCTGATTAAAACAAGTTTATATACAGTATTAATAAAATTCTTTAAAAAGATTAATCTTAAAAATCCCATAAATGATGGGAGGCATAGAAATGTTTTCCTTTGAAAGCGGAAACAATCTTTTAAAAACGAGTCTTGTGACTAAATTAATTTAAGGCCCGAACAAATTTGTATAAATATAAGTTATGAAATCTTGGTTTAAATTAAATGATTGTCTTCAGTTTTGTTAACTTCTAGTGTTTATAACGGTATACAGATAGTAAGTTCCGTTAGCAACTGAAAAAATACAAAATTTAATGCAACAAAATCTTTGATTGTGTATTGAAATACATGCTTTTGACTTAGTTTCATCACAATTGATATTCTTACTAAGACACTTATCATAGCGACATACCAAATTTAATGTCCCCATATCGAAACCATGATGAAACCTTTGATAATAACGCAGATAGTTTGGCTTCATCATCATCACAGACTTCGAGATCAACAAGGAGAGTTTTCATGTACAAAAGGAAATGAAAATCAAACAGGCCAACACGTGGACTGTAGGGTAGATGAGCAAATGTATCAAGAATTGGCCATTCACTGCTGTACCTACTCACTTCCATACCAATGAATCACTCATGCCCATCGTGCGTTTTACTAACTTAACGCTTAGTTTCATCTGCAGACACATTTCGTGTATTCGAAAACTGTATAATTGAGACCACTTCACATTCGACTTGCGATTGGTTTCCCTTAATGCTATTTCCACTCAGTACGAACTCTCTGCATTGATAACACTACCTTGTTCATGTGTCCAACTACTAAGAAAGCACAAAAATGAGCGCATGACTCTTGCGATTCCAGAACAGTTTCAGCATAAATAGGAAATTGAATTTACTTTCTGAATGCCCCATGTAGCTACATTCCTTATATTAAATTAAAGTCCCAAACTGCTCTGGTTAATAAATTAACCAAACACTTGGTTGGTGCTACAAGAAATTGTGTACCTGTAATATATTTTCTCTATCTAGTTATGAAGACACGGGTTTCAAAACTCGCCTTATCCAAAACAAAACATAAACACGTGTTTTCACTAACAATATATTCTATTGACAACCCTGCACGGAAAAAAAAACATTATAATCTAAAGAAAAACTATTTTTATCCCGTATTTCTGGTATTGTAAAAATTCGGTTTGCAATGACAACCAATGGACACTTAGATATTTTTCGCGATTTTCCAAAATTTGATTTTCTGGATAAGGCGAGTTTTGAAACTCACGTCCTCATATATGGATATATGTGTGTGTATGTAATTTATGTAAAAGCATATTTTTAAATGTATCAGTCGCAAAAATTCATTGCACCTTCTTACGTTTGTTTTGTAGTATAGGTTTTAAGAAATTCATATCTTTTTTTTTTCATAATGTAATGTTTATTTTAAAGGAAAAGAAAATTTTCACATATTTGCCAATTTTCAGGATTCTTTTTTTTTTCTTTTCTTTGTTTTTCAAACCAAATAAACCTAATTTGGACAAGCAAATTATGGAATTATTTTTACAAGGTTAATAATTAATTTCTTTTACTTGATAAAACGTCCGGCTTAGTTGACTTGAAAAAAGGGGAAAAAAAAAAAAAAAAGCTTGTCAGCTATGTTTTCAGTTGAAGAATATTTTTCTGTTAACAAATTATAGAAACTAGAAGTAAAATTGATCATATTTTTACATATACAAAAAAAACTGACGAGATATAAAAGTATAAACAAAATTAATAAAAATAAATAACTAGAGTTCCAGGGAAATATGTTATTTTAAGTACATTTATACAAAAAAAACCTCAATTGGTTTAAAGTACTTTTAAATTCTCGTGCATTTTTTAATCTAATTTTACTAATTTATAAAATGACTTAAAACGATCAAATGATTAAAGTTTTATTGTAAACTTTTCCGTTTTTTTCTTGATAAATTACTTAATGTTTCAATTTATGAAGCCGAATTTTTAATGTGAACTGACAAAAGATTTTAAAAACATGCGGTTTGCTAGTTTCACTTTCGTAAAGAAATTATATTAAATAATATCTCATGATTTAATAAATTGTTATCATAATGTTACTTTCAGGCATAAACTAAAATTATAAGTTTTCTGACTTAACATTAGTGAATTGATAGATGTTATTGAAAATCTCTTCGTTCTCACAATATTTCAGCAAACAAAATATTTGTTACATTTCAAAACATCCATTTCTAAACAAAAACACAAAAATTGTCTTTAACATTTATTCTTGACAAACGTAGTTAAAACTAAGTAACTTTCTTTTCTTCTAAAATTCTTCTAACTTTTCAGCACAAAACGTTTTAAATTTTATTAACTACCAACGAATGCATTTTACTGAACTTATACTTTTCTCATTCTGTAAGATAAGAAAAAAGTAAGAATTCTTTTGATCAAGTTAGTTAAGATGAAAAATGAAGAATTTATGTTACATTTTTAACATTCAATATTTATTCTTGTTTAATATCTCTTTTTGTCATTGATTTAATAAAAATGTTTAAATACCTGAAAAGTTTGCAACAAGCAGATGCTGTACTGGTAAAGTTGGTTTAAAAGTTTTATTTTCAAAATTTGTAGGTAATTCAGAGAAATAAGTATATTTTTCTTTAAAAAGTGATAACATTCATTAAAAAATCTGTGTACAAAATAAATATAATCCAAGTCTTGAAGAATCTTTTTTATCCGTTTAAATACCAGAAAAGCTCATTTCAGGAACTTAAACAGTAATTAAACATTAACACAAATTGAAACAAGCGTACGGTTTACTGATAAAGTTGGTTTAAATGTTTTATTTTCAAAAATTGCATATAATACAGAAGTGCACAAATATTTTCCTTTCAAAGAGATAACATTCATCAAAATATCTTCGGACGAGAATCAAAATCAGACACAGAGGGAGTAGAGCTGCAGGGGTATGCAGCTTACAGCTTCAATGCTCCACCAGTAATTTATTTTTTTAATAATAAAGAAATTTAAAAGTTACAATTTTATGTATAAACTTGTCATATAAAACGTTATTTGAACATTTCTCTATCTTATAATATTCGAATTAACAAAATATTTGTAGCATTTCAAAAAAATATTGAAAAATAAAAACACAGATGTTGTTATAAATTTATTCTTAAACATATTCAGTTAAAACTATGCAATTTCCTATTTTCCTAAAATTTTTAAGCATCTGCTCAGAAAAATGTATCTATTTTATTAACTACCTACGAATGCATTTTACTGAATTTTTACTCGTCTCATTTTTTATATCCTATAAAAGTAAATTTTTCGCTTTCTAAATTAATTACTTAGTTATTCTAACATGTTTCTGATATTATTCCTGATTACTCAATACTACAATATTCTTAATTTACTGAAAATGATGGTACAGCGGGAAAAAAAAATCGTAAAGCTCTAAAATACTCTTGAGATAATTAAAATTCATGTATAAAAAAAAGCACAAATAAATGTACTAAAATTACTTGCAGGTGCATACACATAATATAAAATTATTTAAAATACATTAAAAACCATTAAAAATCCTAAACGTTTTCAGCTATCTGCCGTCTTCAGTGGTTTTTTTTAAATGTTCTTATTTTTCTTTACACTTATTCGGCCCCACCAGTGGCCGAGAGGTTCTGCTCTCGAAGCTGGTAGACGAAAGGTGCTGGGTTCGATCCCAATCGCGCCCGTCGGCCTAATCGTTCGGAGTTTTCGTGGTTTTCTTCGAGCCTTGGTTCTCCAAGCGTTAATACGGATTAGGTTCTTCTTAGAAAGACCTCCACGGAAGGCACTCCCCCCCCCTTAGGGCCCATATCCCACGTGCAGATAATTGGCCGACATAAATACAACCAACCAACCAACCTTTACACTTATTCGAGAATCTTCTAGAAGAGATCATTGTAATTTAAGGGTGGTACGTTAGATAAGATGCCAGGTAAAGGTAATCAAATTTCTAACAAAACAAGCTTTCATCTATTATGCAGAAATTCTTTCCAAACTCCATGTATATCGTATGACAGGGCAACCTATTTCTTTATTAGCAATAATTTCAATAGACTCTCTGATAATGGCTTCCTGGTAATTATTTGTACGAATAATAATTTTGTATTAGTTAAAATCTACTTTTATAAATTAAATTTGTGCTAATGATAACGCAGTATGGGGTTAATGTAATCTGAAATCTTCTTCATGTTTTTTAATTCTATCTTCTCATCGTCATACCAACTTAAAGAGAATCTTTATTATTTTTTCTAAGGGTATAATGTATACTCCTGATTTAGTGATTGCCTGAACAAGAAGCCATTATAAAAGAATCTATTGAAATAATTGTTAATAAAGATATAGTTTGTAACGATGCACTATCATACGACATCCATAAAGTTTGAAAATAATTTCTGCATAATAGATGAAAGCATGTTTTATTAGAAATTTGAATACCTTTATCTTGCATCCTATCTGCCTACTACCCTTACATTAGAATGATCTCTTCTAGGCGATTCTCGAATAAGCGCAAAGGAAAATAACAACATTTAAATAACCCCCGAATACGATCGTGTGATAGCTGAAAACATTTTGGATTTTTAATACATTTTTAAGATATTTCTTATGTATTTTAAATAATTTTATATATATGTATGCAGCTACAAGTAATTTTAGTACATTTATTTGTGCTGTTTTTATATAAATTTTAATTATTTACTCAATGCGAATTCAGCAATAGAATTTTAACTTTAATTTACTTTAGAGATAATGTCCAAAAATGTGACATTTCTCCTCAACCCTTTGCATTTACTCAAAAAATCTTTATATGAAACATACTACAATTTATCTAAACCTCGTATTTTATATAAAGCTCGGATAATCGCCGATTCTATTCCAGCAAATAAAGAATTAAAAATATTATTGTCTTACCTTATTTTCCTAAAATAAGTACACAAATTTCTCGTACTCTCAATAGGCTTAGTTTTAAAGTTGTTTCCTCTCCAACCAATAAAATTTCTTTCCCCAATATTAAAGATCCTATTGACGACCATAATACCTGGGGCATTCACAGAATTTTTTGTGAGTGCGGCTTCTGTTACTTGGGCAGACGAAGCGAGCACTTAGAATTAGGCTGAAAGAACACCAGAATTACGTTAGAAAGCAGGAATTTGAGAAATCTACAATAGCGAAACATTGTTGGAATTCCAACCACCAGTATATTTATGCAGAAGCTAAAATTATTCAAAAATGTAACTCAGTTTTTGATCTAGACTTTTACGAAGCTCACTATATTTATAAACATACTTTTTCCTTGGTGAATGATATGACCAGCACTCCTTTTCTTTCACCAGTGTGGAGGGATCCTGCGCAGTGACTCTTTTTCAGTTAGTTCTGGTCAATTACGTCATTTCTTTTAGATATATGAACTCTTGTTTCCGCCATTTCAATCAGTTCATAAGTCAGTACTCGGAGCTATAACCGAGGGGTTCTTCGAACCCATTTTAATTGTTTGTTTGTTTCTTTTCCTCACTGAGGAAGGGGATCCAGGAATCCTCGAAACGATCGTATGGAATTTTTTGCAGTTCTGTACGTTATTTGTGCGTACGTTATTTGTGCGTTGTTAAAGATTTTAGCTTTTTTATTCCCTTTCGATTTTGGGAAGATACAAATATTTGAAAATGAAATTTCGAAATGTGTACTTCGATAAGAGAAGAAAATAACTGAATGTTAAAAATTATTTTTTTAATAATTTGAAATGTTTATTTACAGGGGTGAAATGTTACTCTTAATATAAAGATGTAAAAACAATTTTTTTTATATATGACTTAGTAACATTTAAGTTAAAAATGACTTATACTTTCTAAACGCATTATTTTACTCATGAAAGTGTTTATGGTAAAAATTAAATTCAGCTAAAATGCATAAAAGCGTACTTCTGCCGTTATTTAATGATTATGTAAAGTCGATCTGGGTAACTGAGAACAGGTGCCTTTGAGCATTTTAGCAGAGACGAATCGAACTAAGATGGCAGTAAACTTGGAGAAGTTATCAGCTGTTTTCACCTTTTCTAGCGTTATCCGATTAAATTTGTTTATGTTTGATATAAGTGTTATCACAAAAGTCTGCTAAGCAAAGTTTTGCCTTGTCTTGTTTTTTTCATCTGGGCGCATAAAGTGGAATAAGTGGTAGTAGAGTTGTATAATTTCTTTTGAAGTCCATAACTGTTATACTAACGTGTTTCTGCGCAATGTGAGACGTTTTATTTATCCACAATTCTTTTCTACAATTAGCCCAAAACATTCTGTGAGGTAATTGGAAACACTTTATAATTAGGATTTTTTTTCCTAGAGATAAATTGCGTATATTTTTACATCTTTAAAATTCTACAACGATTGATAATTGTGCTACATTCTTTTTGAGTTAAAGGAAAGGGGGGTATGCAGTGAACCCATGTGAGGAAACGAAATGGTAACAGCTGCTAACTTGAGGACTTGCACGATGCTGTTTCTGCTGTTACGAATTAAATAATGAGATTCAGAGAAGCTCTGACGTTTGAAGAGGTATTGGAGAGATTCAATGAAGCTGAGGCAATTCAAGATACTAAGGGAACTAATAAGGAAAAGGATGAATCTCTTGATCATAAGAATAATTCATAATTGCGGGAGAAACTGTATGAACATTAGGGCTGCACTATATAAGAGATTTAATATCGCAATATATCAAGGAGTTAATATTGATATTTGTGATATATCCCGATAACTACCTAAAATTGTGCAAGAATAGAAATTTTTCTAATTTCGAAACATATATGGTATAGTAGCAGCAATTTAAGTAAAACTGATCTAGATAGCAACGAATCAATCAATGTCTTTTACCTATATATCTACACAGCATCATTAAAATAAGTATGTATATTTATACAAAAAATATTTTAGAAAAGAAACCAATGTTTAATATCTGTTTGCACTTTTACTATTTTTTGCAAAGTATTTTCCTTCAAAAATAGTATGTTTCCTATTCTTCCTACTTTATGCATTATTTATCAGTGACATTTTAGCTATTTAAGTACTTTCCGAATAACTGAGAAAATTATTAAATACAGACTAAAATAAAACATTCTTAAGTGGAGGACGTTGACAATTTTATTTTAATTAACACAGGAAAAGAGGAAGCTCAGGAAAAACTAAAATTAACTTAGTGCCACATGTCGTGCTAATTAATATACTTGCTATTAAATACACTGTAAAAAAATTCCGTTAAAATACGGAAATTGTACTGGCAATCGAGACACCAGTACTGTTTCCGTATTTTAACGGAATTATTTTCCGTAAATTCCAGAAAAAATTCCATTTTTTCACAAAATTTACTTGTAAAAATTCCATTGAAATACGGAAATAGTACTAGCGTCTCGATTGCCAGTACAATTTCCGTATTTTAACGGATTTTTTTTTTCACAGTGTAGGTTTCAGTGGATGATAGATGCAACAGAAATGTTGCTTTTCAATCTTTCTTTAAGGAATCAATTCATTCTTAATAGAAAAAACCCTGTATTTATATCTCCCTACCTATTTACTACAAGAAAACAACGTTGAAACCTTTTAAAATATATATATAAATACTCAAATCACACTTGAGAATAGTTTTTTACTAATTTAAATTTTGTTTTTTGATAAATATTCATAGCTGAAAATTTTCAAGATAGGATATATTAAATTCACTCGAGAAAACTTCGTTGTAACGAAAAAAAAATACGACACGACAAAGAAGAAAGTCAATATGAATAAGCATTACTGACAGTGAAGCTCTTTTTAAAAGCAATTAATCATCACAGTGAACGACTACGTCAACCTTGGACTTTTCACAAACTTGGCTATAAACAAAAGGGAAAACTTTCCCATTAGCGAACTCTGCTTGGTTGCTTGCAAGCCGAGCATTCCATCTTTATAGGTATAAACTCGATGATAACCAGCTATCTTCCGTATCAAACGTGACAATGAATAACCAATGCTCATGCGGGATTATTCATTATGTATCAATTATCTGGTGTTATTAGAATATGTGAAGGCCAATCACATTTACGAGATAAGAAAGGATGATAAGTGTTATTCAGTATTACACAAAGATTCCAACGAACTTCAGGTTTACAGTGAAGGGATAGATGTATTGCAATAATTGGAATAATTTCTATTAGAGATAATCAGCGGAAAGGAAGATTATCGATGTAGATTTTCTGTTTTGGATAGGAGGTTAAAGACATTGGAATAGAATTTTTTTCTTCGGGGCTCTGGCGGTGAGGACAAATATTATTATTTTATTGAGTTTTGAGATATTTGGCGATATTTTCTTCGGTGCTCGTGTCGTAATTGCAGTGTTTATTAACACAGTTATTTTATTGGGATACATCAACAGAGTCAAAGTTTAGTTATTGTTGCTCCGATAGTTAAGAAATATCAACATCTGTCGATATATCGATAAATAATCTAGCCCTAATTAAGATGTACTGGTAGAGGAAATTGAGGAATAGCAAGAAGAATTCGTCAGTGCAGAAATCTAAGACCTGTGGTAAAGCACAAGGGTAGTTTTAAAAAGGAAGGCAACTTCCCAGAAGAGCAAGAAGCAAATAATAACGTGACAGAAAAAGTAGCCTGAGAGTTGAACATTATGGCAATGGAAAAGAAGACGGAAAAATTTTAACTCTGTGGATTTTTCATCCAACATGATGGAGATTGCCGCTCAAGATACTGGGAAAAAAAGTTTCAAGACCATAAATTTGATGACTTAAAAGTAAACATGTTTGTACTCGTTGATACTATTGGAGATATACGTAGAATTGAAAACGCATTATGCTTTTGTTTACCTGATCGAAGACGTTGACAGAAATAAATAATTTAGATATTACCTCTAAATTCTTTGTCAATTCTGCTAAATAAAGTTTGTTATGGTTGACAATGATGAAAGCGTGCCATTGTCAAAAAGCCCAGTTCATAGCTATCATTCCCACTTCCTTGGTAGAGAACGAAAGTAGGAAATTAATATATATATTTCGAGTAATACAAATGTTTAGAAAACTTAACTTTAAATGGAATGTTCCTAAGTTTAAATCAAAAATGCGTTGAGAGTTTTCGTATATTTCGGAATTTTGAATGCAGTTGACTTGTGCAGCATTGTTTTATTTCTTGCTTGTTTTTCAGTAATAAAAATTTCATTCATTTGAATGACGACCATTTTTAAACCAGAAATTGTCTCTGAAAAGTTATTATTAGAACAATATAAAACCCCACTATGGGATAATTGTGAACAGGACACTAACAATAGGAAAGCAGGATAGAAAAAATGTTGGACGAGAGCTTATACAATGTAATATTACCTCGATCCTACTTGTTCCTGCTGTCAGTTAACATGTGTTCAAATACCCGAGTTTTGTGGAATAATTGGAAACATGAAGGGGTAATGGAAAAAAGCAATAAACTCCGTTGAGAATAAATATATTAAATTTAAAAAATCAAAAAACCCGACTGCGTAAAAAGCGAACTAATTAATTATTTCACATCAATATGAAACTATTTATTATATTACTTACCTTTTTTTATTTACTTGTATTGATGACTTTTAAGTTGTGTTTAATTATTAGTCCCTATCTACAAACACTGTTTTGATTAGGCCTATAGATGTCTATTAAGAAGGTTAGAGTTACAGTAAAGGTAGAGATCCGAAGTACAGAACTTCCAGGCTGTGTGATATTTAAACGGAGCTTCTGACTGCAAAATGGTTAAAGAAACATCGTCTTCATTTTGAAAGACCTATCCAATGATATGCCACTCAATAGGGTATGTAATTTTTTTTCGTCTCTACCACTATTTTGTAGTTTACGGTCGCCATTTTGAATTTATAAAAATAAAACCTAGCCTATAACCATCGGACTTTTAAGACGAATCGATAGAGACCTCATTCATTAAAATCCATCCAGCCGTTGGGCTCTTTCGAGGGTATAAAGAAATCCACATACACAGATACGCTTGAAACACATAACCCTTCTTTTCAGTCGGGTAAAAAGTGGTTAAATTTGGGCAAAAGGTAATGAAAAGAACGTATTACAAGGAACATCTTTCTGCAGTCTTAAAAAAATGAATAACAGATGCAGATGTAGTAGGGGACAAACACAAAAATCTGAAATTATGTTTCCAATTACCCCGACTTACCCTATAACTTATTTTTAACTAGTTCTGTTGCATTTATCCAACTAGACATTGAGTACACTGTTTTCCCTTTATCCTAATTTTTTTCCAATCTTCCTATCTGAATATTTTTACCCGACTGAAAAGAAGGGTTATGTGTTTCAGGCGTATCTGGGTTTGTAGATTTCTTTATACCCTCGAAACATCCCAACCGCTGGATGGATTTTAAGGAATGAAGTCTCTATCGATTCGTATTAACCGTCCAACGATTATACGCTAGGTTTTGTTTTTATAAAATCAAAATGGTGGCCGTAATTTACAAACTGGCGGTAGAGACGAAAGAAAATTTTTACACACCCTATTGAGTGGCACATCTTTGGATAGGTCTTTCAAAATGAAGACTATGTTTCATTGACTATTTTACAGTTAGAAGCTCCGTTAAAATATTATACAAATTAGAAGTTGTGTAGGTAAGATCTCTAGCTTTACAGCAACTCTACCATCATAGACATCTATAGGCCTCATCCAATCAGTGTTTATAGATAGAAATTAACAATTAAACACAATTTAAAAGTTATGAATACAAGTAAACAAAAAAAATATGTAAGTAATATAAAAAATAGTTTCACATTGATGAGAAATAATTATTTCGCTTTTTATGCAATCGGGTTTTTTGATTTTTTAAATTAAAATGATTTATTATATTTATATTAATTTATTAGGTTATTCATAGAAAATATTATATTTTCGTCTTACTTTTGCAGTTTGGATATCAACAGAAAATTAATAATACAAAGAACTTTACGAATGACAAGAAAAGATAATGAAATATTAAATATATATTTTTTTTTACATTTTATAAGAATTTACAGACATAGACTAAAAAAAATTAAAACATGTTATTCCAGTCTAAATTACAAAAGAAATAAAAAAGTTGTTGTCTTATTCTAAGTAACTGCTCATTCTTTTTCAGAAAACATAGGTATTCACATTGTTTCTAACCTTTTTTGTCATACTCAAAAAGATTTCTTTACCTTACCAAATATTTTACTTTTCATGCAAGGCAAAGAAAGTTTCCTTTTGTTGTTTTGCTGACATAGCATTTCGCTTTGTTTTGTTTTCCACTTTTTGCATTTTCTAAAATATTTTTCATTCTTGGATAAAATGCAATTTTCCAGATTTTTTTTTTTTTTTTGCCGTTTAAAATAAAATCTTCAGAAAAAGTCCGAATTAGTGATTCATAAAAAGAAAAAGAAAGTAATACTAACAAAGGCTTTCACATTCTCTGTATTTTATCATATCACTTAAATTAATATTAACTTATAAGTTCTAGTTTACTTTTTTTTTCTGAAAACTATTATGAAGACACATATGATTCATGAATAGGAAAAAAAAAAGAAACAAAGAAAGAAAAAGAATTAAATTAAGTGCTGAACGGTGCTTAACAGCAAAGCAGCAATAAGGGACTTCCTAATTGTTGACAATTTATCATCCGGTCTATAGATGGAACGTCTTGTCATGTTGTGAGACATTGGAGATAGAGTAAATGTCGTTAGAAGTTGCTTAAAAAGTAAATGACAATAGAAATGAAAAATTTAAAGAATTTACCAATTTAAATAAATTAAAAAGAATAAGATTAATAAGAAAATGTTGAAATAATTAAGTCAAGGCACGAGAAAAATGTTGTATATTTAAAAATATTATGGTTGAAGATAGAGTATAGTTGTAGTTACGAAAACTACGAAAATTATAGTTGAAAAAGTTGAAAAAAATCAAAGTTAGTACAAGTTCAGAAATTACAGTCACCAGAGCAGGGTAAGTATAGCTATTTGGAATGCGGCAAGACACTTTAACAAAAAATAAAAGGCAAAACGAACGATGCGAAGAATTTTTGCCGTGGAGCCTGGGACCTATGTCCCACATCCCCGGATACTGAGCAAACTAGGATGCATAACAAGGTGTATGTGACTAGGTAGCAGTGAAAGCATAAAAAATGGGGGGTGGGGGGGTGGCTACGACTTAGGTTCTTGAGTTCAATTGAAAAATAAAAAGAAAAAGAAAAGAAAAAAGAAAAATAAATTAAAAAATAAGACTTTAAATTGACAAAAAATTGATTAAAAAATTTGGAAAAAAATAGTATTTTTTTTTAAATGCCTTTACCTAGTACCCCTAAACAGACGAAGAATTCATAGGGTGCGCGCAGAAATAAGCCTTGAAAAAGGCTCTTTGCAACACCATAAAAAGGTAAAAGAGTTACTAACTCTTAATTTAAATCTTTTTTTTTTCGAAAATTTCTGATTCAAATTAATTAAACAAAATACGAAGGCTACCACCTATGCTTTTGCTCATGCCTGAATGATTCAATCGGATATCAAAATAACTCATTATACCCATAAGTAGATGAAATATACAAATATACCGAGTGTCCTAAAAAGGACTGACTGATTTTAAAATTCAATAACTCGCAAACGGTGACAAATTTAAAAAAAATTCTTGCAGGAGCGTTATGTATGATATCAGAATTTTTTTACCGTGATTCTCCAATTTAGTTTGAATTACAAACAATAGGTGGCGCTGCGATCAATAGGTGCAAAATCCAGGTCCGGTTTTTTGTACTCCGGGACCTACTCAATACATTTTAATCTCCTTTTTTTATCATGGGAGAAGAGAAAGGCCAAAAAATCTAGCTTGAATTTAGCACCTATTGCTTGCAGAGCCAGCTATTGTTTGTAATTCGAACTAAATTTGAGAATTGCGGTAAAAAAATTCCTGACATCATACATAACCATCCTGCAATATTTTTTTAAATATCTGTCACCGTTTGCGAGTTATTGAATTTTAAAATCAGTCAGTCCTTTTTAGGACACCGGGTATATCACTACGCACATTACGCATTAAAGTTAGTTTGCGAGGGCGTAGATTCGACGGAATATTCTACGCGCAAAATAAACCAGAAAGGGCTGGATGCCTGTCACATTACCGCTGTACAAGGATATTTGTCAATTTCGCAAATACCACAATGGAGATCTGCAGTAATATATTCCAGCCTCCCAAGTGAAATAAAACCCAAAGTTGATAATCAATAATCTTTTATAAAGCTGTTTATCCAAGGCTTTTTAGATCTCTATTTAGGAGTACTGGTTCCTGAAATTTCTATTGTATAAGGCGTGTTCAAATCAAAGTGATTCGAAGCGTCGCATGCAAACAGTTTTCAATGTATTTTCGTGAAACAAACGTGATGGGCGAATGTGTATGTACCACGCTTGCGCAAGCGTAAGCAGATTTCTGATAACTTCATTCGTAAGAACGTGGCATTCAGTTAAAAAAGGCTGATGCGGATGCAACTGCATCCAAAACGGACCAGCGAGCTGTAATTAAGTTTTTAGCACAGGAAGGGTGTAAACCAGTGAATATTCATCACAGAATGCTGGCTGTGTACGGTGACACGTGTGTGTGAAAGCCTCGGTGACGATTTCACAACTTAGTGGGCCTGACCGGGGCGCGGCAAATCCGTTGTCTCCTGTCGACCGTCGCTAAACATTCTCGCCCACCTCATCACCTTGCGCTTTGACACACATGTGTCACCCTATACAGCCAGCATTCTGTGATGAATATTCACTAGCTTACACCCTTCCTGTGTTAAAAACTTAATTACAGGCCGCTGATCCGTTTTGAACGCAGTTGCATCCGCACCAGCACTTTTTATCTGAATGCTACGTCCTTACGAAAGAAGTTATCACTAATCTGCTTGCACTTTCGCACGTACGCGTGGTGCATACACCATCACTATCGCTTTTATTTCACGAAAATACGTTGAAAACTGATCGCATGCGACTCTTCGAATCACTTTCATTTAAACACACCTAATACTATGCTACGGTTGTTTGTGTAATAGTGTTTTCGCACACTCCTGTAAAGTTTTATTTATTTTAGAATTTTCTCGCAATAAATATTGTGCTCTCCTAAGGACTTTTCTTTTACTTTACTAACTTCCAGCTCCATAGCCAAAATATACAGTTAGTCACATATAATATAATTAATTTTAGAGTTCAAGAGGTAAATGCTTTTTTAAATGTCAATTTAATTTATAAGCACTCCGACTAGCTGTTGTTAAAATGATTGCAATTACATGTGAAATGCACTTTGATTCAATGGAAAAAAACACAAACTGCATTTAAATTTAACCTTTTAGCGGGCTTGCTGTAATTTTTTGGACGAATTGGCGCAAGTTGTATTTTTTACACAGATTAATTATGTTATTAAAAATGTAAATCATTTCGTAATAGTAATATGACACACGTTAGTAAAGCATTTCTACACATTAATACTAAAAAAATAACTTTTAGTTAAGGCTTCATCATAGCTGCTAATCTTCACCCCCTTACTTTTGAATACCACGATTTCCTAACAGTAATCTTTGTCTTATTTCATCGCAGAACTTATATCAATAAATAAAGCAAATACATCCTTTCGGAAATTGTGGTCATAAAAAACAGAAGGTTTGATAGTTATGTGCCGTACCCAGAAGTGCAAAGTCTCCGGCATTTTGGATACCAGTACATATTTTAATACGGAAAATGTTCTTTAAAAAAAATTGAAACATTTGGAAGATTTAAAAGAACAATATCTTCTCTATGATAATAGTGGTGTGAAAAAAGCCGGAGGTGTGGCATTTCTGCGTACCTTTTTAAATAAAATTTACGTCAGCACGCTTGCTGAAAGGTTAATGTAATTTTAGTTGTGTATATATGTGCATATTACTTTTATGTAACAACTATGTTTGTTTAAGTTAATTTAAGCGATATATTGTATGGTAGAGTTTTGAAAAGAAAATACCTAGCATTTTCACAAATCCTGAGAACCGCACATAGTCACTACCCTTAAACTACGCATATTTTAACTCACGATCGTCGCACGTCTCACTAAGTTCTTTTTAATGCTCTCCAACATAATTTTAAAGTGTTTATGACTTTGGTGTATCTGGCCGTCTGTTCGCGCTCTAACTGTCGTAGATATACTCGAATTGCTCTGTAATTTTAATACGTTATTGTCAATTACTATAACAGGATCCCTACTGAAAATGCAGATTGTAACATTTATAGTTCATTTACAGGGGCAGCCAAAATAATCCGTTATATTACGGTCGATGCAAAAAATCGTTTGAAATGCATTTTGATCATGCTGCATCATTTCAAACTTAATGAAATGGGTATGCACTTATGAAGTGCACTAACACATATATTCTGTGGAATATGGGGTTCAAAGCATTTAGTATTTATAGAGTTACACAAAAGAATTCCATTACATAATGGTCAACGGAGTTAAACTTTTTGTCACGTATTTTAATTATGTTACGTTAATTCAAAAATACTGGGATTCAGCGACATATATTCACTTATATGGGTCCGTCGCGCCCGAGCCCACCCAATAATTTTAAATCCTAGCGTGCGCAATTTCTATAGTTCTATTTCGTTATTATTTTATTATGTATTTTTTACTCTGGAGAAAAAATTATTTTGCCATTGACCCTCTGTTTTAGTTCCTTGACTGACACCCATAAATCCCAAATGACTGAAATGTTTTGCTCCATGTTTAAAATTTTTTCAATTTCAATTTGTAGTCATATGCAAGGTGTGGTGATATTATAAATATGGTATATATGGTATGATTAAATATTCTTAACTTTTCCTTTTCTTTAGCCAAGTTAGGCATTTTATAAAGTTTACTAAAACCAAAGGAGAAAAACGGAAAAATAAAAAGTAAGGGCAAGAAAGATGCAAGTCAAGATGATAATAATGAAAAAATGGATTACACGTAACGCAGACGTTCTTTGCAAGGGATGTTTAGAAAACTACTCCAAAAAAGAGGAAGTGTAATTGACTTCGTTCAAATGTCGTCACAATTTATGACTTCGTTCAAATTATGTCAAATGTAGTTACATAAAGACTGTACTTTATTCGACACCTTTTGTGTAGATTGTTTTGGAAAAAACAGGTGTATTAAACCATTCGTGACCATGGGTACATATAAGCACTTTCAAAAAGAACATACAGAAATTGTTTTTGGCACCAGTAAAAAAGAAAACTAAAATTTGTGTTCTTTAATTAGAGCATTTTCATGATTATTTAAGTAAAGGTAATTTCTTTTTAAAAAGTTGTGCCAACCGAATAAAATTTGTGCAAAAGCCACCGGTCCCGAAAGTGTTAAAAATAAATTTTTAACACAATTTTACTTTTATTCTTTTCCCTCTCTAATACATTGGTGTTACGTTGTTGCTAAAATAACAATTAAAATTTAATGTAAAAAATATATACAAGTCGATAATTTTAATAGTGAAAGTAGGCAAACAATTATTAATGTGAATCCACTAATGCGTTTCATTGTACTCATTTAGTCTCTTTTTGTTATTATATCGTTAATTATAGTCCAGATATGAACATATTTTTTAAATATTTTTATTTATAATTTCATTTTGTTCTCATTACAAACGCGGCATAACTACCGCACAAGTGCAGCATCTCAGCCTGAATGTACGGGTGACGCACCGCAGTGTAATGTTTTAGAAAAAAATTGTTAATAATATTAATTATTTATTTTGAATTTTTTTGTCGGAGTACACGTGTTGTATATTTAACATTAAATAGCACAGCATGATTTTTTTTTTTTTTATGTCCACCATGGGATTTTATACACAAACTCAAAAAAATATGCGGCATAAATCCCGGAATTACTTTATAACTAAATTACGGAGTATGTATAAATGCCATAGATCATCTACTGGGCTACACAAAAGAATACGTTACTGAATAAGAATGGGAATTGCTTAAAGGGGATTTTTAATTGAGTTGTGTATTTGCAAACTGAAGTATATTTAGCATACTAATTGATGTTTGTATATTGTAAATAAAATCATATATAGGCACACAAAGAATTCGATAGAAGACAGCTTAAGGATAATAATTTCTAAAAGTGATTTCAATAGTTTGCAGCATGTTTTTTGCCTGAATTAAATTTTTGCTTAATATATAGCGTGTATAAAACATCTCTACGTAATATACAGAACTGTTCAAAATAATTCAAGTACTTTTCCATAAAAGAATTGAAGTGCTTTTCCGGCTATAAACTCTAATTGGTGAATCCTGTTTTTAAATATGTTATACGTTTTTTAAATCGATTATTTGGGTCTCTTATTTACCTTATTACACACTGAAATATTGTTAAAGCATTCTGGAAGTGTTGGAAAGTGTTTCATAATCTATGCTTGACAGATGATTTATCTTCCTTGTTTTATATTGCAGTTAGCTCTTTCTAACCATTAAGCCGGGTAAAATATTCGAAATTTATTTTCATATTTATGATTCTTAGCTTAATGAAAAATTAAAACAGATGAATTTCATACTATTACACGAGTACTAATCAAAATATTTAAGTTTCATATTTTCAAAGAGAAAAAGATGTACGAAGTTCTGTTTTCTATTTTTCTTTTACTTCCATTGCCGCCCTCAACCATTTTTCCTAACGGCATACCAAAACTGTGAAATAATTTGTTGAAAAACTTAAAATAGAAAAAAGATTTCTAGATATTTTGTAGATAGTCTCGCCTACGCAAACAATTACCGGAAACAAATGATATGGATTTTTAAAAAAACTTCATAGAAACACAATAAATTATCTATAAAGTACAAAAAATGTTGTATGAAATGATGTATGGAAATGAAAAATCTCGCACAAAATATTTACAGCAAAGAAGGCCGCTTTTATTTAAATATCATGAAAATTTTTACAGAAAATTTTATGGTTTGATTTCTATGGCTTATTTTATTATTTATTCTGTTAACTGATAAATGATTTTTTTATAAATTCCTCAGCCGCAAGTGGGAGTAAAATTCACCACAGAAATCAAAGAGAAACATGAAAATTTTACATTTAAACTTTTTATTTTGTCTTGTAAATGTGACTGGTCTAGTGTAACTAGATTTTTAAACTGAAGTTGTTGTTTTTTCTAGGTATTCAATTACCAGATTACATACCGATACTTTGTACGTCTATTACTTTATGAATCATTAAGCCGCTAAGGGGTGAAAATGTTCTTTGCACTGTAATATAATTTAACATAAATATAAGAGTTTTTTAATGATTTCTTATTAACCTATACTGCACATACACTGGTTTCCAAAAATTAAGGAAAAATCCCAAAAGGAGCGATAACTCGTTCAAAAAGAAACCTATCCGTACAAAATTTTCATATGTTATTAGCTAAAAGATGCCGAATAAAATTACAAAATGCAAATTATTGGCGCTGCAATCGGATTGGGTCATCTGTGAGGAGCATAAAAATGCATGCTAGAGAGTACGGCTGCAGGTGTCGCTGTGATTATGAGATAAGAAATCTGAGATAGCCAATTCATTAGTATGACCTCGAGGTGTCATTTGTCGCCAGAACTGTAATATACAGCTATTGGAAGATTGGAGGTAGGTCAAAGTCAGACAGAAGTGATCAGATTGTTAAAAGTGAGTCCTTCTGTTGTTCATAGGTTTTGGCAACAATTTCAAACCACTGTTTCGGCCTCCAGAAGGTTCAGCCAAGGAGAGGGAAGAGCTAAGACAAGCACCGATGGTCGATATTTCTGATTATGTGCACGAAGGAATAGAACAGCAAGTACCTCTCATCTTAAAGCCTCCCTTACTGCAACCACTGAAAGGTTGGTATCAGCGTCTACTTTGCATAGCATGAAGTTTGAAGGTAGTCTTTACGCGAGGCGACCAGTCATTTGTGTGCCGCTCACCTCACGTCACCAGAGGGAACATTTAAGATGGGAACATCAGCATGCCCACTGGACGGCTGATCAATGGAGGCGCGTTCTCTTTACGGATGAATCCCATTTTAGCCTTCAAAGCGATAGTATGCATTGTTTGATTTCGAAAAAACAAGGAACACGCTATCATCCAGGAAACATTCGTGAAAGAGACTCATATACGGATGAGTCAGTGTCTGTGTTTGGGGTGGTATCTCTTTGGATGAACGTACAGGCCTCCGTGTCTTTTCACGTGGAACTGTGAATGCTTACGTCTATAGAGATGACATTCTTGATGCTTATGTGCTTCCTTATGGCGGCGCTATAGGTAATGATTTCTCGTTACAGGGCGACAACGCTAGACCGCTCAGGGCTCGCATCGTGAAAGATTATTTTCAGCATCAAACAATTCAGCGCATGGAATTACCAGCTCGATCACCGGATTTGAATTCTATCGAGCATGTTTGGCATACTTTAGAAAGATGTGTTGCTGCTTTCCATCCCCCTCCTCAGACCCTTGTCACACTTACAACTGCTTTACAAGAGTAATGGCTCGAACTTCCCTGCGAACTTATCGATCGCATAATTGACAATATCACATATCGCTGTATGTGCTGTATTGCTTCTAAGGGTGATCATACTCTATATTAAAGGTACTTTGCCTATACCAAACTGACACATTTATTTTGTTTATTTTGTAATTGTATTAATTTCTCAAACACCACGTCTGGTAATTCCTTTTAATGGTATTTTATACCTTACTATGTGTTGTATATTGTGGCTCAATTTTATTAAAATCTACATGTAACATTTTGAGTAATCGCTATTTTTGTTGTTCTTCCTTAATTTTTGGAAACCAGTGAGTTACAACACGTTCCTGTTATTTCTTGTCAGTGTCATGACCCGAAACACAAATCACACAAATCATATTTTCCCATTAAATGCTATGGTAAACAAATCTGCATATTTTGTTTGATAGAACTTGATCGAATTATTCATTTATGAATTTTGTATAGATTGAAGTAAAAAGCTTAAAGCTATTTTTCATTTGGTTGCAAGTAATAACATTACAATAAGCATCTTTAGCTTCATGATAAATTACAGCCAGTGGCGGCTAATGATTGGGTTCTTTGGGGTACTAAATGAATGGCTGACAAATTAATTCTTCTTTTACAACTATTTCTTTAAAAGAAATTTTTAACTTACTGTTTAGAAAAATTTCTACCATTAAAAAAGGACAAAAATTAAAAAATATATATATTATTAAGAAAAGAATAAAATTGTTTAAAATGTACTTTG
Organism: Maratus speciosus; assembly: GCA_963932465.1. Classification (NCBI taxonomy): domain Eukaryota; kingdom Metazoa; phylum Arthropoda; class Arachnida; order Araneae; family Salticidae; genus Maratus; species Maratus speciosus. The sequence continues at coordinate 153,045,169 of OZ010786.1, forward strand.
TGCCCCAAAATATGACAGTTACGAGCCGCCACTACTTACTGGTGTTTTGGGCGAATTTTCGTATTCTCTGTCATGGCTACCGTGGTTGTTCTCGTGAATATTTTTGTTACATTCTTTTAAAAGTCCCACTTTTTAAAACTTCACTGTTATATTAGCGGACTATGGACCTTTATTTGATAAAATTAGACCCAAAAATCGGAAATTATATTTGTACATATTATTAATTTTCAGTTTGTTCTGAGTCATTTGCAAAAAACCGCATGCAGATGCGATTATTTTTCGCAAAGTTACAAGCGTAAACATTTTGCCCATAAATAATTTTTCAGCCCTGTATATATTAAATCTGTTTCTCTCAAAACTGATTTTTCAACGTTTTTAGGCTTTTGAAATGCTCCTTGCGTCTTAATGTTTGATCAATATTCATGAAATTGAGCAGGAAGAATCCTGATATTACTTAAAAAGAAACTGTGCATGTATTTTAAAATTGGACTTCATTAAGATCATTAAATTTGATTTTGAACTTATGAAGAGGCAAAATTTTGATGAAAATCGATATGAAATTCAGAAAAAAATCTCAAAAACAAATAGAAAAAAACTATTCATGGGATTAAATAATCGATGCACAGATTTGTTTGAAATAGATTTTTAAGTGATTAAAATGCAAGATTGAGGCAATATCTCAAAAATTATGACACCTGAAGCATTTAAAAATTTCGTTTTAAAATTTAATTTTTTTAAATCTTAATAATCAATTATAACAATATTGAAAATTTCTTTTAAGGTGTTCTGTATACTTATGGTGAAATGTATATTTCCACAAAAAATAATATGTCTGTGAATGAAAATTAAAAGAAATATTTTTTAACGTTCACCGTCCTGTTAAAGGACAATCCTGGTGCAGTGGAGATATTTTTTTCGTATTAGCCTTGATATTCTTTTTATAGCTCGTAAAAAGCGTGAATTTTTTAACATTGTTTAACACTATTTCTACCACGATTCTCTATATACTTATTTCTACGAAAAAGTGTCTTTTGACACCTTCGCGTTTGGATGAAAATAGTTGTCAAAACTGTTGGAATTTCAAATTATCAGTTAAATATAGATAATTTGAGCAATATATTTATTAATACATTGAGGCGTATTTATTAGAGATTGTTTAATGAGGTTGTAAATTCTAGCTTAATTCATCAATCTTCAAAATATAAATCTACACAAATGTAATCAAACATGTTTTACGTCAACAGGAACAATAATTTAAAAACACATCTTTTTCATATTTTTATTTTTATTAGAAAGGTAATCAAAATTTTAATATTATTACCTTAAAAATTTTTCAGTCTCGTATATAAAAATTAAATCTTTGTAACAATAACAAACAGTAATAATATAAACATCAGTGTAATAAAATTCTTTCGCTATTCAAACCACAGTTTTTACACGAATAAAAGCAAAATTCATGTGTATTAAACTCACTACTAGAACTGGAGAACAAAACATGTTATTCAATTTTTAGAACTAGTCACTGCAATGATCTAAACTGAAATGCAACATGGCAGAATACAAGCGAATATCAAACTTATGCATCAACTTCTGTATTTTCCGTTACAACTGAAATCGGGATTCTCTAATCTGATTATAATGATATGATGCTGTAAAATAATGTTGATATTTATATGTAAAGTGGTTTAAAATTGTAAATTATGAAATCTTCCGAAATTAGGAATTATCAATACTAAAGTGTCAAAAGACACCTCATGGTAGAAATAGGTATATCCTATGCACATATTTGAAACCATGATGAACTGGAGGAAAATGATATCGCTGCATTAATTTAAGAACTATTGCACGAAAAGTCGAAAAATTAATTGTGGAGAAATGATTAAACTTGGAGAATAATTTTAAGTTAAATCTGAAAGGTGTCTTTTGACACCTCTTGGTAAAAATAGTGTTAAATAATGAACCTTTCGTAATGAGCAAATTTTATTGTTTTAACACGTTCCTATTTTAACCATACTATAGTATCAAGTGTAATCGACGTAAGGTAACGTCTGTAAGGTAACGTTATTTTTTGGACACAAACTAAGCTGGGAGAAAAACATAGCATTCCGGGGGCTAAAAAAGGATCTTTTTAGGTAGATTTCGTAAGAAATACTACCTATTGCAGTCGTTACCATGGTGCGACTTTTGAAAAATTCCTTCGTAACTTTTTATTATAGGACCACAGGAACCCAAAACCACCCCTAAAAAGTTATATATATATATATGTATGTACTAAATTTTGTCCGCACGATAAAAGTCGCAATTATGCATGTATCGTCTTCAAACTCGCCAACAACTTTCAAATGGCTAATATCTCGGCGGGGATTGAAAATGGGCAAAATCGGCCCAAGGGAATGGAAATGGGGAGGGTTCAAAATTTTGAATACCGCCTTAACATGATTCTGATAAAACCAGCTCTTACACAACAATGACAGGAAAAAATAAATATTTTTCGTTATAGCAGTTGCCAACAATTAAAAAAAAACTATAAAATTCTCACCACAACAACTGCTTTTCTTTTGCAAGAATTTCACGCGAAAAATTAAATTAAATAAATAGTTAGACGAATTGAAAGCAAATTGAATATTAGGTCATAAGTTTTCTAGAGCAAGATTTCCGCATGAAAACTCAAAATGAAATAAATAGTTTGACAAATTAAAATATATATATACTATATATATTGCATCATATTAGAAATTAAATGGACCTCAGCAGGTGAATATGTAACGCCTTGTGAGTTTGAAGAAACGTGTTAAAACATGATAAAAACCCGACTATGGAAATATTAACTTATTTTAACACTTTGAGGCTCCCTGAACTTGCTTTAGCTATTTTTTAAACCTATTCCATATACATGCGTGTGTGTATTCGTGTATATTAGGATTTTCACAAAATGTTTAGCTCCCTAGATTTCATTCTTAGTGAAGGAACTGGGTTTATCTCTATCTTGATTTAAGTTTTGTTGGTGAATTTAGCACTTAACTTCGAAATCTACCTCCGCTTGCAGGCCCGAGCCGGCAGGGAATTTTTAGGTAGATTTCGTAAGAAATACTACCTATTGCAGCCGTTACCATGGTGCGACTTCTGAAAAATTCCTTCATAACTTTTTATTATATGACCCCAGGAACCCAAAACCACCCCCACCTAAAAAGTTTATATATATATATATTTATGTATGTACTAAATTTTGTCCGCACGATAAAAATCGCAATTATGCACGGATCGTCTCCAAACTCGCCAACAACTTTAAGATGGCTAATATCTCAGCGGGGATTGAAAATGGGCAAAATCGGCCCAAGGGAATGGAAATGGGGAGGGTTAAAAATTTTGAATACCGTCTTAAACAAGATTCTGATAAAACCAGCTCTTACACAACAATGACAGGAAAAAATAAATATTTTTCGTTATAGCAGTTGCCAACAATAAAAAAAAAACACCAAAATTCTCACAACAACAATTACTTTTGTATTGAAAGATTTTCACGTGAAAAAATAAATTAAATAAATAGTTTGACGAATTGAAAACAAATTGAATATTACGTCATAGGTTTTCTAGAGCAAGATTTCAGCATGAAAACTCAAAATGAAATAAATAGTTTGACGAATTTAAAAAAGATAATAAAAAAAATATTGCGTCATATTGGAAATATAATGGACCTCAGCAGGTAAATATGTAACGCCATGTGAGTTTGAAGAAACATATTAAAACATGATAAAAACCCGACTATGGAAATGTTAACATATTTTAACACTTTGAGCCGGCAGGGAATTTTTAGGTAGATTTCGTAAGAAATACTACCTATTGCAGTCGTTACCATGGTGCGACTTCTGAAAAATTCCTTCATAACTTTTCGTTATATGACCCCAGGAACCCAAAACCACCCCCACCTAAAAAGTTTATATATATATATATTTACTAGCTGCCTTTGCCCGCTACGCTGGTCGGTTTTTCTAAAGAAATCTTGAATGAAACAAAATAGATCTGTGAATTTGATCATGCGTTTTAAAGCAATATGGACATTTACCTGGTGTATTCAACCGAATAACTGAAAGCAATATGAATGTCATTACGCTATTATATCTTTTATTGAGTCATACAACATTTAGACTGTTAAGGACCAATTTCTTTAGTTGATCTGTTAGTGTAGGATTCGATAAAGAACAATAGAAGAATATGTAATATACTAAAAGCGTTCATGAAAAATTATCAATGCAAGTCTCATCAGAATCTGTTAATTGGACTTATTGAAAAGGCTGATCGTTCATAATAATTGGGTTCGCCTGATTCTAGAACTTTCATCTATAATTCTACAATCAAGCAACCTAACAACCAAGCAACAGCAAATGATATGTGCTTTATACTAAAACATTCACTGAAAAATTAACTAACCGATAAAGTTACATCGAAATCCACTTTGCAGAATCTTTTAAACTGGAAAATATACCGAAACCTTCCATAAAAATTATCTAATTAACAGTTTAAATCCCATAAAAATTCATTCAGTGGAACCTTTAAAAAAAGCAAATCTTTCAAAATTGGGTTCATCTGATTTAGAACTTTCCACATAATTATTTAACTAAGCAACGTAGAACGTTATGTTTTATACTAACATCTTTTCTGAAAAATTATCTAACTAACAATTTAAGTCCTGTCAAACTCTATTCAGCAGAACTCAAGATATAAGCGGTCGGATTGAAATTTCTCTTTGCATTATATATATATTGAGATAACTGAATATAACTTTCATAATCGCGTTAACCTGATTATAGAACTCTCTGAGAGGTAGGGGTAGGTATATACTGCATCACTTGTGAATTTTTTAAGGAACTCAGCTCAACTTCCATAAGTATAGCATATATACTCTCTAGTATACCCTATCTCTGTAGCGTATATCTTCCAATTTTCTTTACAGTACCACTGAGAACTTTTCCCACATAGCTCCGTAACTAAACAACACAGAATGATATGATATTAAATATTGAAAAAAATCCCTGAAATATTATCTAACTTACTGTGCATTTAATTAGCTGACTTGAAATCTTTCATAATCGAGTTCACCTAATTTTAGAGCTCTCGTAGCAACTTAGAATGATGGTCTTTGCATTAAACCATTTATAAACCAAATTTACTATTTAACAGTGTAAGTTCTACAAAATTCTATTCAGTAGAATCTGAGTTATAGTCATATTTACAATATTTATTGCTCATTAAACCTTTTTTCTTTACATCTGAAATAAAATCAGTAACTGTTTTGGTATTGCCCTGTTATGCCAACACCATTGTCACCAAGCTTAATAGTTGGCACAAAAATGAAATGATACATTTGAAAAAAATAATAATTTTGTTGATAAAAAAAAATCAGCATTTAAAAATATAATTTTTGAAAATTACAGACTTTGACCTACCATTTTTTTAAAATCAATAATAAAAATAATGGTACTACTTGGTTATCCCGCCGACTAAAAATCTATTGCCAAACTATAAGTTTAAATGCCAATAATGGTTGATCGTAAATGTCCTATTCACTTGACTTTAAGCAAGTTACACGTATTTACGTCATCGGGTGATTTTTATTTCGACGTTTTAAATGTATTTTTATTAATGTTATACTAATTTATTTGTTCTTTCGTAAAATAAAAATTATGTCAATTTGTATAATTTGGCGAAATTGGTCGACGGGTACCAAAATAAATACTTAAAATATAAGAATAAATAAGTATTTTGCAAGTAATAAAATAAAGTCAATTTAAACTGCAGTCTTGAAATTGTAAATGTCTTTTACTACTGGCGTACGTAGCATGGCGTACGTAATACGGATGTCTCACAATGCAGTAAACATTTCATTCTTTCAATGAAGACGTTCATGGTTTTTTGAACAAACATTTTTATATGTATAATTTCTAACTTCTGAAATAATTTTATTGTAGCTTCCTCATCATCAGATAACTGCGAAATGGTAAAATCTATATCAGTATCAGTAATAAATATTTTCTGTTCAAAAAATAACAAATTAAAAAGTTTTGCGAGATTATGATCGAATAAAATAAATTCCAACATTAAAAATTCCTGCATAAAAATATTCACGTTCAATAATTAGCAAATGTTAATGTGTGGCACGGTTTGCAATAAAAATCGTTTGCACGATTAGGGTTGAAATAAATGGCGCGATACCATACATTTTGGCATGGTATCGCGACGAAAATTAGAACGAAAAAGTACCACAGTTTTTTTTTTTAATTGGTTTTAGTTTTTGAGGCGTTTGATTTTTTTTTCTAATCGACGAAGTTTTTTTTTATTTAACCAAAAGGATTCGTTAAAAAATTATTCAATTTCAATTTTTTCCCTTGCTATAGTAACCGAATGAAAAGAATAAGTTTTTAGAAATTATCACTTGAAAAATTCAGGTTTTGGCGCCAAAAATAGTGCCAAATTAGAAAAATATGAAATATCTCTCGAACTATTGGGCTTAAAAAAATTTAGTTAGTACCATTCGATTCAGCATACAAAAATACACCAAAATATGTTATCAGTTGAAAAATAACTATAAAATCAGATTTTTAAGGAATTTTTTTAAAGTTCGTTCTCTTTTTTACCCCCCTTAGGGGTGGAATTTTGGAAAATCCTTTCTTAGCGGCACTCTATATTATAAGAAGTATTTTTACTCCGATTTTCAAGATTTTTGGTTCAGTAGTTTTGGCTGCGCGTTGATTAATACAAAACCCAGACTTTCTTTTATATATATAGATGTATGTACTAAATTTTGTCCGCACGATAAAAATCGCAATTATGCACGGATCGTCTCCAAACTCGCCAACAACTTTAAGATGGCTAATATCTCGGCGGGGATTGAAAATGGGCAAAATCGGCCCAAGGGAATGGAAATGGGGAGGGTTAAAAATTTTGAATACCGTCTTAAACAAGATTCTGATAAAACCAGCTCTTACACAATAATGACAGGAAAAAATAAATATTTTTCGTTATAGCAGTTGCCAACAATAAAATAAACAACAACAAAATTCTCACAACAACAATTACTTTTGTATTGAAAGATTTTCACGTGAAAAAATAAATTAAATAAATAGTTTGACGAATTGAAAACAAATTGAATATTACCTCATAGGTTTTCTAGAGCAAGATTTCAGCATGAAAACTCAAAATGAAATAAATAGTTTGACGAATTAAAAAAAAAAAAAAAAAAAAAAAATATTGCGTCATATTGGAAATATAATGGACCTCAGCAGGTGAATATGTAACGCCATGTGAGTTTGAAGAAACGTATTAAAACATGATAAAAACCCGACTATGGAAATGTTAACATATTTTAACACTTTGAGGTTCTCTGAATTTGTTTTAGCCATTTTTAAACCTATTCCATATACATGCGTGTGTGTGTGTATATTAGAATTTTCACAAAATGTTTAGCTCCCTAGAGCTCATTCTTAGTGAAGGAACTGGGTTTATCTCTAATCTTGATTTAAGTTTTGTTGGTGAATTTAGTACTTAACTTCGAAATCTACCTCCGCCTGTAGGCCCGAGCCGGCAGGGATTTTTTTTATTTAAAATATTTGTCGATTATATTATTGTGCAAACAGTTACTTTCCTTTCTTTGAATTTTAAATAAAGTGTGAAAATTCTCAAAAGTACACTTAAAATACTTTTGTTTGAAATCTTACGCTACCTTAGAACTGCTTTAATGAGATAATTTTTGATTCTCCATTCACCTTTAAACAAGAACTTTTTTATCTTTAAGTGAATAATGAAAGATATACACGTTAATTTGCTCAATACATGTTTGTTTTGACACTTTTAAAAGGTTTTTCAAAATTCTGAAAGGAAAAAATTTAAATCGTTGAAATTCTTTCGAAACAATGAAAGGTATTTATTTATTAAATATTCTTTAAAATATGAGCACATTTTTCCATTTTGAAATTTCTTGTAGATTTATAAAGTTTGTAAACTAAACATAAGAATTATTACTTTTTGAACTATCATAACGAAAATTTCTCATGATTTATGTGATATCGTGATAGTTAAATTGTAATTTAGGGCGTCTATAGGCAGTGGCGAACTTGAGATGTCAAAACTGAAAGCTGGGTGATTTGCAGGCTTTGTTTTACTGCGTACTTACAGGGTATCCCATAAATTCGTTGAGATTTCAAAATTTCATAACAAAGGAAGGAATCGGTATAATTTAACACTCTGAGCGTCTGAAAACTTTTCCTACATTTTCATAAAAATGCTTATAAACCTAATTTTAATTTTTATTTTATTTTCCTGTTTGTTTCTAAAATCCACTTCATGGCCCTTTATTTTTATACATATTGAAATAAATACAATTATGTTAAAAATATTACTTTACAATCGATTTAAGTTTTTTTGGGAAAATGGGTTAATACGGGAAGTTGCTTAGAGGGTTTTAATATGGTTTGCACGAAGCTTATTAAAGCGAAAGTGGATTTGTGGGGTGTGTCAAAAGTTTTATTTAAAATATTTGATAACAATGGATGATGCATAATTTACAACCAGATACTTATGTAGTAAACAACAATTATTTTCATTCAGATAACACATTAAAAACATTTCAGAACATCAAATGCTAAATGTGTCCGCCATTAGAAGGTTGGTTGATTGGTTGATTTTGTGACGGCCGATTATCTACACTAAGGATATAGGCCCGAGGGGGAGTGCCCTTCGTGGGGGTCTTTCTAAGGGAACCTAACCCGTATTAACGCATGGAAATCCATGGCTCGAAGAAAACCACGAAAACTCCGAGCGATTAGGCCGACGGGCGCGATTGGGATCGAACCCAGCACTTCCCGTCTACCAGTTTCGAGAGCAGAACCTCTCAGCCACTGGTGGGGCGCCATTAGAAGGAATTATTCTTGATAGGTTATTATCTTTAATTGAAACATGCCGCAAATAAGAAGGAATTCAAGCGATTTCATGAGAATAGCATTCTTCAGTACTAAATTCCTCCAGTGGCGCAATTTCTTGTGGTGTTGGACACACTCAGCGTTTGATATTCTAAAACCCTTGTTAAGTTCCACCTGAAAACAAATAAACACTATTTTCCGCAGAATTGTCGGGTATTTTTTAATGCAATGACTCCTATTTTCAAATATTTTAACTTTAAATAAAAATTTCAATTTTGCTAGTATAAGCTTTCCGCAAACCGCAATTTTTATACTAATTTCTTCCACTCTTATGATTTCTTGAAATGTGAGCGAATTGATGGAACAGCCGGCTAAACTGTAGAAATACAGGAAGCGGACAGGTTTAGATCAATTCTTGTGAATTAGAATTGTTAATACTAATTTTAAAAGACTTATTTGCCAGAGAGATGAAGATTACATAATCCAGGATAATAACAAAATTGCATCACCCATATCTAGACACACGGCAGTGTGTCAGCCAAGTTCGCCTGAAATAGCCGTGTGTTATTTACACGAACCATTTCGAGCTGTTTTCATCAAATTTCAATGCTCTACAACTGAAAATCTATGAGACCTACGTACTTGTTATACGAAATGTGTAGTAAGGCCACCCTGATTACCTAAAATCCAAAATTTTATAAATAACGCATAATTAGTTTCCGAGATAATGACATTTGAAAATGTCTGATAATCGATAATTTTACCACTGACTGACTGACTGACTGACTCACTCATCAAAAAGATCTCGTATATCTACTGCAGCTACAGACTTCAAATTTGGTGCGAAGTTCGTTTACTCTATAAAACTAAGGAAAAAAATAAAAAAATTGTGAAAATCGGCGAATTACCCACCTGGGGGTGCCCATTTTTACTTTACCATTGCGTCTATTAGGCGAAATTTTAATTGGCCGTAGGAGGGGACGCTGTTCTGTCGCCAAATACCTCCAAGTTTCTCGCCAACATGGCGATATATCGCCAAATTTGGCGACCAAAATTAGTCGCCAAAAGTGATGCCACCTTGGCGATATCTCTAATATTTCGCCAAATTCCCATAGACTTCCCTTGTTAGCCTATCTACTTACTGAGGATTTATCTAGGTTTACTTGCTTACAGAAAATCAACAAATTGAGATATTCTGTCCGTCACAGAGTCCGTTCACAGAAACTATACATGTTGGAGGCGTGAAATTTTGCATATTTACAGCTGAACACCTCACATCAAATGAAAAATCATAAAATTTTGAAAAAGTTGTAAATTTAACCCTTTGGGGTCTCACATGTGTATTTTAAACAATCCTTTCTAAGTGAGCCCCTAATTAGGTTGGAGGCGTGAAACTGTACATACTTATAGCTGAACACCTCACATCAAACGACAAATCATAAAATTTTGAAAAAGTCGTACATTTAAACCTTTGCGCTCTCACATGTGTATTTTAAACAATTCTTTCTAAGTGAACACTAATTAGGTTGGAGGCGTGAAATTTTGCATACTTATAGCTGAACACCTCACATCAAACGAGAAATCATAAAATTTTGAAAAAGTCGTACATTTAACCCTTTGGGCTCCCCCATGTGTATTTTAAACAATTCTTTCAAAGTGAGCCTCTAATTAGGTTGGAGGCGTGAAATTTTGCATAGTTATAGCTGAACACCTCACATCAAACGAGAAATCATAAAATTTTGAAAAAGTCGTACATTTAACCCCTTGGGCCTCCACATGAGTATTTTAAGCAATTCTTTCTAACTGAGTCCCTTATTAAATTGCAGATTTGAAATTTTGAATAGTTATAGCAGAACACCTGAGGCCAGGAGACAAATCATAAAATCTTGAAAAAGTCTTACGCTTAACCCTTTGAGCTACCACATATGTATTTTAAGCAATTCTTTCTAAGGGAGCCTCTAATTAAGTTGGAGACATGACTTTTTGCATACGTATAGCTGAATACCTCAGACCACACGACAAATCATAAAATTTTCAAAAAGTCTTATTTTATTTACTCCTCCGGGCTCTAACTTGTATATTTTAAGCAATTGTTCTAACCTCTGCCCTTTTCACGCGGGGAGCACTTTTCCAACTTTTGCCGACACCCCTTTGACCATTCTTTCATATTATGCACCATAGTCTTACATATTTTAGTTCCACATTTTATCGCCAGGGGCGCCTACTTATCTCGGGTGCTATGGGCTCAATCCCCTCGACTAATATATCTACGGATAGTATGTAAAACGGAGTTTCGTTCGGATACAGGTTTGTTTAGAATAGAGTGCGCCCCTGGTTGCGAAATGTGGAATAAACAGATTTTTCAAAAGGATAAAGTGTTTTGAAAGGAATATTAAACGAAACCCTCTGTGCGATCCGTGATCACACTTACCCACTTGTTATTTTCAAAATCATCAGAGAAAAGTTTATTTAGTTAATTAAATTTGAAAAACCAGGGAGGGGCAATGTCCTTCTTCTGCACTGCCTCTTTGCCCGCACCCATGGATGAATGATACATAGTGTGGCATAAGCACATAACTTTATTTTTCTCTTTCAGTACAAAAACGCAGGCCCAATTATAGGATATTTAATTGGAAAATTTAATAGGAAAATTTAGTATAGGAATTTAATATGAATTGTTGTTTCAGAAACAATAAAAATTTCGAATCAATACATTTCGTTTCAAAACATGCATTCAGTGTAGCAGTATTAAAATATAGATTTCTGCCGCAAATTGACAGCCAAATAGTTTGTTGTAGGAAATTTAAATTAAAATTGAATGTTGCTTGGTGAATAAAATAGTCTCATGTAAACATATTAAAAAGCATTAAGTAAAGTGTCTAAATATATTATAACTTTGCAAAAAGTAATGATATCTAACAAAAACATAGCTGTGAAAAAAGGGAGCCAAGTTCTGTAAAGACAATGGCAAGAAAAGAAGTGATATCTAAGTGGGTGCCAAGTTCAAATAAAATTCACTCAAACTTACCTACTGAAGTATTATAGCATTTTTTAAATTGTTTAGAAATAAAAAATATTGATAGCATATTAATAATAAATCTAGAACTTGGCAAGTTTTTGATAAATGTTATGCCTATCAATTTCATGTCTTAATAAAATGATGATGTTAATATTAACAACAATGTCATTATAAATTAATATAGTTATTATTATAAACAAATGACTCATGTTAAAGATTTGATAAACCAATAAATACACAAATACATTCCCGCTCGTCTTTCGTTATCACTCTAGTACTCACCCTTCGGAAACTTCAATGCAAACTGACTAAAAGGTCTTAGAAAGAGACAGATACCTTTACGCTTGTTCTTAGTCATCCCTCTAGAGACTGCAACCCTTTAACCCTTCAGGGGCAAATAGCTTTTATTCGTGACATGCTGAAATGATTCATTCACACCAGAATTTAAAAACAAATTTATTTCAAAATGGGTAAAACTTCTTTTCACGTATTTAATAAAATTAAACTTTTTAGTCCTGAATTCTAGTGTCAATGTGGCATTTTGCAGTTAAAATTAGGTGGGATATATTTTATCCCACCATCCTTCAAGGGGAAGGAGCTCAATCAAATGAAGGCTTCCAAACATGAAATAACAAATTTAGATATAATAATGTCATTAATAAAAATAAATGACTTGTAAGTGAAAACTTGCCAAGTTCTAGATTTATTATTAATATGCTATCAATAATTTTTATTTCTAAACAATTTAAAAAATGCTATAATACTTCAGTAGGTAAGTTTGAGTGAATTTTATTTGAACTTGGCACCCACTTAGATATCACTTCTTTTCTTGCCATTGTCTTTACAGAACTTGGCTCCCTTTTTTCACAGCTATGTTTTTGTTAGATTACATTTACAGTACCCTTTTCTATATTAACCCAACGTTGCATCATTTTTTTTTTTTTTTTTTTTTTTTTTTTTTTTTTTTTTTTTTTTTTACACAGAAAAAAAATGTGATTCTATTAATTGCGGATTCTAATAAATGAGAATTTTTAATGTATTACTTTCTGAACAAACCTACATACACAAATAATGGTTAGTGATATTCCATAATACAATTATTTTTTTTGCTTAGACACAATAGAAAATCCCATTTTGAGCACGTCCTCCTTGTACAAGATGTTGCAAGACTTTAGAGAACATCTTTGTTTCGTCTCGAAAGGTTTGGACAACTGAGGTATACTTAACATCATTTGGGGGAGGGGGGGGGGAGGATTTTGTAACTTTTTACCTGTCGCTTAAGCTCTGTTCGATTCCAATGAATGATCTTTATTCTGTCATAAGAACTATCAGCCAGGTGAACTTTGAACTGAAAGAAGGCTTGTGTTAGCATTCATATGAAAAGTATATACGTCAAGACTCAAACCTAGGGCCTTGGCTATATGCAGCAATTATCTACCACTCAGCTCTCGGATGATAGTCTGACAAAATTCACTCTTTGTTGTTATCATCATAACCACGCAGCTGTAACACTGAAACTACGTTACACACGTTGAAACATTTAGATACCTTTGACTCTGTTTGAAAATTTGTTAACTTTGGCCTACAAATCTACAAAGTCTCAATAGTATTTCGGGTTAAAATTTCATATGAATACAATTAACATGCATGGAATGTTGGAGCTTCCATGTGTAGCATGTTTTCATAAGTAAAACAGCAGCGGTTTGCAGATTTCATGATATGAATAAGTGAGTCCGGCAGGATATCATCTGACTAACCCAGTAATTAAGCATGGGTGCGTATAACCAAATTCTAGTTCTACTTTTGACTCTGTTGGAAAAATTTGTTTAACCTTGACCTCCACTTACAAAGGCTTATATTTGATTCTTGCATCTTTTTTACTTTCTTCTTTCAAAAGAAGAAAGTATTGTAAGCGAGATTTTTTTCGACTTCCGGTTTTCGACGGATTTACATGTTTTAGGGTGCAGAGATCCCTAAAAACCTTTTGACACAAATGTATGTCCGCCCGTATCTCCGTAATGTGAGCATGTCCGCTTTGTATCATCGAAAAGTGTATTTTATACATAGAGGATTAAACAAAATTTTTTGTGTATATTTTTGGCTACAGCCAGCAAGTCTTCATTGGATTTTTGAAATATTCCGCCGGAAGGAGCGATGTAATAGCAATTTTTGTGTCACTTTTATTATTGTACCATCGAAAAGTATATGAAGTTATGCGTAGAACTGAACCAAATTTCATGTGTATGCTTTTGGCTGTAGCCAGCAGGGCCCACGTGAATTTAGCAACAATACGCTCGAAGGGGGCGTTGTAATAGCATTTTACTCGATTTTTCACAGCTCTGTTCATGCAGCGACGGGCAATTCGCATACGGCTAACCCGGCGATTCGGAGAAAGCTAAAGCACAACAGAATAACAAAAAATACTGATTTTATTAAATATTATGACCGAGATTAACTCTTTTATACTCCTATTAGTAAAATGAAGCAGAAACTTAAGATGAAAATCAAAGTGGTGTAGTATTGAAGTAATAGCACTGAAGGATTAACATGTATGAGAGAGAAGAACGTTTTGGGATTGGCACATCCGTTTAGTTTGAATGCATTTTTTTAGAACAGGATTTGAAAAATAGGCGAACACTCTTCGTCAGCCAATGTTCAATCAATTAACTTGATATATTTCAAAATTAACTGTCACGTATTTTACTAATGCAATACGTAGGTTTTTTTTTTTTTTTTTTTTTTTTTTTTTTTTTTTTTTTTTTTGTGAAATACTGATTTTTCTCTGTCCTGTGTAGCTTTAAGTAACGACATTTATAGTTCAAAACTTACATTTTACTTTGAATAGGTGCCATTTCACTAAAAAAAACATATTTTTTAAAATGGCTATGTATTTCACTAGCTTTTGGACTATGAAAACTAATTATTTTGTTACATTGTTCTAGGTCAAGTCTACGATGGGTTTACGTGTCCACAGCTTGGCCCTCTATTTTCAATGCGCTCCTGTTCATCCCGTTCTATCAAGCGATCATTCTGTAATATATCAATTAACCAAAAATACTGTAGATTAATATTAACACAATTATTCTAATTGGTAAACAAATCATATTAGATGTAAATTTCCAACTGGGCGAAAAATGTCCGGACCAGGATTCGAACCCGGGACCTCCCCTGGCTGAAGCCGCCAGTGCTCTGCCATCTGAGCTATCCCGGACGATTCTAGTTGAACATTTTCATCCAGCTAACCTTGATGATTACAGCATCTGGTCTGGTTGGTTGGTTGTGTTTATGACGGCCAATTATCAACACGAGGGATATGGGCCCTAAGGGGGGGGGGTGCCCTTCGTGGGGGTCTTTCTAAGGGAACCTAACCCGTATTAACGCTTGGAAATCCAAGGTTCAAAGAAAACCACGAAAACTCCGAACGATTAGGCCGACGGGCGCGATTGGGTTCGAACCCAGCACTTCCCGTCTACCAGCTTCGAGAGCAGAACCTCTCGGCCACTACATCTGGTCTGAATCCTGGTTCTGAATAAGCCAGGAGGTCCCGGGTTCGAATCCTGGTCCGGATATTTTTCGCCCAGTTGGAAATTTACATCTAATACAAAAATACTGTGTTTGACTTTTATATATGTGTAGAATAAAGACATCCAGTATTAGCGTAAATGGATAAACACTGCGCTTTTGTTTTAAAAAAATCTCGAACAAGTCTAAAATTTCAGGGCATCAAAATGATGCTACTGCAGAAAGCTTATTCACACGCATAACTTCTAAGTATATTTTGCTGTAAAATTTTTACGGTTATTTCAAACTTCGTCAAAAGCATGAATTGTGCTCAATGCTGTGAAATACTTCCATCTTTTTCAAATACTTTTTCGGATCAATACAAACTGTGCTGACGTCTAAAGGCTAATGAAACATCTTAAGGGGGAAAGATACCTTTAAACCTACAAAATTTTCGAATTCTTTTTTAATACATATTTTGATTCCGTAATCCTTTCTGAACAATATACAAAAAACCGCATTAAAAAATGCCCATTAGTTTACTAATTATGGCAGTTTTATTAAGACTGCATAGGTTGGTTGTATTTATGACGGCCAATTATCTGCACGAGGGATATAGGCCCAGGGGGGAGTGCCCTTCGTGGGGGGTCTTTCTAAGGGAACCTAACCTGTATTAGTGCTTGGAAATACAAGGTTCGAACAAAACCACGAAAACTCCGAACGATTAGGCCGACGGGCGCGATTGGGTTCGAACCCAGCACCTCCCGTCTACCTACCAGCTTCGATAGCAGAACCTCTCAGCCACTGGTGGGGCTTAAGACTGCATAGGATAATTAAACTTTGCGTTGCGTTTATTCAAAATGATGAATTTTGATGCTGCGCGCAGTGTTACTAAAGAAAAAAAAAATCAAAAGAAATTTTCAAAACATATTCATTTCTGTATTATCTACAACTTAAAACCAGAAAAAGGTAATATTTTATTTTTTTTCTATTTTCGTACTTTGAAAATATTTTTCAAAAATTGAATTTTTTTTATTTTTTATTATTTTTTTAATTTAGTCAATATTTTTTACACATATTCGGGTTTTAGTATGAAGGTAACTCTATTGTGTATTTATTTTCACCAAAATTTCCTCTTTATATGCCTATTTTCAGATTTTATCATGCGCGCAAGATTTTTTTCTCTTAATATCATATATTTTTTAACTTATCATTTCAATATTTATTTATGAATTTACAAGTATATATATATTTTTTAATATAAATTTAAATATGAGCTTTATATTTAAATGAAGTTTGATTTTTATTTTTGACTTATTACACAAGTTTTGAAGCTTGAAACATAGTGATATTTTTTACTTTTTCGACGTGTTCAAAGGTATCCTACACCCTTAAGGGGTCAAGGGACTTTCAAACTCCTTTTTTTACTTTTATTAAATTTCAACTCATATACTATTCAAGGTACACTCCATACATTGTGGCATATATTTATCGCACAAGAAATTAAAAGAAAAATTTTTTGGAGAAAAATAAGGAATTTCCCTGAATATTTTAAGCGTTATCAAGAACTTTCAAAATGTCCCAACCTCACTCTATGTGAATTAAAATTTCCAATATTTTTTTATGCTAGTGCATAGTTTTTTTTTTAATTAAATATAAATGGAAAAGTTAAAGGCAGTTCAAGGCACAAATATGATGCAAAAATGTTGAAAACTTCATAAAATTTGGAAAATATTCTTTTTTTTGTATTCAAATATATAAAATTCGATGTACAGTTTTATATGATGTACAGTATCTATAAACCAAACAGGCATAAAAAATATTGGGGATTTTAATTGATATAGATGAGTTTGGGACATTTCGAAAGTTCTTGATAACGTTCAAAATGTTCAGGAAAATTCCTTATTTTTCTTCAATTTTTTTTTAATTTCTTGTGTGATAAATATATGCATAATTCATATAGTGTGCCCCTGAATAGTATTTAAGGTGCAATTTTAAAATAATAAAAAATCAGTTTGAGGGTCCCTTGTACCCATAAGGGACCGCTTCACAAATCCTCCCGGTTCTCAAAACACTATGTTAAAATTTTAAATATGTGATTACTCATTTACCTAATATAATTATCAAAATACGCTCTTCACCATCAGAACGTAGATGTCAGATGCCGGTGAAGAGCGTTTTTAAAAATTGTCTCCTTAAATTTTAAGTCTTTTTTAAATACATAAAATTTAAGGATATATATTTTTTTTAAACTATTATTTAAACACAATCAAACTGATTGGAAAAGTTATCATTCCATATTAACGATGGATACGTAGATGAACTATTATTTTAACACAATCAAACTGAATGGTAAAGTTATCAATGATAAGTTTATCAATCAGTTTGATTGTGTTAAAATAATAGTTCATCAACGTATCCATCGTTTATATGGAGTTCCTTTACCTGAAGTTTATTCTGTTGAGTTGTCCACATCACAGACCAGATGTTACTACCGATAAGGTTACCTGAGCGAAATATGGTGGCTGGTTGTCGGCCCAGTTAGCTTAAAAGGTATTGGCCATGTAAGACAATGATCTGGGTTCGATTCCCGGCTTGGGCCTTTTTTCACTCAGTTGGAAATATTCAATTCATATGCATGTATATTTAAAATGAACTTTGCCGGCGTCGAACATCTACTTCTTAAGAGTGAAAACAGTATTTTGATAATTATATTACGTAATGAGTAATATTTTCATAAATTAACATGGGATCTCATGATCGGGCAGGATCAATGGAATGACTCCTTGAGGAATTCAATAATACACAAATTTCTAATTAGTTTCATACCAATAAAAAATACGAATAAATCTGTGTGCAAAAAATTATTCCCCATAATTTTTTTTTTTTTTTTTTGTTTTTGAGTGAGCATTTCTAAAGTATTTACTTTTTTAAAAAATATATAAATTGCTACTTACGTACTGTAACGTTTAACTGGCATTATTGAAGTTTTCAATCCAAATTAAGATAAAATGTATTTTTTGTTAGGATCATAATACCTTTTTGCCGAGGGCAAATGTTTACTTTGACAGCAATTTACTTTGCTTTTTCATTTTAATCAGGGAATACAGAACAAAAAACTGACTTTCGTTGTATTTCTTCAGGCTACAAATTTATTATTTTCAATCTGATTGATTCTTTTACTTTAGAATTTTCGTTAATTATACCAGAAAATATGATTTTGGGATACATAATAAAGTCTCATGCTTGTTCGCTTTGATAATCCATAAAATATATTTTGAAAAGATTTGGTGAATAATATGATCCTTAAAATAAAAGTGAAAATTAATGAACTTATTCTTTAAAATAAAAAGGAAAATTAAGCAATCAAAACATTTAAATAAGATTACAGACAGGCTTTTAAAAGAATGCGATGCAATTATTATTATTGTTGTTATTATTATTATTATTATTATTATTATTATTATTATTATTATTATTATTATTTTGCAGTTCTTAGTTGCAGTAGGTAATGAATTAAGTAGAATTTATATGTACATGCTATTCTAATTCGGCTGCTATGAGTCAAAGAAAGTTGATTTCTGAAACTTCCACTTAAATATTTTGCTCTAAATTTAGTCGTCGAACTCATCAAACTTGTCGCCAAGATCAGGCTTTATTCGAAATATTATGCCCATTTTTTTTTCAAAAGCCTAAAAAATTACTTTTACAACACCTATTGTGCGTAGCGATAAATATTAGCTTTGTTGGGCTAGCTCAAATTCAAATCACACAAAAATTTCCCATTATTTCAAGATATCAATTTCTCGGCGTATGACTTTCTAAATATTTTTTATTTCTTCGTAATAAGACGGCACATAACAGATATACACAAAATAATAATAGCGCTAATATAACTTTCTACATGTTACCACAACTCAAAACAGACCAGAGCTACAACGAACTACCAGCATTTCTTATTCGGCAGAGCTCACGGAAGTCGATCACGTGATTGCCGGTAAAGTCTATTTTTGGAATGGGTGGTGCGCGTTACCCCCCCCCCCCCCTCTGTTTCCGATTTACGTCTCGGAGAGGAAACAGGATGCTCTCTGGGTCTTCCTCTTTTTCTCAAGGGTGCAACTGGAATAGTTTCAGATTCTTAAAAAGGTGACTAGGCGGAAACGTGGTAAGACACAATTCGCTCAGTAGGATTGTCCAGGCTAGAAATGTCATATGTTACTAGTGACTTTTGAGTCAAAACTATGTATGGCCCATCTCTCTTAGGCATAAATTTTGCTGTTTTATTTTTACATGCCTTGCTCACAGGGTGTAGGATAACCCATACTTTATCACCAGATGTGAAATATACTCGTCTACGATTTTTATCGTAATATTTTTTCCGCTGATTTTGCTTCATTTGAACACGCTCTTTCACACTTTTTGAAATATTTTCAAGACTTTAATATATGGGATTATTTCCGGAACAAAATTGTCATTTTCCCCAACAGCTCTAAAATCATTCACTACATCATCGATTGTTCTTAGTTCTCGACAGAATTGCAGATAGGAGGCAGTTTGGCCTGTTGTATTTAATTTGGCAGAGTTCATAGCAAATCTAATAAAAGGAAATTTGTCAATCCAGGAACTGTGTTCATCACCAACAAGGATTGCTATTCGAGGTTTTAAATCTCGATTTTTGCGTTTGACCTGATTGGCCTGAGGATGGTACAAAGGTGTCCACGATTGGTCTATTCCAAGAATGTAACAAACTTGTTGTAGAACAGCGCTCACAAACTGAGGGCCGTTATAACATATGAGTCTTCTTGGGATACCATAACGAAGGAAGACCTCTTCAATCAGAATAGTCGCACATTCTTGTGCAGTTGCAGTTGTTAAGTCAAATAATTCTACCAATTTAGTGGCACAATCTTCTACTATAAAAATCCAACGGTGTCCGTCTTTACTATAGAAGGCAATGGACCAAAGAGATCAATGCTGAGGGTCTCAAACCGCTGAGCATAAGCAGGTGTTCGTAATAAACCGGCTGGTTTCCGACTTGTTGCTTTATAACGGACGCACTCTGGGCATTTCTTCACATATTCAGAAATGTATGCTCTCATGCCTGTCCAATAATATCTCTTAGCAATTCTCTGATAAGTTCCTGCTTCACCATAATGTCCGGCTGAGGGGTCGTCATGATGAAGTTTCAAAATATGTTTTCTTTCTTGTACTGGAATGACCAGTCGCGCTTATTCGGCATCTGATTCGGGAGCATACCTATAAAGCACACCTTGATTCATCAGGAATCCTCTATGTGTCCAATTGGCAAAATCTTCGCTTTTCTGTTCATCTTCAAAAGAATCTATGATCTTTTTAAAGTTTTTATCTTGCAACTGCGCTTCTCTGATATCTTTTGGACTTCTTACTGGCATGTCTATGCTGACAAAATTGCATGTCTCACAGAAAGCAGATTGATGGTTACAGACAAGGTGTGACAGCATGTCAGCCACAACATTAGATTTTCCAGGTTCATATTCTATTTTCAATAAGAACGATTGTAATTGTAGTGCCCAACAGGCTAATCTCCCTGATTGGGACTTAAGGCTCAAAAGCCATTTTAAAGGTTTTTGATCCGTTGCTACAACCAATTCTTGGCCTTCCACATAGCCGCGAAGTTTTTCTAAGGACCAGACAACAGCCAACGCCTCGCGTTCTGTAGTGGAATAATTTCTTTCTGCACTTGTAAGAAGAGGGTTAGCGTATTCTATGGGGTGCTCAGAGGCCTTGTCAGTACCCTGTAAAAGTATAGCACCAAGAGCATGGTTACTAGCGTCAGTACGTAGAATAAATGGTTTGGTCCCATAAGCTTGCTTCAGCACTGGAGATGTCATGAGACATTGTTTTAGAGTTTCAAAAGCTATTTGCTCTTCTTTTCCCCATTTCCAAGTCGCTTTTTTTTCGTAAGATTGCTAAGGGGTCTTGAAATATCAGCAAAATTTGATATAAATCTTCTGTACCAAGAACAAGTTTGTAAAAAAGACTGGATTTCTTTAACATTTTTGGGTGGAGGTATAGCTTTAATTGCAGATACCTTGTCTGGATCTACTTCTAGACCATTTGGAGTTATCTAGTGTCCTAGATACTTGACTTTCTCACAAGAGAAATGACATTTTTCACGTTTGGCATCTAACTTAAGTTCAATGAGTCTCTCGAACACAGCTGTAAGATCTGAGAGATGTTTCTCAAACATTTCTGACAAAACGATGATGTCGTCTACGTACGATAAAGCAAGAAGTTCTTTAAGACCACTTCTAAATTGATCTATTAATCTTTGGAACGTGGCAGGAGCATTTTTGTGTCCAAAAGGCATCTTTAAAGAACGATAAGTTCCAAAAGGACAAACAGATGCAGTTTTATTTTGATCTGGTGAGTAGACTCGAACTTGGTGATACCCAGAACGAAGTTGGCATGTAAGAAGTATCCTTGGCTTCATGTAAAAGATCGTCCGTTCGAGGTAATAGATATTTATCTGATACCGTAACTGCATTTAATTTTCTATATTGTATGCATAATCTTATACTGCCATCCGGTTTTGGTACGAGAACCACCGGCGAAGCACAAGGTGATTCACATTCGCACTGTAAAAAAAATTCCGCAACGTTCCTGGGAAAAAATGGGCAGCTGACTTGCCCATTATTTCCAAGAAACATTTCTTGAAAATGACTGGAACTTTACTGTATATGTTAAAAACTTTCTACATAAATGCCAGTAAGTTTCCTGCGAAATACCAGGAATATTTCTGTTGACAGCAAAACATTACTGACATTTCACAGCATGCGGGATCCGCAGACGATTTTTACATTTCCAATTGAAAATTTTCGCTTTATTATCATTATTTGTTAGAATGAAAAAATATTTTGAAATTGACATCAAAATTATTATTTATAATTTACAAGAAAAAATAAATTTTCAGTTAAAATTCAATAAAGTAAATATATATATGATATTCTGAACTTTGCTTAAAATATAAAAATATATAAATGTAAATAATAAATAGAAAAAAAATCTAGACATAAAATATTTTGGATTTTCGTCAGTAATTATGTTAGTTTACAAGTTAGATAAAATACATATAAATTTTCATGAAAAAAAAAAACCTAAACGTAATTGTATATTTTTTCCGAAAAAAAAAAAAAATTCAAATTTGCAGCAATTCAAAGTGTCAAATATATATCAAATTTAAATCAAATTGTAATAAAGTGTTAAAATATAAAATTAATTTAAAAAAAAAAGCCAAGAGGTAGCATCGAACTCGGGCCGTACGGGTGGCGTGCGAGCTTTCTGCGTCCACACCACGAAAGACACGTTGAAAGCTTCAAACTAATGGGTATTTGAAACGTATGCTAAACCTCGGCATCTAATTTCTGAAAATCTAAGGCCCATTTGAAGAAATCCTTTCACAAGAATAATTAGAGATAAGAACTCTAAAACATACTTTAAATTAATCAAAATCGGTGAGAATCATGTTTGATGATCCTCTGGTTAATGGAGATCCAAATAATAGGTGTATTTTTTTTACACGGTCTGCTCGTTAAACATTCCACAGACAAGTACGAGAGATAATCTCTTAGCGATGTCACAGAGGTATTGTATTTTCATCTGAATTGTCTTGACAATAGAGACGTAAAGGATTATGTCGTCTATTGATTTACTTGCATTCCATATTGATTTTTTTACATTCATTTAAGGAATTTGTTTTCGACACTCGAGCGCGAACAACGGATTATAACAAAAAAATAATAAATGGCGGCCGCAGCGTTTTGCTGTTTCCAACTTTTGTTCAAGAACGTTTCAGATAAGAAAACCAGAATTTCACAGGAAAGAGCTCAATTATTCTGAAAACCTGAGAAAAGGCGAAACGTTCCTGGATTTTACATGGAACGTTACCATTTTTTTTACAATGCGTCTATGATTCCTTGAGCTAGAAGATTATCTATTTCCTTCTTGAGAATTCCTTTCTTAGCAGGAGTCATCGATAAGGTGGTACAGCAACAGGAGCACTATCACCTGTATTGATACGATGCTCTACAAACAGGGTTGCCTCTCCCCCTGGTTGAAAACATTTTTCATACCTTTTCAGAAGATCATTATGTTTGTCCATTTCATCGGAATTTAGATTTTTACCTTCATCTACACGTAAAGCGTACGGACTGACTTCGACCGCACCAGCTGACGTGCAATTTTCTTCTTCGTATTCATCTACAAAATAAAACTTTTCCCGAGGTTCATCCCTTAAATGCCATGTTTTGTTGGCAGTATCTAACACTATGTTAGCATTATGCAAGAAATCCATACCTAAAAGAGTTCTATTACCGTTGGCATCTGGTAATACGCTGAACTCCGTTTCGAAGATTCTGCCTTCAATCTCTACGGGCACAGTCGCAGACAAAGTGTCTCTAACCATAGTAATTCCGTCAGTTAATGTTACATCATGAGTATGAGGGTTCAAGGTAACACCAGTTTTTACGAATAATTCATACATACGTTTTCCCGTAATAGAACGATTCGCTCCCCTATCTGCACAGACCAACACCTTCTTATTGCAAATTGTGATAGTCACATTTGGAGATGAAACTGCGGATGTATTTAAACTATATAGCTGAAGTCGTTGTGCTTGCACAGTTTGTTTTTTAACCGTAGAAGAACAATCTGGGCATTTCTTCTTTATAAATCCCAATTTACTACAACCATAGAAAACAATATCGAATTCTATGCGTCGATTAGCAAACTTAGGGGGAGATCTGTCTTCTTTGGGATGCTTACTCTGTTTCCAATTATTTTCTCGACGAGAAAACTCTTTTTTATCTTGGGGTACAACCGGATCTCTTTTAGGGAACGTAGATCTTATAATATCATACCGCATCTAATTTTTTGTCAAGGTCGACTGGCGAATTTAAATTTTCGCAATCATCTAACATATGTTATTTGCACTCAACAGGCACGCGCCTTTTCATTTGATCAGCTATGATAAGATACTGAAGAGCTTCAAAAGACATTACAGTTAACTCTTTAAGCCAGTTTTCAAAATAAGTTCGAAGTTCAAAATAATAATCTCGCCAAGTAATTTCCTTGGCTTTGCGATGAGTAAAGAACAACTGTCTAAACTTTTCGGCACTAATTTTAAACCTTTTTAAAAAGTAAATCTTTAACATGTGAAAAATTTGAAGCGTTTTCTTCTGATTCACGAGCGATATCTAGTAAATGCAGATACCAACTTCGTTTTTCGATAAAGCTATCGACTACGAGTCACATCTATTTAGTAAGATGACTATTCGAATAAAGAACTACTGGGATCCACTGTAATCCATCAGATTTTGTAATGCTATTCTTGTGGATTTTTAAGTTTTAATAAAAGGAACTGTTAAGACATTGTGAAATGAGTTCAATAGTAAGGTTAGTTGGGGCAACTGGACCATGATTTTACACTGTGACTCTGGAGCTTCTGACAGTTCAGCTTCAAAAAGCTAATGTTCATTTGAATTAAAGTCTGAACTTCTGTAAATGTGTTCAGTTAGGTTCCCACTATCAGACAGAAATACTCAAAATTACATTTTAATATTTAAAAATATAAAAATATGCATATTTCATCTTTCTTTCCTCATGGGTCCAGTTGCCTTATAAAAATGGGGTAAGTGGACCAGGAGGGTCTATGTTCCACACGCGCTTTTTTGTTGTTGTTGTTGTTTTTTTTTTCATGTGGGATATCAGGTCCTGTTTGAAAAAGTGTAAACAACTTTAAAAAATTAAACCAGGAAGATCATGTAAATTATATGTCAATAAAGAGCGTTGCAAGGGAAACCTTTGCTGTCAATGTGTCTAAAAAAAGAACTAAAAGTTAAAATTTTAGATTTATTTATACCAAAAACATAAAAATTAAGTACTTATGTACTTTAGTATAGGTAATAAGTATAAAAGTCACGTATGTATTTTAAAGAAAAAAATAGCAAGGTAAATCTATGAAGAAACGGCTACGTAAGTACTTAAGTACTTTATCTGTATCCAGGATTCGCATTATACAGGGAAAATTTTATCGTTCCTACCAGAATCCTTAATATGTTACCTTCATGATCATTTTATTTAACACTAGAGGGCATGACTGAGCAAAGCTTGGTCAAAATTAGCCTTGTGTTCAATTCGGTATTTCATTCTCACTGTATAATTCTTGCTGTTTAGATAAAACTGGCATGATCCTAAGCCATAGGGACCCACTAACCGAAATATTTGGAACACATGACCTAACCAATGCTCTTCTCGAACCCGAAAACGATAGAATATAAAATTTAGTTAAAATCGATCGAAACATTTTTTAGATAAAATTAGCTTGACCTTGACCCATTGTGACCCAAAATGATCCATTAATCGAATTTTCTTGAACATGCGATCAAGCCCAATGGTATTTTCGTGCCCGAAAACGATAGAATACAAAATTTCGTCAAAATCGTTAGAGCCGTTTTCTAGATGAACATTGCTTGACCCACAGTCACCCAAAAATGACCCACTAATCGAATTTTCTCTAATATGTGACTTAGCCCATTGGTCTTCTCGTAATCCAAAACGACACAATACAAAATTTAGTCAAAATCGTTAGAGTCGATTTTAGATAAAATTGGCTTGACCCACAGTGACCCAAAAAAGACCCACTAATCAAAAATTTCTCGGACATTTGATCTAGCCCAATAGTTTTCTCGTGTCGAAAAACGGTTGGATATAAAATTTAGTCAAAATCGATTGAGCCGTTTTTTAGATATAATTAGCCTCACCTTGACCCACAGTAACCCAAAAATGACCCACTGATCAAATTTTCTTGAAAATGTGACCTAACCCAATCATCTTCTCGTGCCCGGAAACAGTATAATACAAAATTTTGTCAAAATCGATTGAGCCTTTTTCTTAGAGACAATTACCTTGACCCACAGTGACTCACAGTGACCCAAAAATAGCCCAATAATCGAATCTTCTCGAACATGTGACTTAGCCCAATGGTCTTCTCATGCTCAGAAACGATATATTACAAAATTTTGTCAAAATGTTTTATGCATTTTTTTAGATACAATTAGCTTGACCTACAATGACCCAAAAATGACCCACTAATTGAATTTTTTCGAACATGTGACTTATCCCAATTGTCTTCTCCTGTCCAGAAACGGTATAATACAAAATTTTGTTGAAATCGTTTGAGTTGTTTTTAGATGAAATTTGCTTGATCTACATTGACCCCAAAATGACCCACTAATCGATTTTTCTCGAGCATGTGGTTTAGCCCAATGGTCATCTCATGCCCAGAAACGATATAATACAAAATTTTGTCAAAATGTTTTGTGCATTTTTTTAGATACAATTAGCTTGACCTACAATGACCCCAAAATGACCCACTAATTGAATTTTTTCGAACATGTGACTTATCCCAATTGTCTTCTCCTGTCCAGAAATGGTATAATACAAAATTTTGTTGAAATCGTTTGAGTTGTTTTTTAGATAAAATTTGCTTGATCTACATTGACCCCAAAATGACCCACTAATCGATTTTTCTCGAGCATGTGGTTTAGCCCAATGGTCATCTCATGCCCAGAAACGGTATATAACAAAATTTTGTCAAAATGTTTTGAGCTTTTCTTTAGATTTAATTAGCTTGACCCTGACCAACTGTGATCCAAAATGACCCACTAATCGAAATTTCTCGAACATGTGACCTAGCCCAATTGTTTTCTTGTGCCCCAAAACGGTTGGATATAAAAGTCGAAATCGTTTCAGGCGTTTTTTAGATAAAATTAGCTTGACCCTGACCA
Source organism: Maratus speciosus (assembly GCA_963932465.1). Lineage (NCBI taxonomy): Eukaryota > Metazoa > Arthropoda > Arachnida > Araneae > Salticidae > Maratus > Maratus speciosus. Next base: position 153,072,426 of record OZ010786.1, read on the forward strand.
ATTATGGCCCAAAATGACCCACTAATCAAATTTTTGCGAACATGTGACCTAACCCGATGGTTTTCTGGAGCCCGAAATTGATAAAATACAAAATTTAGTCAAAATCGTTAGCGCCATTTTTAAGATAAAATTTACATACACACACATACACCCACAATTTTTGCTCGCATTATAAGATAAGATATTTTAAAAAAGGGTGCGATGAAGATATTATTTTCAAAATAGTGGTAGGAACAATAAAAGCTTCCCTATAGAATGCGACCCATGTATCGTACAATTTCAAGGTTTGGCTATCTCGCTTTCAGGGGCAAGGTATTTGCATTCGTAAAATGTTGAAATAATTTAATGACACCAGTATTTACAAGAGAATCTATTTGAAAAAAAGTAAAAGTATATTTTCGCGTACTTAATAAAGGTGAAATTTTCATTATAAAATTCCGGTGCCAATGTGGCAATTAGGAATTACAATTATGCGATGCATAACGGCATCACCGCCTCTCAATTGGTCAAGAAATTCGGTTTGATATCATCCAATATGCTTTTTTTTTTATTGCGTAATTTTAATAAGGTATTCTATAATTTTCTTTATTATGAACAAAAAACAATGGAGAAATTTACTTCGCGTTGTAAGAGAAACTCAAAAAAAAATATTTTAAACTATTGGGGTAGCTGGATCCAGCATGGTCCAGTTACCCCGGATACATGTCCCAGTCGCCCCATTCTTGAAAAATTAATGGGGTAACTAGGACACCGGACATTTGAAACATGAAGTAAATATGTATAGAAACCTAATAATATTAACGTAGTTATATGCATAATCTTTAAAAAAAAAAAAAAAAAAAAAAAAGTTGTTTAATAAAAGTACTTACAATGTCAAAAACTGTTGTAAGTTTTCGTAAAAACTCAAACAAATTTCACTTCACCCTTTCTTATCATATAAATAAAAACATACATTTATTTTACTTAAATAGGTGTCACAAATAAAAATCAAAATATGTTGACATGTTTCGGTTTAATAGTAAAAACCGTAATCATAACACACACATAATCAATAGAAAATTTATATTATATATTAATTTATAAATATTTTCTATTGATTATGTGTGTGCTATGATTACGGATTTTACTGTTAAACCAAAACATGTCAACATATTTTGATTTTTCTTTGTGACACCTATTTAAGTAAAATAAATGTATGTTTTTATTTAAAAGTACTTACAGTACACTGTTAAAAATTTGCAGCATTCAGGCAGGTCATTTGACCGTTTTTTCCGAAAACGGTTACACAACCGTAATTTAACACTATTCTGACCATATTATTGGCCATTTTATGGTCAGAATATAATTAAATTATGGTTATGAAACCGTTTTTTCAAAAAACGGTCGAATGACCTGCCAGAATGCTGCAAAATTTTTAACAGTGTATTTTAATAAAAAGCCGAGGAAGTTCAACCATATTGATGTTGTTTTTGAAAAAAGAAACGTAAATTTTCGACAATCTATCACAGCAAAGAGAGAATTACGATTCAGTTGACACACGTTGTTTTTGGAAGTAGAGGTTAAGGGGCATTGTTCACAACAGCTAAAACTTAAAATACATCAACGGTTTTTTATAAAATAGCCTATGGCCCAGTTACCTCGTGGGTCCAGTTACCCCAACTAACCTTACTTTATAATTTAACAAATTTGGGAAAGCATTTCAAACTCTTATTTTTTTAGGGTTCCGTACTTAAAAAGTAAAAACGGAACCATTATAAGATCACTCCTGTGTCTGTCCGTCTGTCTGTCTGTCTGTCACAGCCATTTTACTCGTGAACTATGGAAAGTGGAAAGTTCAAATTCGGGGATGTAATAAAGACCATTGACCCACATAATTTCAGATTAATAAACATTCATAAATATACTTAGTAAAAAAAGTAGGGATGCTAATTATGCTACTTGAAAAAAGAAATCTTTTCTTTGTATATTATGTGGGGTATCCTGTGAAAGCTTTTGTAACGCTGAACTCAAAAATACATTTCTTTTAATTTTAGGTATTACATTTCCAAAGATATTGTTGAAAATGTAGCGCAAAAATGTGTTCTCCCCCATCTAATTCCGAATCTACTGAAACTAAAATTATGAAAAAATTAGAGGTAGTAAACATTAATATAAACCTTGCCGGAAAATTATAGCGATTACCCTAGGTCACATAGTTTTTGAGTAATTAGCATTTTTTTGTTATACACAAATTTCGATTTACGGGCATTCAGAAAAATTGTTGAGCATCGCTGAATATACCTATCATTGAAGAAGAATAAAAGCATTGTTGATAATGATTTTCGAAAAAAATCATCGGTAATTAGCCGAGATTACCGAGATAACCCTTAAAGGTACGGTCAGTTTGGACATACACAAGGACAGGGGCGGCGTACTCTATACCTAGTTAACAACTTTTAATGATATGTATGTATAATGTAATGTCCAGTAACAGTATAAAAGCAATAAACATCAAATTGTTAAAAACACACTAATTTAAGGGCTCTCGGGACTCTAAAAAGTGGAAAAAATAGAAAAAAGACCATTTTCAACATTTAATGTCTTAAAATGTATATGATTTTAAAACACAATTTTAATTGGGTTGAAAGATATAAGTATGTTCTTTCGTTTCATGTATTTAAAAAATTTCAAGATACAGAATTAGTATTCATAGGGGGCTCGAAACTGTTAGACATTTGTCGAACAAAAAATTGGCATAACAGTTTACGCGCAGGATTACAACATATATATTGCAACTAGAAAGAAAATTTTGGTGCTTACTTATACTTCAGATTGTAAAAATTTCCCTGAACTTAAATAAATTTTTATTTAAAGAATTTTTATATTTTTAATGCAATGTTGCCTTTAGCTAATACAAAATTTTGAAAATTCCAACAGTAAAATCACCTAAAAAAATATATTTTTTTTTTAACAATAAAAAGGAAATTTTAGGTTCAGTTTATACGGACTAACATGAAATATATGTTATGAAAATTTCATGAAAAAATATTCAGAAGTTTTTGAGGTATCCTGCGCGTTATGCCCAAAAAACGCCATTTGGAAAATAATGGTTGGTTGGTTGGTTGATTTTGACGGCCGATTATCTGCACTAGGGATATAGGCCCGAGGGGGGACCGCCCTTCGTGGGGGTCTTTCTAAGGGAACCTAACCCGTATTTACGCATGGAAATCCATGGCTCGAAGAAAACCACGAAAACTCCGAACGATTAGGCCGACGGGTGCGATTGGGATCGAACCCAGCACTTCCCGTCTACCAGCTTCGAGAGAAGAACCTCTCAGCCACTGGTGGGGCTAAAAACAAAATAATGGCTGGAAAATAATGACTTTAAATTTTCGGAAACGCCGCTTCAGCTATTGAGCGGGTATAATTCTAAAAGCCAAAACTTCTGTTCTAATGGGAATTTCAAGGAAGCACTTATATCAAAATATTCAGAAAAGATAGGAGTTTAACATCTAAAAAAATTAAAATTTCTTAAATTTTGAAGCTTTAAGAGTCTTGCGACCACTTAATCCTTTCCGGCTCGGAGTAATTCTATTTATAAACTTATGAAATAATGAACTGACACCAGAATTTATAAACAAATTTATTAGAAAATGCGAACTTTTTTATTTTCACGTACATGATAAAAAGAAAATTTTAATTAAATATTCTTGGTTCCGTTTGTCTGTTTTGGAATTAAAATTAGGTGTCCGTTTTTTAAGGGCATCGCCCTCGAAAGATTTAATTAGAATGAATCGCATAAATACTGTGGTATTCGCGATAGTTTGCATTGATTATATCTCTCAATACGCCTCGAGTGACTTTAAAAGTTAATTAAACACCTATCTGGAAAAATTCGGCACGGACCAAGGCGGCGTTGCAACTTTGAGACCTCAATTCGAAGCGCGCTTAGCACAATGCCAAATTTAGACTTTGAACAAAGGTTTTGTTTTAGCTACACTGTAGAAATAAAGGTTATTACTACGCTGAATTTAGATTCACGAAATGCCAAATGAAGTTTAACTATGCACTGCTTTTATTGTGAGTACCGAATTAAGTTCATCATAAACAGATTAGGATAATATTAAAAAAAGAGTTATACGAATAGCTATATTTGATATTATTTAGGTTCTATATCTCTTTGAACTTTCATGGTATACCCATTTACACTTTTCTAATATAAACAGTTATACCCAACCCTACGTTGTGTAGTTTTTTACAAAGTCTTAGTATTCTTTTAGCAATGTTTTTTTTTTTTTTTTTTTTTTTTTTTTTTTTTTTTTTTTTTTTAAATAATACAATTACGAATTCATATATATATTCTACGGAACCCTCTGTGTGCGAGTAATGCTCGCACTTGACCGTTTATCTTACCTAACTTTAGTTTTGAACTTCCTGGATTAAGATTATCCAATCCACTACATAGATAAACATACAAGATAGGACACTTAAGGCAAAATTTGTAATCGTAACAGTACAAGCGTTGCTAGAGACAAGAGGGACGAACTAACGAGGCTCCGAAATTTACCCATGTTGATGAAATATGTTTACGCTCTATGTTTTGCATGTCAATCCTTTCCTCCACGAGGCAGAGCAGACTAGAGATCTGCACGGGCCGGCCCGTGGCCCGAAGCCCGAGCCCGGCCCGGCCCGCGGGAAGACTTTCCTTCACGGTACTCGGGCCGGGCCCGGGCTCCACTCTGTTCGGGCCGGCCCGGGCCATACTTTTTCTGAAGGCTCGGGCCGGGCCTAACTTAATTTTTCTGTACAGAGCCGGGCCTGGTTTCCTTCCTAGTCTTCACGGCCCAAAATTTTCTGTCCTAGTTTTGAGCCAGCCCGTATGAAAATCGTTGTCTCAGCGCGGCCTGGTCCATTTGAAGGTCAGTTAAATTAAGCCTGGCCCAAAAGTTTTTGCAAAAAAATGCATACATTTTTTAATCGCCATTATTCTACACTTAAACATTAAAATTTATTATTTTTAAAGAATAGTAGATTTCTACGCATATTAAAATATAACTAAATTAAAATACAGTAAAATGTGTGAAAAGGAACCTGCCTAAGACGGAACCCTGTTTTAAACTGAAAAACTTGTTGATCCATGCAAAATTAATATACTAATAAGTAAGAAAAGAATATATAATACATTTACACTTGCTAAGAAGGGAACTTGTCTATAACGCATCTTTTTTTCTATGCAATTCCACCTTAGAAGATTTTACTGTATAGCATTTTTCCGATTTTTAACACATGGATTAAGAATATTAATGATAACTGAAACATTTACATGCAAGAAATAGAGATTCATGAAAAAAATCAATATCGCAGCCTGCTGCACTTCTATAAAAATAAGGATTATAAACATGAAAAAAAAGTTAAGATAAATATTTTTGGTCAGAACTCCTCGTACGAGACAAATTTTTAACCAATTCGGCGTAAAAATCAATGTTTTGAAGAAGTTCACTCGGGCCGGGCCAATATTCTTTTTTCTACGGGCCGGGCCGATTTTTCTTCTCTATGAGTCGGGCCGGACCCGTGCCTGGAAATGTCGGCCCGTGCAAACCTCTAGAGCAGACAATATTGTATTTACGTATTAGCTTTTTTTATATCGTACTTGTATCGTTCACCATTAACTTACAAAATAGTAATAATAATGTAAAAGAAAAACCCTAGAAGATTTTGTTGAAAACGTAAACATGTAACTTTATGAGACTGAATTGTAAAAAATTAAAAGTGGGTATTGAGTTAATTTATTCACATCAATTAGAATTTTATCTAGTTTTTATCAGCCTTTCTCTCTATTTTTTTCAAACTTTTAAATTTATATAATTCTGAAAATTTGTAAAAATGAATTTTTTCCCACCAATAATTTTATTATTGTTTCTTATATCTTAACATTGTAAATATTATTGAATTGATTGTACCTTATTGAAATTAAAAACAATCTTTTTATTTTCTCTGTGATACAGTGAAAATATGTAAATTTTAAAAGATTATTCTAATGATTGTTTTAATACATTAAACTTCCTAAATTAATCGGCTATAAAAAGTTTCCTACCAAATGGGAATGTTTATGAAATTTTTTGTGACTTCTAGAGTGCAATATTTCGTATATATTTATATTATACCATTGCTGTATGCAGCTATAATGCTATTATATAGTATTTACTTGATATATAACATTCAAGACAAATTTTTTAGTTTGGTTTTCATTGCACTTACATTGGTCATCTTTCATGAAAGAAAATAAAAGAAAGAAAAATCATGCGTTAAGCATATAGATTATTCAACACTTCCTGAATGCTTTAACAAAACTTCGTTATTTAGGGAAATAATGTAAATAAGATAATTAAGTAAACATTTTAAAAAATGCATAAAAAAATTTAAAACTGATTTCAGTAGTTACCGCCCATAGCCAAATATGCATTCTAATTCTTTTGAACAACCCTGTATTTGATCTGTAGGTTGATATATGTAGTACTATATAATGGGAAAATTTGGTTTAGCAAGAAAACGAAGAACAGGTTGAAATTTTTCTTTCAGCAATTTATACTAATAGATGGAAACATTCTTGAATACTTTTGTGCAACTCTGTAGTTTACCCAGAATCTTTATTACACGCCACTATCTACATAAAATTTATTTCAAACTAAAACACTGTTCAAACTAATAAAATTACATTTCCAGAAATTATCATTCATGGACAGCCATGTATCCAATTATTTGCGTGACCCTGTATATCATTTTATCTGTATTCTACAAACATTTCTTAGTAAACTATATACAGCTCATCGTAAAAATGCATAACTCATTTAAAAACCACTTTTAAGTAATTTGTGCTCATACCAGTAACCCTTACGAATTATTTTGTATAGCCCTGTATATGAATTATAGCATTTATACACACCATAGTATGCATAAATATGTTGAAACATAAAAGCGCATATCATAATTAAAAATGCATTTCCAACAATCATCGCTAATGTACAGTACTTCGGATATATGTATAGTATCTGAAATCTTTTGTGTGTTCCTATAAATGCTATGCACTTCGTATTGTACATGACATAAGTTATAGTAAACCGCAGAAACGTATGTCAATTTCATTATACATGAAATACCTTAACATAATCAAAATACACCGCAAGCAATACCCTCCACTGCTATATCATTATGTAACGGAATTATTCTGAGTGACCTTGTAAATGAATAATAACTATTCTTCGCCCGGTATATTCTACAAAATGCATATTTTAGTGCACTTCATAAATGCATATCAATTTTATTATATTTGAAAGCGTGAAACGCCATTAAAAATCATTTGAAACGATTTTTTCGCATTGGCCGTAATGTAATGGAATACTTTTGACTGTCCCTGTAAATGAACTAAACATGCTACAAACTTCATTTGAAATAGAGAACGTGCTATGGTAAATGTCAATAACATCCAAAATTTCAGGGCAATCCGAGCATAGTTACGAGAGTTTGAGCGCGGACAGGCGGACAGACAAACCGAAGTCATAAACACTTTTCAACTTAGTTGGAAAGTATTAAAAAATTCGTGTAAGACTATTGAAACATGCAACATTAGAAGGAAAAGATTACAGTAAGGTAGACGCTCAATAACAAAAATATTCCAAGGATGAGACGTTTCTTCCCCATTGCCACTAAAGACACTGCGATCATTACGATCGCATTACCATTACTCTCTATGGAAGTGTCTTATGTTATGTTTATCTATGTTCCACTACTGATAATTCTTGGTTATTGTTAGAATAAATTTCTTGTGTTTTGCTAAATCTGGTATCATGTCCTCTCTTCAAGGTATCTGCCAAAAGCAATTATTACAAACTGGAAAAGAAAATTCAGAAATTATCGGTTATAGTTCTGTATACTGCAAAGCACCCAAATAACATATAGGGGAGAGTCGTGCGGAATGAGATGGTGTACACAGTGAAACAGAGACGCTTTTAAAACGAAGTTTGTGTTTGTAATAAAGGATGTTCAGTGATGAGTAGTTCGGAGTGTTCGTGAACACATTTCAAGTGTGTATGTGTGTGTGTGTGGGGGGGGGGTGTTATGGCGTTCGGAAGTTACGAAAAGAATTTGCTTTGTCGAACCTAAATCTTACACATTTAACTTTGTTACAGATCATCAAACTTCAGTCCAATTGTCTTATCATACATATGTTGCACTGTGTGTCGCCCGCGGTGCATTGATTCCTGAGGAGAGCGGAGATTGTTTCGTATTATTCGTCGCGACCGAAGAGCTTTAATAGCCGAAATCCCCAATAGGTACAGACAGTGTTTCTCAATACACAGTGTCACGTGCACTCCTGCATAAGCTCCTACGCAGCCGGAGGCCGAAGCACGTTCTTGCGATGACGGCACGTCATCGCCAGCAGCGCCCGCTACTGGTCCATGAACATCCGAATTGGACAAAAAGAAGAATAGGAGAAAGTTACATGGTCCGACGAATCACGTTTTCTGGTCAATCATTGGATCATCATCGAATATGGCGATTTCAAAAGGAAACCATGTTGGTCGGAAACAAGACGGTGGCGGCTGTATTATCATGTGAGTGATGGTTTCATGGAGCACATTAGAACCCATAATCTTCAAAGAACAATCCCTGACTTCTGCGTGCTACCTGAACATCGTTGCAGACCAGGTGCAGCCATTCATGACAGCTGTGTTTCCGACGGGTGATTACATTTACCAACAGGATAATGCACCATGTCATACGGATCGAATCGTCAGAGAGTGGTAAGACACATTTTAACAAACATTCTAGTAAGTTTCAAATGACGTCCTGGCCTCCAAGTTCACCTGACATGAATCCAATAGAACATTTGTGGTTCCACCTAGAAATCCCAATTCGAGCTGCCCCGGTACCACCTCGCAATGTGGGAGAATTACAGGACCAGTTGGGGAGCGTTTGGTACGAGATACCTCAGACTATGCACTTTGCCATAAAGCAACCTATGCAATAAGCACCTTGTCGAGTCAACGCCAAACCGGGTGTTGGCGGTTTTCAGGGCAAAAGGTGGTCCTACATCGTATTAAACAGGTGGTCATAATGTAATGACTCTTTGGTGTATATTTATTATATAATGAATAATATTTAATATATGTTATTTTAATATATTTTAATATATTTTTATGTCTTTGAGTCATGAACATCCATACAGAAGACATCCATCGAGAAGACATCCATAGAGTCATGACATCCATAGAGAGGAGAAGATGAGAACAGTGAGTTCTCATCCTATCACTGAATAATAACCACAAACTCTATTCCCTTGATTTATCAATCTTTAAAGCCTCGTTCAATGCATTCGTGGATACACTGACACTCAGAAATCCAGATATAACCATGTCATATACTATATTGTCCATGTCCAATATGTCGGTGAATCACATAAAACGTGAGCAATGTCTCAGTGGTACTAGACGTGGTATACAAAATCATACAAATTTTAATATTCGTTTAAAGCTATTTCCCTGTTTCTATTAAATTGGGTATAGAAGATACTCCCAATAAGCAGATTTATATATGGAACGGCTGAAATTTCTTCAATCGATTAGGCGGGATTCTAGACAGATTTTTCGCTATTTTCGAAATGAGATTGAGCCAATTAGAAGCCTGCATTCTATCGAGATTTCGCTTTTTTATTAAATATCACAAAATATAGGTACCTGATTGGTCAATCTCGTTTTAAAAATAGAGAACTGTTTTTAAATTATCTTTCCCACTGTGTAAAACTTCCCTCTATCAGTTTCATGGCACTAAATAAATATGCATTTTTCAAATTTAAAAGTAAGTACTTGTTAAGCTATATCAACTTGATAAATTAAAAACAGCAAATAAATCTCTTCGGTGTTTCTAATAGTTATTTTAATACATTTTTGAACTATTTAAAGAACAGGGATTTTATTAAATTCAAGCTTCTTTCTTTAATTTAGGATCCGTGTTATTTAGAACATTTACCTATAATTACCCTACAAGAAAATGAAACGGTTCTAAATCATTTTGCAGAAAAATAGCATTTGAAAAAATATTAACAAAAGAATACAACGGGTTGATTATCAAATCCTTTAAAAGCCAAAATTGCCATAGTGTCATATGTAATAGAAGTACATACTGCATTTACGTTGCTTCCTATCAATCAGTTTATTTAACAAGTAAGACGTTTTGCAGTAAAATACTACTACAAACATAGACATTGCAGATGCGTTCCTATTTCGTCTAATCCTAATCTAACCCGGGGCCATTTGTAAAGCATTAATTACGATTCCCAGAACAGTTGTCAGAAACCTTTGACATTATCAGGTTCAACGTTAGAGATATTAACTTCCTTTTTAGTATGCATTTAAAATGTATTATTTGTTTATAAATCTGCCCAAAATTATCCAAATTCGTAAAACTTTTATTTGTTTTAATATCTATCAACTGTCTTAAATTTTCGAATTGAAATTCCCTGTTAAAATATATTTTTAAATATAGAAATCCAAATGTTATTTATTTATTTATTTTTTTAAGTACAGTTGTATTACAAACGGGTACCATAATTAGAACACAGAAATTTGAGAGGATAAAAAAGGAACACCAGCTATCAGAAAAAAGCTTCAACATTTCTCAATTAATTTAAAACGTAATTGTTTTCTGATCATTAATGTTATTTACCACAAAACTCGTTCTCTGTAAAATTTTATTTTTCAAATCATTATTTTATATTTGCATAGCTATGTGCTTTCTATAATAAATCGATGCTCTGTCGAAGATTTAGCAAATATAGACTTGCTTAATACATTCTTGATATTTAATATATTTCTAAGTATTTTGAATATTTTTCCTCTTTAATATTTTATATCGAATTCAAATCAATAGTTTAAAATTTTGCTATTCATTTAATGATTTTTATTAATTTATCTAAAATTTATTATATTTAAATTTTATAATTTTACTGCGAAAAATGACATAGGATATTGTATCAATAATTATTTCAAATTTAAGAGAAACAAAACAAAGAGACGGTATAATGATACCATTTTTACGATATAATCAAATTATTTCGATATTTAGAGTTTTACAATTTCACATTTTATTCCTTTCACTTACCCATAATACGTAGTATAGAGAAAGTCTTGTAATCGTTTTAAACATCGAAAAAAAGAATGAAGGATTTACACGTTTCAGACACTGGAGATTCCGAAAAACACATTTTTAAGGGGGGAAAAAATTGCCGTTCGTCTCTGTATGTGTCTGTGTGTCTGTGAACGCTCTAGCTCCCGCACTAATTGGGATAGAGACTTGAAATTTGGTGTGTACTTTGTATGCAATAATGGGAAGAAGCCTATTTTAGATCAGTAACCTCGATTATCCGGAACTATTTTTTTCGGACTCTTGAAATATTCGTTCTGATAAAAGGTGCATAAAAATTTTCGCAATTGTTTATTATAAGGAGTGAATATAAAAGACAGTAAAAAAACATAAAGAATGAATTTGCATAAAGAACGAAGTCAATCGGATAATGAGTTGCCGAGATATTTATAATCATACTTTCCACACTCTTCGATTTTTCATGACCCTCTATTTCATTCAAATTTCAATTCAAAGACATATTTTAATTGAAAAAATGAGACGCTTTATCCGACGCAATAAACTGTTAGTTAATATTATTACTATTTTTGGAGTTATAGGGATGTTCCTTTTACGCAATTTGGTACTACTTATTATCTCGCCTACCAAAAAACTATCACCAAACGATAAGATTAAATGCCAATAATGGCTTATCGTAAATATCACATTCACTTGACATTAAACACGTTACAAGTGTTTGTTATGATATCAAGTTATTTTTAACTCAACATTTTATTTGTATTTTTATTAATCTTTTACTATTTATTTTTTTTTATCGTTATTTAAAATAAAAATTGTGCTAACTTGTATAATTTTGCGAGTAGTTTGGCAATTTATATAATTTGTCGAAATGGGTCAACGGGAAAATCAAGTAGTATCTGCAATTCCGTAATAGAGCATTACTATGTATTAAAAATATTTAAATATACGGGAGGGGGGATGAATGGGACATTTTTAGAAAAATGTTTATTTTTAATACATTTTAAAGTTATTATCAATATTCTATATCACATTCCATACATTAGGTATTTGACTACATCTATGCACCATATTTAGTCTAGATTATTGTTATACAGTAAAATATTATAAAATTTAAAAAACATTACTCTCTGTCCCAAACATCCCTATAGCAGAGATGAATGGGACACTAATAGGGATGGATGGGACACCAATATTTTTCTCTCTGTATTCAATGTTACCTAGTTAAAATGTATAATTATAAACTTATATGTATTTATATTTGTAATATATGATCTTATAATAGGGCTATTATATCTCAGCGTTGCTAATCACTTCTTTTACTGCAGTTTTAACTTGTAATGCAAACCTCGACTGCCTATATGTTCCCCTTTCCCACTTACGAGACATTTTAGATATGAAATGAAAGTTAAAACTGTCTTTGAAATACGGCATAGCCAATATTTTTCATTCACAACTTATTAATAAATATTAATTCAATGTATCTTAGCTATCATGTACAAATGCAGGGGTCGTACTCCTCCTGGAATTTCACGACCGGGAAATTCTTCGGTACCAGTACTTTCTTATGGAAAAATCTCTTCTTACATAAGGCGAAATTTCGCGCATTTAACCTAGATATATTTTTCTATAAACAAATAGTGATATTTGTCCTGAAAAAAATACCTTAAGCGTACGATACCTGCAAATGAAATTATGTTAGGGGAGGTGCGAGTTGGAATTTATTTAAGCACAAGTTTCAAATTCAATATAATTTAACCCATCTGATCAATAAACATATACTACTTTTAACAATTTTATCTAATTGGATAATGTTTCAATAGCAATTTTTTGATAAGCTATTTAACCTTTATTGCAATACAATAATTAAGATTCAGTATAATTTTTAATAATAAACAACCTATATAATACGAGTACAGTTTAATACTAATAATTAACATAAATCATCAATTTATAAATCTATATAATATTTTTTAGTTAATAAATAAATGCTTTAACATCTCTAAGGATGAAAAAGACTGTCCCATTCATCCCCAATTAAATTGTCCCAATCATCCCTATGATACATAGATTCAATTGTCCACTCTTTTGACCCAGAAATTATTTTGTCACATTGGTTAATATGCTCTCATTTTCATTACCAATATTGAACCTTCAAATAAATAACTACAACACATCTTATTTGTTTATAATTTACAAAATATTTGGCAACTTCAAATTAAAAAAAGAAAAAACAGTGACAATAGAAGTGAAAACTTCAACAATTACGTGTGTGTTTTTTTAATCGTCAGGAAATGTTTTATTGTGCAGGAAATACTTTTAAATGTAGTGTTTTTTTATTCATTATTATACAATAACATACACCATAGACATACACCATAACGCAAAAATAACACGAATTTTAAAAACAAGAGAGTTTTTCTGCTAAACTTACCCGATATTTGATCGAATAGTTCACTTTTGCCGCCAACTATTGACATAAATAACAACTGTTGAATAAAGATAATTTTATTTTGCTAGAGCAAGGTAGTTTTATTTTAGCAAGAGTCACGAGACTTGGCTAATTTTTACATGAGATGTTTTTGATGAGATTTCCTTTTTCTAACTCTTGTACGTGTATTTAGGGAACCAATAGCGCACAGGCAAGCATGCGGCGCGCTTGCCTGTAAATTGTTGTTATTGATTAAGCAATCAATAACAATTAATTGCCCGCCCTCCTCATACCGAACTATGCACAATACATGTACATACTTATAGACAGAGGTGTCGGTTACAATAACAGTATCACGAGTTCAATGGTTTTTCCCATCTAAAAAATGCCAAACGCGCCCAAAGAAGCTTTCACTTCAATAATGAAAGTATCAAGTATTTGTCTTTAACAATAAACACAACAGCGTACTGCAACGAAAATGTAAATTTTGTGTGTGTTCCTGAGTGAACGCCGGGAGAAAAAGTGAGTTTTAGCTTCGTTCTTCTTTTGCGGATTGAGCTGAAGAGGGAAAAGTTCCTGTCATTCACCTCTTTTCGCGCTAGTGTCTATGTACCAAAATGCTAGCATGTCGGTTACGTAACAGTGTCTCCAAATCAGTGATCTTTCTCCATCTCAAAAAAAGCTCAACGCGCCTAAAGAAGTTTTCACTTAAAAAAAAGTTACTTTCAAGCAGAGTTTCAAAAAATGCAACTTTGCAAAAAAATGAAAAGAGCCATGTGGTTTTGCTTTTGGTTTTAAAGCACACTATGGTAGGGCCATATATGAGAATAAAAATCAACTAAAAAAAACGTTCATTGCAGGAAATATTGCGAATGTCCCATCCATCCTTTGTCCCATTCATCCCCCAGCTCCCGTACGTTTAAATTTCATTTTTTGGAATTGCAATGCATTTTATAACGTTTTCTTTTCATATTTTATATTATGCATATCCATGATGGGTATTATGGTGGCCCCCACGACTAGATTTTTTTCTTTAATTTGTTTATTCATTAAGATTTTATCATGGTTTGAGAACAAAAATTGTTAGCATTTCATAACATAACTTTTTAATAGCTCAACCATTTATCAGCATATTTCAGACATCGGATTACTGTACACTGTTAAAATTTGCAGCATTCTGTCCAGACATTCGGCCGTTTTTTTGAAAAAACGGTTTCGTAACCGTAATTTAACGATATTCTGACCATAAAATGGCCAATAATATGGTCAGAATAGTGTTAAATTACGGTTGTGTAACCGTTTTCGGAAAAAACGGTCAAATGACTGGACAGAATGCTGCAAAATTTTAACAGTGTAGGTAACATACGTTATGTAACTTTCTCATGGGATTATGGGATTCGGAGAGTGAAGACAAGCATTTTGGTACCACAATTATCAATCACCCGTTCCAATTTTTTTAGTTGTATAAGAATCTTACTCTGTCCATAATGAAACACATTACCGCCTTTGGATGCAGTTCGATATAAAAACCAGGTATTCCATTTTGATCGTTGTCGCGTTTTTTTTAATAATTTTCACAAAAGTAAAAATATCATACTGAAATTTTGAATAGATCTTCTTTGCTTTATTTTAAATACGATAATATCACAAAACAAGGTATGTCTCTCCAAATTTTTATCACAATGTCTTCACTTTCTCGAAGTTACTAACGGAATCCGCCAATAGTCAGATAGATATTTTTTTCCTGAATAAGTGGATTGCGACGTTTCTATGCTATAATTTACTGTTCCTAATTAATCTTCCAAATTATTCAAAAGATACTCTGTTTCAACATGTACCATATTTTATAACTACTACATGATGTGGTAAGTCACTGTAAAGCAAAGTTATAACTACCTTTTACAAAACCAAAGTTATATAACACATTCCAGCAATCATACGCACACAGCACAGTCTCGATTATCCGACCTTCCGCGTTATCCGACGCTCCAAAATCAGAAAAATATATATATTAAAAAAATTAAACGCACCAATTTAAAGGATGTTGCTTATCTGGTTACTTGGACCTCTGGGCTGACGTAAGGGCTACGAGTATAACAATGGTCAAATCATGGAAGAAGCTGTTAAGCAAAGTTTAAGAGGGTATTATCAAAACAGAAAGCGCAAATGAAACCGAAGAAAGTATTCCCCCGTTAGTCAGACATATCCCTGAATGTGAGGATGCATGTTTCCAAGAAATTGGATGAAAGAAGATGATCAGCAGGAAACAACCAATGAAGAAATTGTAACTCTTGTCAATAGTAAGTTGGTAACGAAGTTGATGATAAACCATCAACTGTTGATCTTCTCAGAATCTCGCATGACGATGGAGTTAAAGTCCTTAAAACTACATGAAATATGTTGCGCAGCAAGAAAAAGCTATGGGGATCGACACAACGATTCTTCAAAGATGGCGAG
Source organism: Maratus speciosus (assembly GCA_963932465.1). NCBI lineage: Eukaryota > Metazoa > Arthropoda > Arachnida > Araneae > Salticidae > Maratus > Maratus speciosus. Next base: position 153,088,450 of record OZ010786.1, read on the forward strand.
TCTTGGCAGCGAAGAAACAACAATCGTTGAGAAAGCCGACTAGGCTGACATTTTTTTTCTTTCTAATAATCACAGAATTTTTTTCTTTCCATTCATTTGTTGTAGAACGCGATGTGAAATTAAACGGTAGGGTGACTACGCCAGTCATTTATCAAATAAAGTCACTGCTATGGGGTTTTATTATATTTCCCCCCTGTTAAATTTTAGAAGTAAACTAACATGCTTGCTACAACCCAACGAATGTCCTATAATGGACAAAAATGAAATCCGTTGAAATTAAATAGCAACAAAATTATAAATTAATAGTGTTTTAATTGCCATTTTCCCAGTGGTTGATCAGACGAAAGAAGTCAATCGAAAACCTAACAATTAATCTTTAAAATATCATACTTGGGCTGTGATTGACAATCTGGGGGCACGGCAGTGCCCCTGCCAAGTCGAGAAAGCACAGCCGTAAGCATCCTTTTCTGGAAGAAACTCAGGGTACTTTTGACAGCCCTATATCCCTTCGCTGGAATTTCCCAGGAACTTGAAACTTTATTTTTCTAAAAGTACTCTTCAAACGGAAGCAAATGGTAAAATGTCCGCGTTTCTATCTTTTGTAGTTCAGAAAATATATGAACTCAAAGTTTCGCTTTTTCGACACTGACTGACTGACTCACCGATCATCAAAAATCTGAGGTACATCCTGTAGCCCTAGAAACTTGAAATTTGGCAAGAAGGTAGTATTTGGGATACAAAGAAAGTAAAAATTAAAATATTTGGAAAATTCGAAAAAAAAATCGAAAATCTTTTATTTTCCGTAATCGGAACTGTTGCCAATACTGTTGCTCACTGATTATCAACATGATAAAACGCTGTTTGTCAACTAAACCATCCGTTTTTCAACTATACTAAATCGAGCACGAAATAGCTGGGTCCTGAATACAGTAAAATTCGTTTTAATTGACTAGAACAAATAAAGATACTATTTGATTATCCCGTCGACCGAAAAACTATCGCCAAACCATAAGATTAAACGCTAATAATGGATGATCGTAAATGTCGCATTCACTTGACATTAAACACCATACAAGTGTTTGTTACGTCATCAAATGATTTTTAATTCGACTTTTTACTTGTAGTTTCATTGTATTATTAATTTATTTGTTTTTTCGTTATTTAAAATAAAAATACGGCAATTTGTATAATTTGGCGAAATTGATCGACGGGATAATCAAATAGGGCACAGATGTCATATTCGCCCCAAATTGGCGCGATTTTTTTTTTACGCCAATGACATATGCGCAATGTATACTTAACCGGCGCCAAAGTGTCGTTATTTTGCTTGATATTGTAACCCGGATGTTGTTGTTTATGCTGTTGATGTTTTCGCCAAATCAGCGTCGGAAAAAAAAACGCGCCAATATGGGGCGAATATGATATCTGTGCCGCAAATAGTACCCAAATAAAATTAAGGAACAGATGTCATATTCGCCCCATATTGGCGCGATTTTTTTCTGTCGCCAATATCATATAGGCAACAGGTACTTAACTTGCGTCAAAGTGTCGTTATTTTGCTTGATGTGGTAACCCAGATTATCTTGTTTATGCTGTTGATGTTTTCGCCAAATTGGCAACCGAAAAAAATCGCGCCAATATGGGGCGAATATGACATCTGTACCAAAATTAATTTATTTTACCAAATGTTAATTTAGTGAATTTAAATATTTTATAAACATTCTGTCAATATGCTAACATTTCTTGATAGATAGCAGCTCTTATACTTTTGCTATATTTAGCAGCACTACCATATTATTTTAAACATCGCTATAGTTTGATGCAATGTCAATAGACCATGGCGCAAAATTAGCATCAGTTTTAAAAGCAAGAGAATTTTGCTGTCAAACTTACCTCATATTTACAAAATAGCTCACATTTGTTGCCAAACTATTGACGTAGACGTAGACAACAATTGTTGAAGAATAATAAATTCAATATTTATAAAACATGGAGAGTGGTACTCAGGATATGACTAACATAATCGCATACGTAAAAAAAAGTTTATTTTTTTTAATGGCAATACAAACTCCCCTGCGATGTGTAATTTTTTTAAATATGTTTTTTAGGTACTCAAATTATCGATTTGGAATTCAAAATCAAAATTCTACATTCCCATCTCTCCAGAAAAAATGACATATTGAAAAGAAGTCAATTATTTTTATATTTAAAACTTAAACATTATCACTTTTGCACCACTATGACGTCATTTTCTATGACTTTTCACTTTCAACCGTGCTAAGACTACGAGCGGTAGATATGAATATTCAGTTAACAACCGTTAGTGGACTTCCAAGGGAGGCCATTTTTCATCTGTAACCAAAATCCGCAATAAACGATGCCTTTAACATTAATTAAATATGATGGGGAAATGAAACTGTCCGCATTAACCGGAGATACGTCTTAAGAGGAGACGCATTAACAAAAATTCCGCTATATTCTCCGCAAGTTATTTATGTTTTGCGGATAGTATCTATCACATTTCTACATTTACTAAAACAAAATAAATATTTAAAAAAAAACTACCGAGCTATGCTCGGTCTACTGTGTACTAAAATCATTTAAATAATAAAATTATTACGATTTACTTTAAATTCGAAAGTATGAAGGATTGAAACTTTTGTGTAAAATTCTTTCACCTACTTGTTTCTAAAAATAACTTGATTGTAAGTGTTACATATCGAAAAGAGGAATGACTGAATTTCAAATTTTGGCGACACAGTTTTTTATTGTGTAAAATTTGAATTCTAGATGTCAGTGTGCATCTGCAAAATTGCTGAAAAGACGCGGTAACGAAGGGAAACGCGAAATTGTATGATATTCCAACGAAAGACATTGTTGATCGAAGAAAGTTTGAAAGGAAAAAACTGTAATGTTATATTTTGATCACAGCGAAGAAAGTCCTCATCGAGTAGTTCCTACATCTGGAGATCGTTCGTATCTGTTTCATCTATATTTTCTTTTCTGTGCTAGGTAACATAGCCTAGTCGTATGATATCAGATGTGGTATAGTTGAGTATGTGGTTGCGCACTGTGATTAGCTGGGATTAGTTTCTTAGGAGGTCACTTTGATGTTCTGCTTCCTCTTCTTAACAGCTAGCAATAATCTATTATTTTTCCAAATGAATACCTATCACAGAGAGAAATCAACTAGAGAAAAAAATTAGAAGACCTATTGAGGTCAAAAGGGGAAGGCCTAATCGTTCCGAGAAATCACGTTCTCAACATTTCCATGAAGATAGAGTTCTCTATCGTCAAAAACATTTTCGAAAACAAAAACACACATTAAAACGTTACAACGATTCACACTCTGAAATGAGAAGACGTAGCTCGCTAAGAAGTCGCGCGCTGTTCTGTTGCCCACCCTGGTATGACTATTGGAGCTTACTGACGAAACGGTCTAGAGGTAAGCTGCAGTTTAAAATAAACACTTTAGAAAACATTACGAGAGCTATAACTAAAAAAATGGGAAATAGACTGGAAGCAGACAAAGTTATAAGAGTGACTCTGCACAGTAGAATTAATATTGGAGGACTTTGATTGAACAGCTGGTAAATTGAAACAAAAACTAATATAGTTACTAGAAAATTTGAATGAATGAATTTCAAACAGTGGCACACATGCCAATTCGCTTTTCTAGGAAAAGCGGAACATCGAAGCAATCAGGAGCCATAAAGTCTATGAAGTTAAAGATAATGTAATTGAAATCGACGCTACTGGAAAAGCTTTCTTTGGCTTTCTCCTTACAAAAAGAAGTGAAATCCCATCAAAAACATCTCATGTAAAAAAAAGCCAAGTCTTCTGACTCTTTGACCGTAAAAAGTTCTGAGATCATGTGTAGAGCCAAGTTTAGCCCTCTTATTAACTCTGATATTTTAATTCACAAATTACTCCTAGTCTCTACACCTTTAGTAAATGATTATTTTGTGACTTGGCAATGACGCAGCACGAGAATGTAAAGGCTGTTGTTTACATTTTAATATTAACGTTTATTTATAAAGTTTTGCATAAAATAGTTTCTATAAGAGCACTGAACATATATGTATTTGTAGCATGGAAATAATTTTACATTACATTGTAAGCCCGAATGCGAAAACTCTCTACTGGTCAAACTTGATGTCCGGAGTTTTGGGAGATTTTTTTCCTATGTAACGTGAATACGAGTCAGACTCCTCTTTTACAAAGACCCCCAATCGGTGCATCCCTCCTTCAGGCTTCTTCTATCCCTCGTGTTCATATTCAGCCTTAATCAAATAATCTAATCCCAATTCAAAACTTAAATAAAGTGTTTACGTAATAACTTCCCTGTGCTGCGTAATTGCCAAGTCACAGAATAATCATTTACTAAAGGTGTAGAGACTAGGAGTAATTTGTGAATTAAAATATCAGAGTTAATAAGAGAGCTAAACTTGGCTCTACACATGATCTCAGAACTTTTTACGGTCAAAGAGTCAGGAGACTTGGCTTTTTTTTACATGAGATGTTTTTGATGGGATAATTCTCATAAAACTAATAGTTGAAATAAGCAAGATGGAAGTGGATTATTTTTAATTACCGTAATTGTCTCCAACTAATCCAAAACTAAATGTTTATACTTTCTAATAAAAAAATTTCATAAAATGGCTTCTCTTACAGAAGACAGCTGAAACGAATGTGACAACAGGTGCACAAACATTGAAAAAAATATTGTATCTAGTGCCACATATAAAACTCATTTCCACCTGAAATGGTGCAATATTTCAGAAATTTGATTAACTACTGGCGGGGTCACCCTAACTTGTAAATTTATAACTTAGTTTGACGTTTAATAAGCTTTTTTTAATCTCTTATCCACTATTTTTGTATATCCGAGCTTCTGTTGGCCCGTTTGTGTCGGATAAGCAAGACTCTAATCAACTTACTAGGATCAAATATATCAGAGACATTCCTAATAGATATGAATTATTGATAGCATGTATAACACACAACCAACTTTAGAGTACTCCTTTCTTGGATCTATGCACTTCTGACAGCGCAAATACACGACAAATTTAACGACACTGTAAAACATTTCATTAATTGGCTATCATTTCGGAATCATTTTTCTTAAGGTACCTCTTGTACTAATGTATTCCTATTAGTGCAATTAGCGCGACATCATTGTTTATATGAATTATCGTTTCATTCATCTACTTAATAAGAACATCACACACTTATTTCTTTATCCATTATCTTTATGCGCAACACCCTGTTCTAAATAGAATAATTTATTCTTATGCATTACGAAATTACTAACATCTTATCATAAAAATATAATATAATTCATAGCGAGTACTTATAAATTAAAATGCTTTATTCTAAACACTTGCTTTATTTATAATAGTTCAAAAATAAAATCACTTTAATTCAGATAAAATTAAAAATATGTGCTAACAATGTATATTTCCGAAAATTAATTTATAAACGATTCTGTGAATAATGGAAAGGGTTTTCACATATTTTCAATTAATGTGTCACAGTACGTATAGCACAATTCCGTTAACTATCTAAACTGGGATAATCCAAACTTATAAAAGTAAACTGTGGTCACTTTTTAGTCAATTTTTTGTTCATTTCTGAGTAATCATGAATTGAAATCTAGTTGGCGTATTTCCTAAATACCTTGTTAATTACTAAGTTTGGCCTTTTAGTAAAATGGATAGAACAGCCTGACATTACTATCTGCAGTTAACGTTTCATCTCTCAAATTACGAAGTGGGAAATGAAATGTGGGAAAAAATTCCACCTACACAATTTTCTTCTTTAATATTACAAAGGGATAAACTCGGGCTTCCCGGGTAACAAATTATAGGTAAAAACCATCAAATTGTGACTCCTTGTTCTGTCGTGAAGCGGGTAGCTAGAGTGGTCTTCAGAGGCAATGACTAAGTTAAATCTAAAAGAGGATTTTATTATTCAATTCAGAAAATAAATATAACACTTCTTGGCTAATATTGTCATTATTCAAAACAATTGAAAATAAGTGAATAGGTGAGATCGTTTTACAATTTTCGACATATTGATAGTCAAGTCTGATTCCCAGTAAATTGATTCAAAGTCCGCTGTCTATTAATAAAGTCTTTGTACAGACCAACAGTCAATTTCCTTTACTATGATCTAGAGAATCGCACAGCTGACGAGCCGGCCTAACTCCCTTCACTCCCAATTCGGAATAAAGATTCGCCTCGCTTCGGATCAAGTACCGAGCGATTTATTTAGACAACTTTGAGAGAAAACCTCTCTCCCAGGTTCACAAACCTTCACCTCTCACGAGATCTAAAACTCTGAATGTCCTGTCTCCTTAATCAAGGATGCTCATCTTCTCTCAGTCCTCTGATTAAGACAATGGTTCTTTCTTGGACCTTGGGCCGATGAAGTCATTCTCAAGCTCTAATATTATAGGTTTTCTATGATCCACCTCTCTGTGAGGGGATGAGTTTCGCTTTCTCCTTAGAGCGTGGGAAAGGTTTCACTTCTGTTAGGTTGTTTCGCTTCCGGATGGATCATACGGATTCCTCGACATCTCTGCTATTCATTTCCTTGTCACTATAGTATCATCTCAGATGATGAGTTAGATCGATCACTTTCTTTTGATCTATTCCGGCAGAACGCTGGACTTAGCCAAAATCTTGAGCTATTTCTCTAATACATTATCGTGCTTTTACACGGATATTTAAGGGGGGTTTTCTAGGGAATCAGTGCTATTTGTTACAATATCATATATATTATATGTAATGCCAACATCCTTTTTTTTCTCTGCACATACCGAAGTCACAGCTATGAATGAGGTATTTTTCGAAAGGTTCTGTAAACGGTTTTTCACGTAGTATACCCACATATCACTAAAACATATTGTTTGATTAAACAAAAAATGCAATTAATAAAAGTTTAATGGAAAAACTCATCATCAAATAATCTCAGACTGCGGCGACAATGCGTCGCACGTGTCTATTTTATTTTTTTTATATTTACTAAATTTTACACATTTAATATATATATTTTTGGCGCCTAGTAACAATGCTAAAAATCATATTTATATGTAAACTAGCAAAAATGCGTTCTAATAAAGTTTTCAAAAGCGGTACTTTCGTATTGGCCTAGCGGAGGGATTTCACAGCCGAAGAAATCGCCAAAGATCACTATTTAAAATCAGTCCATAGGATTCTGTTGATTTCAGTGTTTTACGCGCGTAATCTGAATACATATCTTAAATTTGGTTTTCATTTATATTTTATTGTTTTATTTAGGGGCTGTGCATATATAACGTTATCAAATTTTTGGCAATTTTGCCCCCCCTCCCCGTAATGATAGCGTTATCAATGAATGAAAAATCTTTAGATTTTTGGTGCTTTTTTCTTTTGTTTGGAGTGATATACAAATATGGTTACATTTATTTTTCGGATACTTTATTGATTCAAACGAAGATAAGTCAATAAAATATCAGTATATATCAATATCTTTACATCAAATAACACTTAAAAGAAATAGTTACTATTTAAAAGTATTTAATAATAGCTTTTTGTTACATAATGCATTCAACAGTAATGTCTTTTCGCACTTGCCCCACACGGGGTGGCGCAGACAGGACTTCGTAGCAACAAAACAGGTAGACAATATTCTTTTTCTTTTATTTACCAGTAAATACAGTATCATTTCCAACATACTTCGCATATGGTTTGCAGAACAGTGGATTATATGTGCATGTACACATGGAGGAAGAATAGGAATGCCTAACGTTGGAGTATTCCATATTTTGGAATTAAATAATTTTATAATCATATAATGATTTTAATAATAGCTTTGTATTTTCAGAAAATAGATAACATACTATAACTAGTTGGATGTGCCAATCCCAAAACTTTCTTCTATCTTATACATCTTAATATTTCAAAAACTAGTTACACATGTTAATACTTCAATATTATTAGTTCAATACTATACCAACTTTCATTTCCATCTTAAATTTCTGCTTCAGTCAATTAAACGAACTAAAAACCAGTTAATCTATATCATGATATTTGTTAAAATTAATAGTTTTTCCTTATTCTGTTGTTATCAGATGTTTGTGAATTGCCGGCTTAGCAGGAAGCGAGTTCCCGCCTTTGCACGAGCCGCCGACGGACAATAGAACTACGAAAAATCAAGAAAGGTACAAAAAAATTGCTATCACAGAGCCCCTTTACCGCGCGATATTTCCAAATTCAACAAGAACCTGTTGGCCAAAGCTAAAAACATGCACAATAAAATTTGGTTCAATTGTATGCATAAATTTATACACTTTTCGATTGTACAACAAAGAAAATGTCACAAACATCTCTATTACAGCACCCTCCTTCCGGCAGATTTTTTTCAAATTCAGGGAGGACTTGTTTGCCATAACCAGAAACGTACACAAAAAATTTGGTTCAATTCTATGCATAAATTCATACACTTTTCGATGGTACAATAATGAAAATGGTACAGGCATCGTAATTATAGCGCCCCCTTCCGGAGGAATTTTTCCAAATTCAGGGAGGACCTTCGTGCCATGACCAAAAACAAACACAAAAAAATTGGCTCAATTCTATGCATAAATTCATACACTTTTCGATGGTACAATATTCAAAATGGCAAAAAATCGCTATTACAGCGCCCCCTACCGGCGATTTTTTTCAAAATCAAGGAAGGTCCTGCTTGCCATAGCCAAGAACGTAAAATAAAAATTTGGTTCAATTCTATGCATAAATTCATACACTTTTCGATAATACAATATTCAAAATGGCACAAAAATCGCTATTACAGCGCCCCCTACCGGCGAATGTTTATGACACTTACCTGTGCGCTGAACTAAGAGTTTTACAAATTTTTTAAAATTTACTGAATTATTTTATAATATGTCAAAAAATACATATTTTTTATAAAAAATTACCATTTTTTTAATATTTCAGTACCTATTGTGACGTTTCATCTGAGCTCATGCAAAAACCAGATGACCACTTAACATAGTAAACACTTTTAATTGGGCCCTCCAGATGCCTAAACTATAAATTCGCATATCAATGCCTTCACGAAATCCAGATGTAAAGTTGTAAACTGATTTTAATTATGTAAATACTTCTCGGTGAAATGTGCTGACTGGCAGTTGGAGAAATAAACTTTTGTAATAAGATGAATCAGACTCTCGCGGGGCCACAACTTAGAGAAAAACTAAAGAACTAGGAGATGCGTTTCTGTAGCGATCGAGGATGGTCGTTTGGACCAGCGAGGGGCGAGCAAGCTCCAACAGAATTTAAAGTTTAAGTTTGTATAAATACTGTGATTTTTTATGTGTGCTGTGTTGTGTTGACCTAACGTGAATAAAAAAAAGTTTAAAAATGAACGCCAGTTCTTATAAGTTCGATGTCTAAGTCTAGTCCTCGAGTTTGATTTTTATCACGTTACATTATAAAATAATTACATTATCACGTAAAACTTAGATTTCAGTTCAAAACAGAATAATAGTATATGGAAATGGAGTATAATATGGAAAATATTATGGAGTAAATTTCACTTAAATATGTTTCAAATATTTTATGTAATGGAGTATATCGAACATGGAAATAACCGAAAAATTGATTTTTTAGAAATCACAATTAAATATTTTATATCTATATTGTTTCTTACCTATAAAATTAAGTTTGTGGCGTTAATTAAGTTTTATTAGTGTTTTTTATGTAAAAACGTAAGAAAATCATGCATAAAAACACTTACATTTCTCCTGGCCTCACTACGCCTACTAACGGTATTTGACTCATTACTTCCTGTTTATTAAAAAGGCCATAACTCCTCTTATAATAATCATATAAATAAAATTAAAACAGATTTGGAATCGTAAAAGAACGCACTTACACCAAAACGATTGTTTTAATGTGCGCAGATACCTTAACTTCGCAAGGTTCCCACAGGAATATGCATTGCCGAAATTTTAGGAATGAAATTAATGTATCTATGTATATGTAATTTTAAGAAGAATGACTAATAGGGAGAGAAAAAAAATTATACCATCGATATGTCTTTATAGTACACTAGTCGAATGTGGCAATCCCAAAACTTTCTTCTATCTCATACATATTAATATTTCCTGAAAAATAAAGCATATCATTGCCACCGGTTAGGTAATTTACACCAAAATCTAATCAGCAACAACTTATGTCAAGTTGTAGCTGAATCTGAAGTTTGATGAAAATCCGTGATTAGTTTCTGAGGTAAAACTATTATGGAAATCGTAAAAAAGAAATCTACGTATCAATGCCACCTGTTGGTCGATTTACTGCAAGAACTAATCAGGACCAATTTATATAAGAGACTAACTGAATCTGAAGTTTGGTGAAAATTCATGCATTAGTCCTCGAGATGCAGTTATTGCTGAAATTGTGATAAATGCACCCTAGCAGCGCCACCTGTTGGGCGATTTACACTAAAAACTAAACAGCACTAGTTTATATCAGGGACTAACTGAATCTGAAGGTTGATGAAAATTCGTGCATTAGTTCTTGAAATTGAGCTATTACGATAATCATGAATAATGCCAAATAGCAGCGCCACTTGTTGCATGATTTACAATAAAAAGTAATCAGCACCAAATTATATCAAGGACTAACGGAATCTGAAGTTTTATAAAAATCCGTGCATTAGTTCTTGAGATATAGATATTGCGGAAATCGTGAAAAATGCAGCATAGCAGCGCCACTTGTTAGGCGATTTACACAAAAAAGTAATCAGTACCAATTTATAACAGGGACTAACTGAATCTAAAGTTTTATTAAATTCTGTTCTTTAGCTCTTGAGATAGAGCGTCCACAAAATTTGTGTCACATACAGATATACAGACAGACTCACAGACAGACATTTTGTAAAAACATGTTTTTATGGTTCTCTGACCCCTAAAACGTGTAAATCCGTCGAAAACCGGAATTCGAAAATTTTCATGGATTCAATACTCTCTTCTCGTAAAAATAGAGGAAAGTAAAAATTATTGTTAATGAATGTTCTTTCATAAAAATAAAGATATAAGTAAAATAAAATGCTAAAAGAGCTGGCATTCTGTGAGATACCCTGATGCGGAATAAAAATAGCAGTAAATTGAAAAATATAGTTATGATATATTAAAAATTAGTTAATGATTTAAAGTAATCAGTGTCAATATTATCAGGTAAATGTAAAGACGAAAAATAATCTATAAATAATGCATTAATAGTTGCATGTAAATCAGCTAAAACAACGAATTGTATACCGTCCTTCGTTGTAATTCGGTTAAAAAGGAAATCCTAACTGTAAGATATCTTTTAACCAAATAATACACCTTTTAATATAAATCAGTTCAGTTTTCTCTGAAATAAGATGGACTTACAATTGAAATTAGTAGCCGCAAGTGATTTCGCTAAACTTCGTTCCGTCGGATATGCCATTAATATACTTTCTGTAAATGATATTTTTAAATTCTCATGCTTCTGAAAATTTTAAACAGAATATCACTATTTCGAAATGATGTAAAAAATAAAATGAATAAATTCACAGTTACGAAATTTTTCAGACATATTATAAATTACATTGCTTGCATAAATTTCTGACTAAATGACTCTGCTTTTACCTCTTTAACATTTCCAAACAAGAGCAGCTAATGATTGATAATTACCGAAATTTTCAAAATAGCTAGGATGTCTTAAAACGAAAGCATATATAAGATAAAAATAGGATGCTTAGAAGTGTTTAAGCTTGGAAGAAGAACTGCACATAATTTACAGCTTGTAATTAATTATGATATTATAATAAGGATTTCACAGGGACTTTGTTTGGTAAAATTTCCATCTGGTAACCTGATGTATCTGGAATTTTCATGGAATTAATGCTAATCCTAATGTTCAAACTATTTTAACTGGGAATAGTACTCTGAATTATAATTTGCTTCTTAAGTCTTCACTAATTCTGTCTAACAACTATTGATAAGTACAATAAATTGTTTGCTCTCTGAATTTAGATGATTAATGTATATTCCAACTAGACAGTTAAGGGAGAAAAATGTCATAAAGTTAATATCTTTTTCCCTGAATTACTTTTAATTAAAAATATCTGAATTACTTTCCAAATCTTAAAACTATTTCCCAAGAATTTAAAGTTAAACAAATATTTTTAATTTTTTCCTCAATGACAATTTTTGTTTTAAGTATTTTTTCCTTATATTTCTTCGCTTGTTTTATAAAGTATTTCATTCAAATAATAACTGCTATTAAAAGTTCATTAATTACTTTTGATTAACATTGTAGTCTCATCTACTACATTTTTCGCTTCTCACAAAACTGCTTTTCGAGAATTTAATTTTAGACAGATGATTTTTTGTGTCAGCATTATTTTTTAAGAATCTTTATTTATTGTACAGTTACGAGAAAAAAATGTGATAAAGTTAATGTCTTTTTTTCTTGAATTACTTTTAATTAAAAATATCTGAATTACTTTTTAATTCTTAAGACTATTTCCCAAGAATTTAAAGCGAAACAACTATTTTTAATTTTTTCCTCAAGGCCAATTTTTATTCTAATTATTTGTTTTCATATTTTTCTTAGTTTGTTTTATAAAGTATTTCATTCAAATAACAACTGTTATTAAAAGTTCAAGAATTTTTTTTATAGCAACATTGTACTCTTATCTACTACATTTTTCGCAACACTGCTTTTCAATAATTTCATTTTGAACGGATGCTCTTTTTATGTCATCATTACCTTTTAATAATATTTATTCATTATGCAGTTACGAGAGCAAAATGTCGTAAAGTAAATCCTTTTTTTTTTCTTGAATTACTTTTAGTTAAAAATATCTGGATTACTTTTCAATACTTAAAACAATTTCCCAAGAACTTAAACAACTGTTTTTATTGTTTTCCCCAATGCCAATTTTTGTTTTAAATATTTTTTTTTAATTTTTCTTAGTTTGTTTTAAAAAGTATTTCATTCAAATAGTAACTACTATTAAAAGTGCAAGAATTACTTTTGATTAACATTGTACTCTCATCTACTGCATTTTTCGCTTCTCACAGAACTTCTTTTCGAAAATTTAATTTTAAACAGATGCTTTTTTTGTGTCAGCATTACTTTTTAAGAATCTTTATTTATTGTATTTTTCTCACGAGTGCTAGAAATATAATTAAGATATTTCTAAGGGACATAGTACAACAAAAAAAAAAAAAAAAAAAAAGAAAAAAGTCGGAAATTCTACATCAAACGTGGCAAATAAAGTCCTTTTCGTACTGTAACTAGTTTTATAAATATTCAGATTTTGGTGCAATAACTGTTGCACTCAAGCAAAACTGCATGAATGCAAAATATTACGATTATATTTATTAAATGCAGTAATACGGAAATAATATGACACTATCTTAAATAGGGCGTAATCGCCTAGCGTAATCGACAACCTAGAATCCTTTCCTGTCATGGGATATCATTGAATTAATAACGTATGATAAGATTCAATAGAATGAAGAAAACTTTTACTGATATATTTTAAAGTTTTGATTCTATTTTCATAAAATTTGAAATGACTCGACAAAATTCTGCAACGATTATGTACAAGGTGGCCATAATTAAACTGATGGTACTCAGAGTGTTCTGTAGCGCGATCTAATTGCGAGAATGACGCCAAATTTTGTAGGAAGATTAAACAAGACGGGGGACGTAGAATTCTGCGAAAAAAATTTAGTTCAAAAAATCACCGCCAGGGGAATATGTAACTCTGGTGTATTCGAAAAAGATAGTTTCAAAAAAGAGAATCAATACTGAAATAAAATTACCGTTTATTTAGCACATCCAACTCAGGTTCGATGTGGCCGCCGTTTTTGTGGACCACATATTGCATTCTGTGCACAACATTTACAACAACAGAGAATAACATGTCTGCAGGAATCTCTCGTACAGATCGCGATATGTTATCCTTCAACGTAGACAGCTCCTGGACACCTTCGTGATAGACCTTGGACTTTAGGTAACCCCATAGCCAAAAGTCGAAGAGTGTAAGATCAGGTGCCCATGCAGTTGGAAAACAGCGGCTAATGTCTCTTTCTGTTGCGAATTTCTGTCGTAGCAGCTGTTGTACCCGCAAAGCAATGTGTGGAGGGGCTCCATCTTGCATGAAAATGATTTTCTGCAGGCACTGTCTTTGCTGAAGTGCCGGAATAACAAAGTTGTTCAGCATTTGGCGATATTTGTCTCCGGTAACAGAACAAGTTACAGGTCCTGTCGGAGTAATGTTCTCATTGAAGAATGGACCTGTGATCATATCTGCTGTGAAACAACACCAAACAGTTATCTTTGGTGAACGCAAAGGAATTTCTTTGAATGCTCTTGGTGACTTATTATCCTAAATTCGGCAGTTCTAGGTACTTACAGTTCCATTCAAGTAAAAGTGGGCCTCGTCCCTCCATAAGATTTTCCAGGGCCAAGTATCATCCAACTCCATTCTGGCAAGAAAAGTGAGAGGAAAGTCAATCGCTTATCATGGTCGGTGTGACGTAACTCTTGTACACTACTGATCTTGTACGGATAGAAATGAATAATCTTTCGTAGGATTTTTCATACCGTACAATAAGGCATATCCAGATTCTGAGATATCCAACGAGCGCTGGAAGTGGTAGCAATATTGTCTGGTGCTCTGTCGACAATCGCCGTTGCCACTTCTTTGATTATATCCTGTGATACGGGTTTTCGTCCTCTGCCTGACTGAACATTTAGAGAACCTGTTTTCTCAAACTTCTCAACAATTGCTTTTAAACAATTAACTGACAAAGGACCGTTACCTTTATGCATTTTTTTTTTTTTTTTTTTTTTTTTGTGGTTTCTAAAAGCACTAAGAGCGGCTGACGTATTTCACTGGTTGAAGTAAAAGAATTCGACTAGTAGAGCTCGCTCGACTAAAGAAGGAGACATTATGAAAGATAACTTTCAATGAAATTGCTTCTAACAGTAGCACATTACCTTTTAAAGCCGAACAAGGTGGCACTGGTTATGATGATGCAATCATCATATATTGTCCTTTTTATTCTTTTTAAATTAATGTTTTCTTTTTCTTTCCATGTATTCAGTCAGTCATAACTGGATTTGGTAAAAAGTAATTTCAGGCTTATTTCTCGCCTCTTTCATGCGGAAGTAAAACATTAAATAATAAACATGTCTGTTTAACGAAATGATTCATTATCATTTTGATTTCGCTATTTTATATCTGCAAGCCAACAGCTTAAATTATACTTGATTTACGATAATTACATTTCTGTCATTTCGATATTAATTTAATACTAATTTATTTTGTTACAATATTTATGTGGGTAATTTTCCTTTGCTTTGTTTATAAAAGAAAGCGATCATTTTTATTAACAAGGGGATGTTATCCATTTCTTGCATTTTAAGTCAGGCAATAAATTTAATCATAAAATTATATTTGACATCTATAATATAAATAAATTTTACGTATTGTTATTGTTTTGGTAGGGTTGGTTGAAGTTATTTTCCCGATTTTGTCTTTATCAGTTTATTCGACAATAATTTAAATTCTCTCCCATTGTTTTTCTATGCAACGGATAATTTGGCATTTGCGTAACTCTCATATTGGCTTGGTATTCCAGTGGATGTGTCGTGTATTCGATATGTAAGTGTATCATTCGGCCTGATACTCTGACTGTGTAAAGTCACGCTTTTCTAAGCGTCCCACTCCATCAGTATATTATGTCAACATTTCTTCAATAAAATCGTTATCTTTACTTTTGCTGAATCTGTTCGCAGTCAATGGAATGAGAGCTCAATAATAAAATTGGGTTTTGTACAGCATCCCAATGTACTGTCACTTTTACATCACCGGCCAAACTTTTAGTTTTAAATGTGTGTGTTATAATAACTTCACACTGGTCCAAACGATGTAACGTGAAATTTGAATAAAGAACTTATTCTTCTGCTGCTGCTTTCTTTGGGGCTCTGTAAAGGAAATTGCAGATAAAGAAACTTTAGCAGTGTTTATGTAAATTTTTAGCTTTTTATAAACTGTTACCATTTTGAGCTTGGATTAAATTGCTAAATTTGTTAAATAAGCGGTAATTTTATTTCAGTATTGATTCTTCATTTTTTGAAACTCTCTTTTTCGAATACACAGCGCCACATATTCCCCTGGGGGTGATTTTTTAAACAAGCTGGCACTGGGCCAAAAGATGTAACGTGAAATTTGAATAAAGAACTTCTTCTTCTGCTGTTGCTTTCTTTGGGGCTCTGTAAGTGAAATGGCAGATAAAGAAACTTTAGCAGTGTTTATGTAAATTTTTAGCTTTTTATAAACTGTTACCATTTTGAGTTTAGATTAAATTGCTAAATTCGTTAAATAATGGTAATTTTATTTCAGTATTGATTCTTAATTTTTTGAAACTCTTTTTTTTTTCGAATACACAGCGCCACATATTCCCCTGGTGGTGACTTTTTGAACTAATATTTTTTTTCGCGGAATCCTTCGTCCCCCGTCTTGTTTAATCTTCCTACAAAATTTGGCGCCATTCTCGTAATTAGACCGCACTACAGAATACTCTGAGTGCCATCAATTTAATTATGGCCACCTTGTATATTAAGTTTCAAACCATTTAGCTGGGTACTTTTTGCGCTTTTATACTAGGACAGACGAACAGACCGACGAACGGACCAGACGACGATTATAGGTGCTACGTATTTATATAATTACGAACGCACCTAAAAATTACTGCAATGAAAATAATTTCCAGATACTTATTTTATGTTTATTTTCATATGATCCTTTAGAACTTTTTCATTAAGTTTATTTACACATGATCCGACGGAAAGCTGTAAATAACTATGTTGTTTCATTGTTTGAAAATTAAATTAAACTAATTAGTTTTATTAAAATGATGTTTGTATTTTAATGAGTAATCTTGTTGTACTCAAATAACAAAAAAAAAAATAATAAAATATAAACAGCCCTATGATACCGTAGCTGAATAAATCAGTTTTTAGAAAAATTTAGAAAACTTAAAAATAATGTACTTTTTTGAGAAAGGTTTAGACTTGTACAATTTCTTACTGTATAATTCTTGGAAAAACTTTTATCATTTTATGATTTATGGCATGCAAATCAATTATTAGATGCCATAAAGTTGTTTTGTTTTGGTAATAGTTAGAAGTTTTTTTAATTTATAGTTTGGTATATAAAAATTTCGCTAAAAGTGTAACATCTAAACCAAATTAGTTGCAATCACACAGATTGACCGAGAAACCACAAGTACTTTAAACTCACAATTATTTATGAATATTGACGTTTACAAAAATTATTTTTTTCATTTATCAGTAACATAAGACGAAGCAATTTTTGCAGTAATTACTTTAATGATTACTGATAACGTTAAACATTCTATCACTTCGGTCGGGATATAACAAAATAAGTGCAATATAATCGAAGGCATTAAGAAAAATAACATACCAGAAAATGTTTTATTAATTTAAACACATTATAATTTACTTCGCGAAATTCAGAAAGATATGCTTTATACATTCAACATTTAAATATAGTTACATAGTAAATGCAATTAAACTACAGCTTAATTTACCAAAAGGCACAAAAACAGAGCTATACGTCCGAATCAGTGATATAATGAGGTTTTACTATTTAATATTAGGATATTTATACGCAAACGTACACTGTACTGCATAAAAAAAAATTCCGAGTTTTATAGCATTGCGATATAAACTAACCATTAACTCATGTATTTACCAATAGATCTATTTAAGCCCAACCCTTTTTTAATGTACTGGTCTATAGTCCAGGCAATAGGGAATTTTACCTAGCAAAATTAATGGTAGTACTGAAAATCAGCTATCTAGATGTTTTTTGGGTCGCTGAATCCGAATTTGTAACTTCCCACCAAAATTTCCCCCGGCAACCTCCCCAAATTTTGGTAAAAAGCCCCCAAAAAAGGCTTTTATTAAAAAATCCATTTTTTTATTGTTTTAGAGAAAAAGTATCTAGAAATTCAGAAATTAGACAAAATTTCCAACAAATTAGATATATGACATTATGACTTAGGATGAAGGGGAAGGGGGGTTCTGCCTCGGAACATGCGCGCGGTGCTGCGTAAACTAAGTTGCGCAATTCCACTTAACCACTCACACCTTTACATTCGCCCTCCCATCTCCCCTCAGAACTTTCTCTATAAGGTTTACTTTAACATTTTTGGGTCGCTGAATCCGAATTTTTAACTTTCCCTCCAAAATCCCCCACCCCCGAAACCCCCCAAAATAGTTGTTTTTAACTAAAATTTCTTATTGTTTTAGGAGAAAAGCATTACGAAATTCAGAAACTAGACAAAATTTGCAACAAAAAAGATATATGACATTATGAATTAGGATGAACGGGGAGGGTGACGGCTGCCTCGGAACATGCACTACGGCGCTACGTGCACTAAATGATGAAGTGCAGGCAATAGGGGATTTTATCTGGCAAAATTAATGGTAGTACTGGAAATCGGCTTTCTAGATGTTTTTTGGGTCGCTGAATCCGAATTTGTAACTTCCCACCAAAATTTCGCCCGGCAACCCCCCAAAAAATTGATTTTTTGAAAAACTTTGTTTTTTGAGAAAAGCGCGCGGGGAATGTTCCGAGGCTGCCCCCTCTCTCCCCGTTTATCCTACGTCATAATGTCATATAACCTATTTGTTGCAAATTTTGTCTAGTTTCTGAATTTCGTAATGCTTTTCCCCTAAAATAATAAGAAATTTAAGTTAAAAACAACTATTTGGGGGGGGGGGGGGGGTTCGGGGGAAAAATTTTGGGGGTAAGTTAAAAATTCGGATTCAGCGACCCAAAAAACTTAAAGTAAACCTTATAGAGAAAGTCCGGAGGGAAGATGGGAGGGCTAATGTAAACGTGTGAGTGGTTAAGTGGAATTGCAGAACTTAGTCCACGCAGCACTGCGGCGCATGTTCCGAGGCAGATCCCCCCTTCCCCTTCATCCTAAGTCATAATGTCACATATCTAATTTGTTGCAAATTTTGTCTACTTTCTGAATTTTTAGCTACTTTCCCCCTAAAACAATAAAAAAAATGGAATTTTTTAATAAAACCCATTTTTGGGGCTTTTTAACAAAATTTTGGGGGGTTGCCGGGGGAAATTTTGGTGGGAAGTTACAAATTCGGATTCAGCGACCCAAAAAACATCTAGAAAGCCGATTTCCAGTACTACCATTAATTTTGCTAGGTAGAGTCCCTATACGGTCTCTGTTGCCTGGACTACTACTACTTATCAAAATCTTTTCGTACTAAAAAAGGTAATCTACAATATTTTGAAACTAGCCGACTGTGGTGATTTCGATAAATTTCCTTCTATCATATATTCTTTTTTGACATATTTTATTTAAGTCAGATTTTTTAAATTATCATGCTTTTAGAAAATTTTACCAGAAAATAATTCTTTCGAATCGACTTTTTTCCAACTGTGGAATTGCTCTGATTCACTCAGCTTACACTGATAGCTCAATAGGCTCTGACTATTAAGCTATCTGAACCGACAATCGACTCACACATTTCACTCAGATAACCTTTAATGGCAATAGCATCCGCTCAGCTATGTAGACAGCTCAAAAAAAAATACACCGCAAATAATGGAAGTCCTTTAAAAGATGGATATGTTGCTACACTTTATTATTTTTAACTCAATCTATCTGAATGATGACACAAATAAGTATTTTTTTTTTTAACTGAGTAAAATGGTGTCCAGACCGGGAGTTGAAGCCAAGAGACCTCTGACTTAAATTTCCGACGCTTTGACTATTGAGCTATTGATGGAAATATAACCATCCTCAGATCAGCAGTAAATCACGTAAACAGGAAATGGAATCATTAATCTTCAAGAACAATAACATTTGCGAATCCTTATCAAAATAAATTAGACTGTAAATCACTAAATAATCATCGAACTGTTGAAATATCTAAATTATATTTCTCCAAAGTGCACAGTAATAGTCATATATCAAACCTGTTTATTCCTCCCACGCATGATGCAAAAGACTCACATTATTAATATAAAGAACAGAAAAAAAAACTTTATGACTTTTTTATTATGATGGTATTAGCTGTAAAACGCGTAACATGTAAGATTTAAAATCGCTGCCATAGGGTGCAGCGCAATTTGTACCATACAAACACAGTTTAATATAATGTTAAAATATAGTTTAATAATCACAGAAGTCTCATTAGTTACAATTCAGAATGTGTTAAATTATTAATTAAACACAAACCTTTGTCTACAGCTTAGAAGCTATATAAAACGCTGGAATAACCTACCAGGATTTACTGCGCCGTACATCCAATCGAGGAATTGCTGCAGCGGAAATATAAAGGTAAGAAATTTACCTATAATATCTTATTGATTGATATACTTAGATTGGCCAGAATTAATTAAGTATTATATGATATCTAAATGTCAGCGCGCGTGTCCTGCTGCACAAACAGAGGCGGCATTTTTTTTTTTTTTTTTTTTTTTTTTTTTTTTTTTTGACAACAGCTATCTGGACCGGCTACACATTTCACTCAGATAACCTTTCTTCTTTTGCAATAGCAATGTTTTCTGTCATGTAGGCAGCTCAAGAGAATATACCACAGGTAATGGAATTCCTTTAAGCGATGGATACGCAGATATAGTACTTGATTATTTTAATTCAACCAAATTGATCGGTAAAGATATCATGTTTATTAATATATTTCCAACTGAGTGAAAAGTGTCCAGGTTGTGTGTCGAACGCAGAACTCGTGGCTTTAATTGCCGATGTTCTACCTTTTAAGCTACCTGAACAACTGACCTATACATTTCCCACAGATAACCTTTTTTTAGCAATAGCATCTGGTCTGCCAGTTAGAGCTCTTGGGTTCGACTCACGACCTGGACACTTTTTCATTCTGTTTAAAAAATATAAATTCGTATGACATCTTTGCAAATCAGTTTGATCGAGTTAAAATTAATAAAACAGAAAATTACTTATTCGAAATTTTTTTTGTAAGATATGAAATTTTGGTCTTGTATCATACATTACTTTTCTAACATAGTTTAGAGTTAAATGGCTCTGCTTTTAATTCCCTAACATTCAACTTGTGTAAGCAAATGGATGAATAATTATAAAAAATTTCAAAGTAGCTGCTTTGGAAAGTAACGCCACTCTCCTTAAATGCAATACAATTTCTTATATGTTTTTTGTATTTATGATATATTTGGCATTTTTTTAAATATAAAGTACCAAATATATGTAGAGAAAAACTGAATACTCTTCTTTTAATTCTAAACTAATTTTTTGAAGAAAATTGATTTATTATCTGTAATTTAAGTAAAAATATATCACTGCACACATTTAGGCTTTATGCATATGAGTCATCTTACTTATGTTAATTTAACAGTTGCATGTTTTTGAAATACTTAATATTGCATTATAATTAAATAATGAATCGTTTAGCATTTATACTGTAAACATTTTAAACTTTGACCAATTAATAAGTACAAAGTAACTAGTAATAAATAACCAATACAATATTAATTTACCAAAACAATGTTTATTACTGCATGTTTTACAAAATTATGAACTAAATTTTTGATACTTTCTAAGTAACGAAATACAGTAGTTGTTTCTGGAATTTAACAATTGCGGTAATCTTTTATACAGGAAGTATTTTATCACACCGTTCTGGCCATTTCCGATTTTTAGATCATTCATTACTTCGACTTCTTTATCGATCTTTTTAGTAACATTACCTTGAAAAAAGTTACCTTCTTGCTTAACAAGAGACTCTTCACTGGACTCTTCAATTACAATTTTATCAGATAACATACAATGACTTCCCGCAAAAGTTCTTTTACTTCACGATGTATTATTGAATAGGGAATGTTATATTTATTGTGAGCCTGCCATGATGTCAATCCACCAGATTTCACATCTTCGACATCTATTTAAATTCCTACGCTGTGCAGAACTTTTTCGGAACTCCCTCAATCATTTTGTTATTTGGTAATCCCGCATCAAGAAAGAATCGTGATGCAATCGTATTAAATAATCTACCCTGGTGTCCAAAATTAAGGACCAGTCAGAAAATGCTAATTTTTAAATAAGAGAATACTCAAAAGGAAATAATATAATTCAAATAATTACTATCTCTACTGCACAGCTAGTCCATATAGCATCTCATTCATGTCGCACATGGTCAAAAGTGTCACAGTCACTACGGTAAACAAAAAATAGGAAATTTCACACGTGTCATCATGAGTCTCAAATGATCACTATATGCGACTCAACTGAGACGTCAATGTGACTGCTGCTTTGTGACGAGTCACCATGTGACTTTACAATTTAGTTACATGACGACTCTCGTGTGATTGTCATTTTTAGACTCAATTTCAAAGTCATCATGAACGTTGCATTATGATAAGTCACCAAATAATATCACATTATAATCACATGGTGGCTTTTCACAAAAGAGAACAATGATGACTTCACAGTAGTCATGTGACTTTAATGTTACATTATTTGGTAACTTATCACAATGCAGCGTTCACGATGACTTTGAAGTTGAGTCTGCAGATGACAGTGAGTCACATGAGAGTCACAATGTAACTACATTTCAAAATCACATGGTGACTCGTCACAAAGCAGCAGTCACAGTGACGTCTCAATGGAGTCACATATAGTGATCATTTGAGACTCATAATGAGATGTAAGGAATTTCTTTTCTTTTTTTTTTGCTTCACCGTAATGTCTGTGACACTTGTGACCATGTGTGACATGAATGAGATGTTATATGGACTAGCTGTGCTGTAGAGATAGTAATTATTCGAATTATATTATTTCCTTTTGAGTATTCGCGTACTTGAAAATTAGCATTTTATGATTGGTCCTTAATTTTGGACACCAGTGTATATTTACCTCACAATAAAAATATCTGAAAAACTTAAAAAAATATAAGATAAATACAGTAATTTTGACAATTTATCTTGAGCTACATGTTTTCAGGAAAAATTGCTAACGGGTACATTTGCATTCCTCCCTAACCCCTAGCAGTTAAAATTTGATCAATTGATTATATTTTTTTATTATTTGCTTAAATATGCGCTGCTATTATTGCGTCAAATTGTGGATTGTATTTTTATAAGGGCATGAATTTTCCTATTTCAATCATTTGAAATGCATAATTAAGACCCCGCGAAAGAAATCACTATATCGCCATGTGGAAATTCCTAACTATATTAATTCAACAATGTTCAATTCATCACAATTTCTGCTTTTAAACATACTTTTTATTTAGTATATAAAAATACCACGTAAATTTACAGTTGTACATTTGCTGAAAGCCTCTGTGAATTTGAAGGATGTAATTCGTCGTTAATTGGCCCATCAAAAAATCAGACAAATGCATTGACAACAACCCTGTTTCCGCTTTCACTTTCGGAAGGATGAAACAAACGTTGAAGGTCGTGACATCGATGGGATTATTTCATCTTCAAAGATGAAAAACGGAAAGACGATCGCTATTTAGGAATTATTTCTCAGCATTTTGGGGGTGTTGGAGGAGCTATGTAGTGGACAATGTGAGTGAAAACATATTTTTTTCCTAGAAAGCGTTTTAAATGCGGTAAGATTTTTCACGTTTAGTTCCAGAAATGTGACTGTTTCATTATGCTCGATTTATATAAGATTCTTGTGTTAATATTTTAGGAACAAGAACATTGTTGCATGTATGGGTCATCACATTTAGGCAAATTCATCTTAAATATAGATAACAGTTTGATGCTCAGAAGAGCTATTTTATACTTAAGCCTGGCAAAAAAGTTGAAGAGAATTTATACTTTGTTAAGAGTAAATCATATAGACGTCTATCAGTAAGGTTTCCTCTGTTAATCAGTACCAAGAATTTCTTTATAATTAATGCTAGTTCTGTTACTTAAACGACTACGAAGGCTTAACAAGAGCTCTGCTCTGGACTTTAAATTTGTGTCTTGAGTTTTCATTAAACTCTGTCCAACAACTCTTGATAAATGCAATAAACTTCTTGTTCTGTGAGTTTAGACGATAAATGGATACTCCACTCACACAGTTACGAAGGCGAAATGTCACAAAATGCAAGCCTTTTTCTGAATTCCTTTTAATTAACAACATTTGGATATCTTTTCGATGCAAGACTTTTTTCCAAGAATTTAAATTTAAACAAATATTTCGCATACTTTTCCTCTATACCATTAGTTTTGTATATGTATATATATTTTTATTATTATTATTTTCCTTAGTTCGTTTTACAAAGTTGTTATTATCTGATTCCAAATTCGTTATTTCGTTTTAAAACTGAATGTATTGAAAAGGTTATGACTTTTTTTTTTTTTTTTTTTTTTGTATCGACATTGTATTTACTACATTTTTTTACTGCTCAAAACTACTTCTCAAGAATTCAATTTTAACGAAATTATTCATATTAAAGAAATACTTCCTATTTTTGTTTTCTGGATTTCTATCACTTACTTTCTTGACTACTCTACTTGAAATTCTTATTTAACATGTTTCTAAGTTAAAATTAAAGCGAGAAAAAATATTTTATTGCGAGGAAAAAATTCTAGATATTTATTATTTTTTCTGTTTTCTTTTATTTTACAAGGTGTTTCATTCAACTTATTTATTCACCATCCGCCGTAAAATTTTTAAGTAACACATTTATTATTTTTTGTAAAAAAAAAAAAAAGAAAAAAGAAAAGAAAAGAAAAGAAAAGAAAAGAAACTAATTAATTTTAATAGAATGAAGTTTGTGTTTTAAGGATTGATCTTTTGCTGCATTCAATTAAAAAATAATAAGCACAAGAAAATAATTTAGAAAATACTACCTACCTTAGTTAAATTAATTAACCTTACTTCTAATTAACTAAAACAATGCTAAGGTATTGCTAATTACATTAGATAATTCCTTAGGTAATAAATCATTGTTTTCAAAATTTATTCATTTACAAAAATTAACAAAATGCATTTATTTGAAAATGCTTCTAGTATGCAATTGTATACCGTGTCATATACCATCTTTTCACGAACCTTATGTTATTTTAATATTTTTGATATATGGAATTAATAAAGACACCATGAAGTCTATTTCTTTCGGTGATAATTAAAATTCCTTAATTTTTTAAATAACAACACTGCAAAAAAAATTGTGGTTTTTCCTGCACTTAATGTTGTAATTTTTCAAGTGCGGCACAGTGGGACGTTTTGATGATCTAGGGTGGACAAAATCCATTTTTCCGATTATCTCGGCATTTGACAAAACCGCGTGTTTTGATAGCAGAATGTTTGTATTTTCGAGATCCGTACTACTTTTGGCGTAAAAAATCAGAGGTGTCGATTAATTGTGACCGTAAAGTAACCATTTGCGCAGTTGGTTTGAGGGAGTTTCAAAAGTTGCACTAGCTTCCTCTAAGTTTGAACGCACGTCGTAACTATTCGTTTTATTTGAAAGCGCGAGTTTGCTGATCTAATGTCATAGCTTTGTCAAGGTCAGATTTAACCCAATTTTGTTTGAAAATAAGCGATATTAAACCCGCTTTACTGCTTTTTTCAAAGACTGAAATTCTGGATGATCCTTGATGTTGTTTACAAATTTCATCTTGACTTTTAAGAAATTATTTAGCATTATTCAGCAATAAGCATTTTTTTAAATCAAAGTGCCATTGCTAAAGTATTAAGAAATTAAACAAACTCCTCAGATCAGTATGTTTTTATTAATAAACAAGCATCATATTAACTTCCAATGCATGTATCTATGTTTAGTTCAAATCTTGCAAGTCAAATTTAAATCACTTTTAATTATCCTATTGAGCTGACAATGAATACATGTGTAATTGGAATGACAATTCAATATTATTATGATTTAAAGAACGTAGAAGTTTGTTTAAAATATTGTTTCTACAGGGCTTCACAAAAATTTAGATTAAAACTTGCTAGTTAATTTTAAATCAATTTCAATAATCTGATTGAGCTGAAACTTTGCTCAGGATATGTAATTCTGATCACAATGCAATATTATTATAATTTATGGAACGTAGCAGTTACGCTTTTTTTACAGGGCTACATAAAATATTAGTTCAAATCTTGCAAGACAATTTTAAACCACTTTCAATTATCTGATTGAGTTGAAACTTTGCCTACATGTGTTTTTCCCATGACAATTCTATTAAATTATAATTTGACGAACGTAGAAATTATGCATTTTTTATAGGGCCACACAAAAAATCGCAGAAAGATTGTTGCTAAAAAGCAGAAATTTTAATTAAATTTCTACAAAATTACTATAGGTTATTGAGATACAAAATAGTATTTTTTAAATTGAAAACAAAGTGCATAGCAGTTGTATTTCTTTTACGGGGACACATAAAAAATTCGAATACGTTACCGTCTATATGCAGAACATAGTCTATATACAAAAATACAAAAAAGAAATGAATGTTAACTTACATGTGTGCATTAAATTGTTTTTTTACTTAATTGTAAAATAAGTATGTTTGACGCATTATTTGTAATGCATTTTACAGGGGCCCACTAAAGTCCTTCCAATGCTTTTAATTGTCGATCGGTTGCAGCTATACTCATAAATGTGGAGTCTAGGTATAGTAAAGTGGCTATGTTCTACCAGATGACATCGCTTCCAGCGTCACCTGGTGTAAAACAGCCGAGTTAGTATTCCTAGCTCGAAAACGAGATTCATGCTCAGAACGAGATTCATTTAGCATTCATGTTCAGAAGGTGTCCTTTCGAACTTAATCGATGACGCTCTACAAATTTGTCATTCACTTTTATCCCATATTTCGAACCGTTTTCGCGATAGGAACACTAATGCCGCCATTTTGCACCAGGTGGGGCTCATCTAGTAGCGCATAGCCTCTTTGCTATACCTAGACACCACGTTTATGAATATAAATGCAGTTGTTCGGCAGGAGTGTGGAAACGGACTTTAATGGGCACCCTGTATTTTTATTTTACGACATTGTAATTAAATAACCAAATATTTATCACTGTTTAAGTATTTTATTAGTGATGCATTCAAATAAAATTCTGTCACTTGCACCACTCAGCCAATGGGAGCGCGACTTCCCCCTGACTGAGAAATTTTACAGCACTCTTAAAGACAGCAGCTTGTTTATTTTAAAGCAACTGTATCGACAGCCGGGGTGCAGCACCCTTTGTTGTAAAATACAGATTTTTTTTTATTTATTTATTTATTTATTTATTTTTTTACAGTGAATAGTTTCCTAACACAAATTTTTTAGTAGGCATAACGCCTAAAACAAACTAGCCATAATCACGCAAACTGGTTGAGAAGTCACAACTACTTTTTAATCTCAGTTATTTCTGATTTTTAATATTCAAAAAATATAGTGGGTGTTTCATTGGGTAGTAACACGTGATTAGCCCGGTTCTTGTATTTGCATACCACTGTTTCTAAATAGTAATTTTTGTCTTATATAATTACACTCTTTGATTTAATAAGGCGGAGGGAAATAGCTGTATTCAAAATTAATAATCCTATGTACTATGTTACAACTCAATGAAACAACTGTTATTTTATGAATTATATGTAATATAAGACCTAAGGTTTTATTACAATAAATTACTTCAACCTCACTGTAAAAAAATTTGTAAAGTTACTTAAGTTTTTCTATGAAACTGAGATTCCTAGAACTTTTTATGTATCGGCAGCAACAAAAATTCCTGTAACAGCGTCTGTTACAGGAAATTTTCTTGTTGCCGTTACATAAAAAGTTCTAGGAATCCCAGTTTCCTAGAAAAACTTTACAACTTTACAGATTTTTTTTTTTTACAGTGCAAAAGGATCACTTCATGAAAACAGTATTATTCAACAAATAATATATAACAGTAAGATTAGAGTTGCCATATAATATGTGTAGATAGTAGAGTGTCTGTGTTTCGTGTAGAAAGCAAGTTAACAGGAGATTCATGAACAATACTGTTAAACTATTTACAATGCCCTGAACGGACATAGGAATGCGTAGAATATAATTGAAGTTAAACAATAGCGGGGGTTTGGCTACCCGGGTACGAATTTAAATATCCCAGCCGATCAATGAGCTGGTGCGTTGATGTTCACAGGACAGCGGTTGAATTACATCTGCTCAGTTGTGCAGACTGATAAAAAAAAATTGTGAAAACTCAATTTTTGCAACATTTTTTGGTAACACAATGTACAATTTTTAAAAAAATGCGAAAATATTTGTATCAACAAAGATCTTGAAAATGTCAGTTCTTAAACACCCATCGAATCATTCATCGAATTCGGCGGTTTTCGACTCGTAACTCTTTAAAAGCTTATCTATTATAAATGCTATTATCTTTCCCATGGCTATACTTATGATGCGAACTTGAATCGTAAATAGAAAATAATTTGAAAACAACATCGAAATAACATCTTTAAACAGTACAGGTTACTTCTATGACCTTTTTAAAAACAGATTTTGTTTAATTTTAAAGCATGCAGTGAATATTAAGACAAAAACATAGTTGCATATAATTTGCGGTAATTAATTTAAAATTACGCTTTTATCTTGAAATGTTTTTATATTTATTAGTGATCAAACATGAAAAATTTTTTATCAAAATTCACCAGCAAAAAAAAAAATAATAATAAATAATAATAATAATAATAATAATAATAATAATTAATCATATGTCTTGACAAAATAATTGCATAAAAATTGCAATGCAGTTGATCAACAGAATAAAAAGCACCTAGTTTATTTTTCCAGGCATTAGACAACAAATCTATCTCTTAAATATTAAGATTAATGTATACATCGCAATGCTCAGATTTTTTTATGGCGTATAAATAAAGATTCTTCACTTAAAGTATACTTGTCGTATACTTGTCATTAAAAGGTGGCATATCATCCAGAAAGTAAATAGACTTTTTTGCAATGATAGCTAAAGTGTCAGAATTTGCGCTGAAAAAGACATATATTACAAAGTAATTTATTTTCTCGATATTCAAAAAGAACTGATATGTGCAAACAACTTTATCCCATGGTCATGTATTGCTTATTAGAGAAACAGCACTAATGCTGCTGTTATTAAGACAGCTAAGTAAGAAAATCTGAATCAAGCAAAATAATTCAGATCCGTATTATATTTAATTTGTTTTTTAATAACACTAAGTAGATTTGGAAATAAGTATAAAAATAAAAATAGCTTAAAGAAACACATCTTTAAAATCACACTTAATTTCATGCATACAATTCATGGGGGTTTTTTTCCTAAAATTTCCTTCGCACTATATTAATTTTACTCGATTATGCACTGCTTTTTTTGCGTTGACCGAAATCGCAATCAAGTGAATGTACTAAAAAATATATAATTTTTTCTCTGTTTCTTCTTACTTCCCCAAATCTTTACAAGAAGAAAGTACTGGATTTGTCAAAAATTTTGATTTTCGATTTTCGACGGATTTATACGTTTTAGCAGGTCCTGAATACGATTTGATTCAGTTAGTCTATGATATAAATTAGTGCTGATTAATTTTTTGGTTTAAATCGCCCAACAGGTGGCGCTGCTATTCTGCATTTATTTCGATTTCTGCAATAGCTCTGTCTTCCGAACTAATGGACGGAATTTCATCAAACTTCATATTCTGTTAAACCTTGGCATAAGTTTGTGATGATTAGGTCTTCGTGTAAATCATACAACAGTTGCCGCTGTTATGCTGCAGCTTTCACGATTTCCGCGATAACTATATTTCAAAAACTAATGAACGGAATTTAATCAAGCTTGGAATTTATTCTGTTCAGACAAACAGATTATTATTAGGCTTGGATGTGTACTGCCCATCTGGTGTCGCTTTTATGCTCATATGGTTGGGAATTTTAGTTGCAGATATCTCAAAGGGTAGGTTCGAAAAATCGATGATTTGTTTGAAAAATGCTTTTTAAATTAACACAATGGAGGATGTTCTATCTACGCCATGATCACATGTTCAGGGTAAAAACTTCTAGCGTAAAGTAGGGAAAACTCAGTAGACGCAGTGTAAATCCCCACCAGCCAGTGAAACAGTTAGTGCGGAAATCAGTAGTAGCCTCCCTTCTTATCAGTTAGAAGTTCTTTGGGTAAATTACCGGTATCACGTGACATTTTTCAGCCTCGAACCCAGATTTGGAATAAAGTCCATTCAACAAACCTATACATTTAGAATTCTTATGATAGGCATAGATTGTCGTTTAATAGACTTTATTCCAAATTTGGGTTCGAGGCTGAAAAAAGTCACGTGATATCGGTAATCTACCCAAAGAACTTCTAACTGATAAGAAGGGAGGTTACTACTGCTTTCCGCATGAAGTGTACACTGGCTGGCAAGGGTTTTTCATTACGTCTACAGAGATTTCCCTTCTTTACGCTAGAAGTTTTTGCCTTGACCGCGTGATCAAAACGTAGATGGAATATCCTCCATTTTGGCAGTGTGATAGCGAAATTTAAAGTATTATCGTGTATGAAATACAAGAAAGTTTTAAGATTGACGCATCCGACTAGTTTAGGATCTGGCAACATGAAAGAAAAATTTAAACATTAAACTTTCTTTTTTAAGATTTCTAAATTTATTTCTCAACGTATAATCGTAAATTAATTGATGTTAAATTCTTATTTGAAAAAAGCATTTTTTTATATTAAACTCTTTATATTTTATTTGTAATTTATTTTCCTTTTATTTAGCTTTTAAAATGTTTCATTTTTGCAGGTTTTTTGCAGATTTCGAAGAGCGTGAATTGGCGCATCATTAAATCCATTGCTGTTTCAACTCTTATACAATTGTACGAGTTATAGAATATATTTGGCGATTTATCACCTCTGGCGGGCTAATCAAGAAGTACTTTAACATATTAGTATTAGTTATACGTATACATTTAACGTATTAGTTTATAATTAAGTTCTGATAATATTAAAATGTTGTATTGTCATCGAAACACACCTGTGAACGTAATTTTTATTATTCTAGCACATGAGTAAGTGCGTGAAAAATAGATTACAAAATTCCAACTTAACATACAAATAAACGGTCAAATGCGACTATTACTCGCGCTCTGAGGTTTCCGTACAATAAATATCTGAATTATTAACTGTATTATTAAAAAAAATTCCTGCCGGCTTGGGCCTACTGACGGAGGTAGATTTCGAAGTTAAGTGCTAAATTCACCAACAAAACTTAAATCAAGATTAGAGATAAACCGAGTTCCTTCACTAAGAATGAGCTCTTGGGAGCTAAACATTTTGTGAAAATTCTAATATACTCGAATACACACACGCATGTATATGGAATAGGTTTAAAAATGGCTAAAGCAAATTCAGAGAACCTCAAAGTGTTAAAATATGTTAATATTTCCATAGTCGGTTTTTTATCATGTTTTAATACGTTTCTCCAAACTCACATGACGTTGCATATTCACCTGCTGAGGTCCATTATATTTCTAATATGACGCAATATTTTGATTTTTTTTTTTCATTCGTCAAACTATTTATTTCATTTTGAGTTTTCATGACGAAATCTTGCTGTAGAAAACTCATGACGTAATATTCAATTTGTTTTCAATTCGTCAAATTGTTTATTTAATTTAATTTTCACGTGAAAATCTTTCAATAGCAAAGCAATTGTTGTGGTGAGAATTTTATTGCTTTTTTTAATTGTTGGCAACTGCTATAACGAAAAACATTTATTTTTTTTCTGTCATTGTTGTGTAAGAGCTAGTTTTATCATAATCATGTTAAGACTGTATTCAAAATTTTGAACCCTCCCCATTTCCATTCCCTTGGGTCGAATTTTCCCATTTTCAATCCCCGCCGAGATATTAGCCATCTCAAAGTTGTTGGCGAGTTTGAAGACGATCCGTACATAATTGCAACTGTTATCGTGCGGACAAAATTTAGTACATACATACATACATATATATATATATATATGTAAACTTTTTAGGTGGGGGTGGTTTTGAGTTCCTGGGGTCCTATAATGAAAAGTTATGAAGGAATTTTTCAAAAGTCGCACCATGGTAACGACTGCAATAGGTAGTATTTCTTACGAAATCTACCTAAAAGTCGTAGCCAAAGGAAAAGTATGAATGGGTATAGCATAAAAGTTCAATGAGATATGAAGCGTAAATAATATCAAATATTGCTATTCTGTATAACTCTTTTTTTTTTAATATGTTTATGACGAACTTAATTTGGTACTTACAATAAAAGTAGTGCATGATAAAACTTTATTTGGCATTTCATAAAACTAAATTTAGAGTACTAATAATGTTTTCTTTGTACAGTGTATCTAAAACAAAACCCTTGTTCAAAGTTTACACTAGGCATGGTGCTAAGCGCGCTTCGAAAGGAGGTCGCAATGTTAAAACGCCGCCTTGGTCCGAGCCGCGTTTTTCCACATAGGTTTTTAATTAACGTTTAAAGACTCGGGAGGCGTATAGACATATCCACCCAATGCAAAATAGTCTCGAATCACATGGTATTTGTGTTATTAAATCTTTTTAAATGAGTCTGTTTTTAACAATTTGACGTTTCTTGCTTTTATACTACTACTGGGCATTGCATAACAAAAATGTGTCATTAAAAGTTGTTGTCTACGCCTTAAAAGCCGATAGCACATAGAGTACGCCACCCATGTCATTATGTATGTCCAAACCGTCCGTATCTTTAATGTTTAATATCTTGGCTAATTACCGACAATTTTTTTCGAAAATCATTATCAACACTGCTTTTATACTTCTGCTACGAAAGGTCAGCGCTCTTCAACACAATGCTGAATGCCCGCAAATCAAAATTTGTGTGTAACAGATAAATGCGCTTTTCTCAAAAACTATGTGACCTACGGTAATCGCTATAATTTTCCTGCAAGGTTTAAGTTAACGTCTACTACCTCATAATTTTAGTTTGCGTAGATTCGGAATTAAAAGAAAGGGCATATTTTTGCACTCCATTTTCGCCGATATCTCTGCATCTGAAATACCTAAAATTTAAATAAATGTATTTTCGAGTTCAGCGTTATTACGAAAGTTTTCACACGAAATCCCACACGTTATACAAAGGAAATATATATATTTTTTTCAAGTAGCTCAATTAGCCCTCTACATTTTTCTTAAATATATTTGTGAATGTTTATGTATATTTGAGAATATTTGTAAATATGTGGGTCAATAGTGTTTATTACTTCCCCCAATTTGAACTTTTCACGTTCAATAGTTTACGAGCAAAATGGCTGTGATAGACAGACAGACACAGGAGTGATCTTATAATGGTTCCTTTTTTAACACTTTCCAACGAATTTGTAAAGTGTTTATGATTTCGGTTTGTCTGTACGTCTGTCCGCTCTCTAACTCCCGTAAATATACTCCGATTGCCCTGAAAATTTTGGATGTGATTGACATTTACCATAGCACGTTCCCTATTTCAAATGAAGTTTGTAGCATGTTTAGTTCATTTACAGGGGCAGTCAAAAGTATGCCGTTACATTACGGCCAATAGGAAAGAATCGTTTCAAATGACTTTTAATGATGTTACACGCTTTCAAACACAATAAAACTGCTATGCATTTATGAAGTGCACTAAAATATGCATTGTGTAGAATATGCGGTGCAAAGAATGGTTGTTATTCATTTACAGGGCTAAATGAATTATAATGAGGGCATAAAGGTATTGAACCTGATCCAAATAAAGTAAAGTCCATTCATGAGTTTGCAATTCCCAAAAATAAAGAAGAATTGCAACGTTTCTTGGGTATGATAACATATCTTGCAAAATTTACACCACATTTGTCTAATTTGACTCATTCTCTACGTCACCTTTTGATAAAAGACGGTGAATGGTTGTGGGACAGTAATATTCAAAAAGATTTTCAGCGTATAAAAGAAACTATAATTAAAGCTCCATGTTTACAATATTTTGATGAAAATAAAAGTGTGGTTGTATCTGTTGATGCTAGTAAAAATGGAATAGGTGCTACTCTTCTTCAAGAAAGCAAACCAGTTGCTTTTGGGTCAACTTCTCTAACCGATGCACAACAATGTTATGCACAAATTGAAAAAGAACTCTTAGCTGTTATCTATGGATTAGAACACTTTAATTATTACACGTGTGGTGGACCTGTTATTGTACAGACTGATCATAAACGTCTGCTGGGTCTTAGTAAAAAACCATATGATTTGATTTTTTCTCGTCTGCAACGCCTGTTGTTTAGGCTAAATAGATATAATGTAAATCTTGAGTGTGTTCCTGGAAAACAACTTATCATAGCCGATACTTTGTCTAGAGCACAGTCAGCTACAGAAATTTTTGATGAAAGAGATTACCTGGAATCATTTGTCAAAGTTAATCTTTTGACACAAGCTTCTCATGAGAAATGGAATGAAATGGCAAAAATGACAGCTGAAGACGAAGATTTACAAGATGTTTTATATCACATTAAGAATGGCTGGTCTGAAAAATGCAAAACAAAAACAGCTGCACAAGCTTATTGGCATTGTAAATAAGAGTTATATGTAACAAAGGAAGGCATAATTTGTAGAGGGCAAAAACTTGTTGTACCAGCTACAGCTAGAGAAGAAATTTTGAAAAAAAAAATACACATTTCACATAAAGGCATAGTATCCACCAAAGTTAAAGCAAGTTAATATTTTTATTGCCTAACATTAACAAAGATGTAGAAAGTTTCATATCCAAATGCAAAATCTGCCAGATGTATCAACGAGCAAATCAAAAAGAAGTTTTACTAGATATTGATTTGCCAGAAAGGCTATGGCAAAAAGTATCCTGAGATTTTTTTCCTTTTAAAAGGGCAGCAAAATCTTTTAATGGTAATTATTTTTCAAAGTATGTTGAATTGAAACCTCTGAAAAGCACACCAGCCCAAGCTGTCATACCTGTTATGAAGACTATTTTTTGTTCTCATGGAATACGTGAAGAATTTGTCAGTGATGTTGGCCCGCCCTTCGACTCTTATGAAATGAAGAATTTTTTTAAAGATCGGCAAATTTTACATAACATTACTTCGCCATATTTTCCAAGAGCTAATGGTCAGACAGAAAGAACAGTGCAAACCATAAAAAATTCTCTCAGAAAAGCTTGAAGAAGATGGAAAAGATATTTATTTAGCACTACTCGATTATAGAATCCAACCTGCTAAAGATCTTCCCTCGCCATCAGAGTTATTAATGGGTAGAAGATTAAGATCCTTTTTACTAGATCATCCTGCACGATTAACACCAAAGTTTGATATAAAAGAGGCTTCTAAATCTTTAAAAGAGAGGCAAGTAATCCAAAATAAATATGCCAACAGGCAAGCAACTCATCTACCAAAACTATCCAACAACGCAAAGGTGTGGTTCCGGCATAAAATGAAAAGTCCTGAGAGGCAGGATACCATTGTTCAAGTAGGACCTCAACCAAGATCTTATTTAATAAAAGGAAGAGATGGAGATCTGTACAGAAGAAATAGATATCATATTAGGTTTGATCATTCCCAAGTTGATGATAACAACATAACAATATCAACAGTTCAAAATCTCCTTCACCAGAAAGTATTGCAGAGCCAGATTCCAATAGTACCAAAACACCAGAAATAATCCAAATGGTACATCAAATTTTAACATGCAAACAACATCTCCAGTTTTAAGATGATCAGCAAGACACATTGTCAAACCGATCCGCTATAGAAACATTTGAACTTAACCCTTAAATGCCTGATTTTTCAAAAATCATTGCAACAATGTTTTTCGGTTTTCATTTTTTAAATAAATCATTGGAAAAATACTTTAAAAAATCATATTTGGCTTTAAGTATGGTTTACGGCTAAAAAACAGTTTGTTACTAATCAGCAATACTGGTCTTTAATTGAAAAAATAATTTTGCTTGATAAAATTCTACAATATTAATCACACAAGAATTTTAGGAACTAAAAAAAAAATAAATTTTATTTGCTCACTGCAGAACAAAATAGTGTATTTTGCAAGCTTCCAAACAAAACAAAAAGATCATGTAGCAACAATTGAAAAAATAAATCTATCTTTATTCTTAACCAGCACAAATGTTGAAATCTACATGTTGAAAATCGATTTTATAATATTTTCAGAATGTATTTTATTGGCAACATTAGGCATTATAGCTTCAATATTATTCTAATAGTATTTTAGAAGCCTAAATTGGGTATGTTGCCTAAAAGCAACACCAGGCATTTAAGTGTTAACATTAATTTAAAATAGTTTAGCAATAGAACTCTAAAGTAAAGCTAACTTAGTTTAATTTCTCTGCGGACTCTAAAGGTAAATAATTTAATTTATTTGTTTAATTTAAAGCTAAGACGTATCTAATTCAGGTAATTAATATATTTATTTATATATGTACTTTCATGTTTTTTGTAAAAAGGGCATGTTACATGTTATACCTGTGTTTACATTTACATCCGCTAGATGGCCATACCAGGCGGCATGGATTCAGAATAAAGTTATTCGACTAAGATTGATAATAAGCTAATAATAATAATAATAATAAAGTTATAATAATAATAATAATAAAGTAATAATAATAATAATAATAAAGTAATAATAATAATAATAATTAAAGACTAATTATAAGCTAGAAGAAGCAAGGGGTCGTCGGGTAGCTTCATCGCCCCGAACTCTCCCTTCCCGGTTTTCGGTGTCTTTAATTTGTGTAATTTCCCTTTTAAATTTGTCCGGTTTCAATCTTTGATTTTTTTTTTCAATCTCGCTTTCGCTAGAGATTCTTTCACTCGGACGTGGCCGGGGACCTACGAATCTTGCTTCCGCAAAAGAGTCGGAATAGAATAGCAGAATAAAGGGCTGCGGACGAAGATGGGCCGCTCGCCGCGGCTATGCAATAAGTTGGGTTTTGATTATTATCGGAATATGCTTAAGACTAATGATCGCATAAAGCACGTCAATGATATTTAATATTTACTATATCTTATTTCATGTATAATACGAAGTGCATAGCATTTGCAGGGAAAGACAAAAGATTTCAGATACAATATTGTATCCGAAGTATTGTACATTAGCGATGATTGCTGAAAATGCATTTTTATTTAATATTTACTATACCTTATTTCATGTATAATACGAAGTGCATAGCATTTGCAGGGAAACACAAAAGATTTCAGATACTATATTGTATCTGAAGTAGCGATGATTTCTGAAAATGCATTTTTAATTATGATATGCGCTTTTATGTTTCACTATACAAGTATTTATGCATATTATATGGTGTGTATAAATGCTATAATTCCTATACAGGGCTACACAAAACAATTCGTAAGGGTTACTGGGTATGAGCGCAAATTGCTTAAAGGTGGTTTTTAACTGAGTTATGCATTTTTACGCTGAACTGCATTTAGCTTACTAAAAAATGTTTGTAGAATATAGATAAAATGATATACAGGGTCACGCAATGAATTGGATACATGGCCGTCTATAAATGGTAATTTCTGGAAATGTGATTTCAGTAGTTTTAAGAGTGTTTTAGTTCGAATTAAATTTTAGCTAAATAGTGGCGTGTAATAAGGGTTATACAAAAGTACTCAAGTATGCTTCTATCTATTAGTATAAATTGCTGAAAGAGAAATTTCAATCTGTTATGCGTTTTCTTGCTAAACAAAATTTTCCCATTATATAGTACAGGGTGGTTATTAATTAACGTGAGGTGTTCAGAGCCCTCTAACGAGTAAAGTATTGGACGAAACATAACCAAATTTGATGAGCATGCATAGTAGACCATGAGATTTCGAATTCTAAAAAAAATAATTAAAAAAATATATATCGCCACCAGGGGTAATTTTGGCGCTGTTTACCGACTAAAACGCATTAATTTTCATAAATTCCGTTCTGTGTAGCGATCATGAGTACAAAAGGAAAGGCTGGGAGACTTCTCATTATTCTGAGACCAACTGCTTTGCGATGGCTCTTACCTTATGGGACCGTGCTTGGCTAGTCAAGCTCTGTTATCCTCGGAACGAGAATTGCAACGCTGCTCTTTGGTAATTTCGCCGATTAAAGAAATTGCGAAAAGGACCAATGAGCATAACAAATTTACGGAAGGTGATTCAACGATTTGAAACTACAGAGACTAGCACGGCAACCAGGCGAAGGACGCAAAGTGACTAGTCAGCAACAAGTTGACGAAGTTGCAAGTACTATTGTCGAACAGGACATGGAAAATGTGCAGGATACCAGCAGTGCTCGGGCAGTATCTCGGCACACGCAAATACCATACTCAAGGTGAGGAAGATCCTGCATCAGATGTTACAGTTTTATCCGTACAAAATTTCTTCTATTCAATAATTGCTTCCAGGCAATGCGGCCACCCGATAGGATTTTTCATTGATATTTTTAGCACACATGCAAGTTGATACTACATGGTCGTGGCAGATTTTATGGAGTGATGAAGCGCACATTCATTTGAACGGTTGCATTAACACCCGCAACTGCCGCATTTCGGCTGTGAATAATCCGCACGCTTGTGTGCAAGAGCCTCTCCACTCGCCAAAAGTCACAGTGTGGTGGAGTTTTATAGCATCTTTATCATCGGTCCTTACTTTTATTAGGAAAATGGAGCAAGTGGACCAGTGACCTGTACCATTACTGCTGCAAAGTACGCAGATATGCTACAGAACTTCACGATTCCACAACTACAGCAGCGAGGATGTCTCAATTCGACCATATTCAAGCAGGATGGTGAACCACCCCACATTGGATTTAGGGTACAGCGTGTGTTGCGGCAATATTTTTCTGACAGCAGAATGATTAGTCGTGCATTTCCTACGGCATGGCCACCGAGGTCGCCCGATCTCAATCCTTGTGATTTTTGGTTTTGGGATTTCTTAAAGGTGTTGTTTATCAAGGACATGTCTCCAATATTGCAACGTTGAAAGATCGAATAACGTTACAAGTGAGGAAAATCAACTCTGATATGCTGCAAGCGGCAGTAGAAAACGTCGTGCATCGTATGCAGTTCTTGGAATATACCAATGGTGCTCATATTGAACCAAATTTGTAAGTAAAAAACATTTGTTGTAAATAAAATTAATGTGTACTGTATTGTTTGGCATTTAATCATTCAATATTTATACTAATGCATTTTTGCAGCACCAAAATTGCCCCTAGTGGCGAATTTTGGAACTTTGTTTTCAGAATTCGAAATTCCATTGCCTACTATGCATGCTCATCAAATTTGGTTATGTTTCGTCCGATATTTTACTCGCTAAAGGGCTCCAAACACATCACGGACAGGACTGTTCAAAAGAATTGGAATACATATTTGGCTAAGGACGATAACTGTTGAAATCAGTTTTTTTAAAGTTTTATGCGTTTTCTAAAATGTTTACTTGGTTACTTATTTCCCTAAATAACGATGTTTTGTTAAAGCATTCAGGAAGTATTGTAAAGTTTTTCATAATCTATGCTTGACGCATAATATTTCTTTCTTGTAACTTTTAAAGTGCGGAACACTAAAAACAGTTTGAGTAAAATAAAAGGGAGTAAAAAGGGGGTTTAGGGTTGTACATATATAACGTTATCCCTTTATGGGGGGCGGGGATGTCTGGTACTTGATATCGTTATATATCTGTTGGGTGGGGGGAGGATTTGTCTTTTGATATCATTATCATTTTTGATCCAACCTAAATTTTCTTTTTTTTTTTTGGTAACTTTTTTTAGGCGCGTAGGTAATTATATAAATACGTAGCACCTATAGTCGTCGTCTGGCCCGTCCATCTGCCTGTCTGTCCGTCTGTCCGCATATAAGAGCGCAATAAAATATCCAACCGAATGGTTTGAAATTTAATATGTATAATCCTTGCAGAATTTTGTCGAATCATTTCAAATTTTATGAAAATAAAATCAAAACTTTAAAGATATTAATAAAGGTTTTCTTCATTTTATTAAATCCTATCATACGTAATTAATGATATCCCATGATAGGTAATGATTCTAGGTTGCCACGGTGATTACGTCCTTTTTAAGATGGAGTCATATTATTTTCGTATTACTGAATTTAATATATCTATTCGTTATAAATTTTGTATTCACTAAGGAGCTCTGCCCCCTACGAGCTACGCTCGCCAACCTCCGTTCAGGCACCGCAGACTCTAAAAGCACGCTAATTTGATCGGCTTTAAAAAGATTTCGGAAGATTGAATAATTCAAACAAGTGGGTAAGTGTGATCATACATCGCACAAAGGGTTTCGTTTAATATTCCTTTCAAAACACTTTCTTTCAAAACGTCCAGTACATTTATCGCCATGGAATACCTTCTAAATTTTGGCAAACACATCCTAAACTATGTTAAAGTTTCAAACATATTCGCCTTGTTATATTTCCTAATTTTGTTGCCCCCCCCCCCAAAATGCTACGATATATCAAATGACGGGTATCTGCCAAATTTAGAAAAGTGCCCCCCTTGGGGGGGAGTGGGCAGATGGTCACCATGATTTTTGACGCGGCCTGATTTTAAAAATTTATGTTATGTTTTATAAGCCATATTAAAGTTTCAAACAGATCGTCCAGTTATATTTCCTAATTTTGTTCGCGCACCTCCCTCAACCCCCCCCCTCCTCGAAATGCGACGCGCCCTTCTTTATAATTTATTATCGTGTGTTATAAAGTATCTTAAAGTTTAAAACAGATTGAATTGTTAGATTTCCTACTTTAAATGAAATCGCGGTCTGTTAATTCCACATTCCACCACCAGGGAGCGCACTGTATTCTTAACAAAAGCGTATCTGAACGAAACTCCTTTACACAACCCATTAGTAGATATTTACTCGAGGGGGTGGCGGTCTTCAGCAAGAATTTAAGATAATTGTTGAAATTACTATTCGGAAATAGTGGTAATTTAACTTTTGACATATTTATATTTAATAAGTATAAGTAGCATGTATCTGAGGACTCCATCAAAAAACGCACCTGAAACGGTATGAAACAAAAAAGAAATATTTTGCCCCTCCCCCTCTCCCCACCTTCCCGAAATTTCACGCGCCATTTTTTATAAACTTTTTCTAATGTGTTATAAACTATCGTAAAATTTCAAACAGATCGCCTTGTTATATTTCCTAATTTTAACAAAAAGGTTAGTTCCACATTCCACCACCAGGGAGCGCACTCTATTCTTAACAAAACTGTATCGGAAGGAAACTCCGTTAAACAACCTATAAGTAGATATGTTACTCGAGGTGGTGGCGGTCTTAATAAGAAATTAAGATATTTGCTGAAATTACTATTAGGAAATAGTGGTAACTAAACTTTAGACAATTTTATATTAAATAAGTAGCATATATCTCAGGACTCCCTCAAAAAGCCACCTAAAGCGGTCAGAAATGTTAATTTTTTAAATAGAAATCTAGCGCCCCCCCCCCCCTCCCCGGAATTTCGCGTGTCATTCTTTCTTACACTTTATCTTATGTGTTATAAAATATCTTAAAGTTTCAAACAGATCGACTTGTTAGACTTCCTAATTTTAACAAAATCGCGTTATGTTAGTTCCACATTCCACCACCAGGGAATGCACTCTATTCTTAACAAAAGCATATCTGAACGAAACTCCTTTACGCAATCTTTCCGTAGATAGATGGGTCGGGATGGTGGCGGTCTTAAACAAGAATTTAAAATATTTGCTGCGGTAACAAACGCTAAAATTTTAAAAATAATTCTAGCTCCCCCCCCCCCCCCCCTCCTCGAAATATCACACTCCATTCTTTTTTACACTTTTTTCTATGTGTTATAAGCTATCTTAAAGTTTCAAACAGACTGAGTGGCGGTCTTAACCAATAATTCAAAATATTTCCTGAAATTACTATTAGAAAATAGTGGTATGAAGTAAACTTTCTGATGATGAATTAGTTATACTTATCTCATATCGCTATTCAAAAAGCCCAGGCAAATTATTAGATTTCCTAATTTAAGTTAATTCGTGGTTAAATAAGCGTCTCTTCATTGTAATCGATGCATTTGATAGGAATAAACCGATTAATTAAATAATAATTAATATTTCAGCTTGTAATTAAGATAGGACTTAGATATGGATATCAATGAAATCAGCGAGAAATTTGACATCGGGATGCCAAAAAATTTAATCAAAAAATTTAATATTTAAAAAGTTAAAATTTCGTATTAAAATATGCTATTATGGAAAACCGCAGCGTCGTCATGTCTACCTGCTTTCCCGCCGAATTGAAATCTTTTTATTTCCTTGTCTTTCCCATTAAAGAAATTAAATTTTTATCGATCGATTTTTAGTGGATATTTTAACTTATACAGATCGCAGAAATGTGAACTTTATACCAAATGAAAGTAGATTTTTTTCTGCGTCTGTCTATTCCATTTACAAATTTCTCGCACCAATATTTTCTGATATACGATTTCGCTTTAAAATCTCCACTTCATTTTTCGGCTTAATTTCCTCCGTGGTAACCGTGCATTCGGCTGATTTTACTGGCAACCCTTAGGAGAAACACAGATGATTTCGAGAAAGTCCGTTTGAATTTACGGTTAATTAGCCCGTAATTCGGTTAATTACCAACTTTTTCAAAATTTTATGATTTGTTGTTTGATGTGAGGTATTCAGCTATAAGTACCCAAAATTTCAAGTCTCTAACATGTATAGTTTCTGAGAACGGGCTCTGTGACGGACTTTGTGACGGGCTCTGTGAGGAGCGAGACGAATAGGGTTTCGTGAGATGAACGAAACCCTAAAAACAGTGGCGATCTCCCTGTAAATGAATTTTTATTTATTTCTCTTTGATTGGGAAATTTTAAGGCCAAATCAGCTGCTGTTAAAAAATACAATGGCTGTTTTCGTCTTTGATTAAATAAAATCAGTTAAACATTTCAAAATAAGCTAATATAAAATGAATTAAGTAAACAGAGTCTTTGTTTCCCGGTATTTTTTAACAAAGCGAAAAGAAAGTTCTTTTAAATAAGACATTTTAAATGTATCGGTTTTAATCTGACGTAATTTTCACTAAACCTTTCTTTCTCTTTTTAATATTCAAGTGAAAGTACTTTTGTTAGAAATGAAATATTATTTACGCTGTCCTAACAAAAATAATTGAAAAGATCATCCCAAAATATCAAATAAATGTCTCGCGAAATGTTTAAATTTAAACTGTTTTGCAATATTATTTTTTGTTTATTTTACGTAATAAGTGTAATGTGACGTAAATGTCACGTAAATATGACGTAATTTCTCCTATTTAAGACTTCTAACGCATGTTAATGAATTTATTATTTTACAACATCCTTTCTCTTTTAAAATTAACGTGTAAATATAGTTTTTATGACGTAATTTTCCATACGTTCCTTCTTTTTATACGTAATTATTTAATTATAATTTGAAGGGATTTTTCTGTTTATAATAGTCACGTGTAAATATTTTTTCTATTTGAAGCAAACATTATTGTTCGCTGTACATACAGTTGCCATCAGTTTAAATTAATACCATTTTCTAAAATATGTAAAAAATATCTGTGGAAATGCTGAAAATTTGAATTTAAAATAGAAATAAAACCTCAAAAATGAGTCAAATTAAAAAAAAAAATACAGTCTGCACACCGGGAAT
Organism: Maratus speciosus; assembly: GCA_963932465.1. Lineage (NCBI taxonomy): Eukaryota > Metazoa > Arthropoda > Arachnida > Araneae > Salticidae > Maratus > Maratus speciosus. Next base: position 153,132,177 of record OZ010786.1, read on the forward strand.
TTCCAACGTATAAAATGATCTAAAAATTATTAAATTCCCATGTATAGTTTTTGCTTCTATAAAACTTTTTTAATAGAACGATTTTTTCCAACTTTAGCATTAAATATCTCTTAGAATAATTCTTCGATTTGAAAACTGTCTGCATCAGCGTGTTTATCAAACATTTCTCTATAATACCACCGATTTTCATATTTTTGTATGCAATACTTTTCTTAATATTAACGAAGAAAGACCTCCGGTCACGAAAAATTCAAAGCCGGCGGCGGTGGTGACAACGTTAGTTACTTTTTTTTTTAGAATAGAGAGATGCATTGTTGCATAAGAGTGTAACAGCTATTGTGCCAAGATTTGAACATTTATAAAACTACTTACTGTACGAACGCACATCATTTGCCGCGTTCGACGTACATTTTCCTACTGGATTTTTTTTACACCGTTATAGTCTGTTATCCTTTTTTTAGTCTGGTATTAAAACCATTAAACGGTAATGAAATCATTTCATTTCAAAATATTTAATATCCGAACATTCGCCTTTCCTGTTCTTTTGCCATATGCGCCTATAATTCGTTATTAGAAAAACCAGCTGCAAACTTATACTTGCCATATTTACTAATAAAAAATGTGATAAAGTTATTTCATACATTATAGTGATATTTTATTAACTTCTTCCCTTCATTTAAATCAGTAAAGTATGCGAATAATAAATGTCTAAACATACCTGTATATTATTGCAAACGCATGAAAAAAAAAATTAGATGCTGGCAACGATGTCATTACGGGAGGGAAGGGTGATGGCTGGAGGAATGATAACGTATGAAATCGTAAGGGGATGGGGATGGTATGCAAAATTGCCAAAAAGTTTATAACGTGCCCTTTATTTTTTTCCAGGAAATCTATCTAATAATTTTAATAATTCATCAATATCGATTCAACTCTAATATCAAAAATAATTTTAATCGCAACTAAGAAAATTTCATTTTAATAAAACTTTCGGAAAAAAGTTTTTGATAACAAACATTTATAGACATTTTGTTTTTGTTTTTTTTAATCTTTACAGGGAAAGAAATTCTCATTGTCTTACTTTTGTCAATATTTAACTTTTACTCAAATATTATTGATATTTATTTCCTATTTTATTAAGTACATAAGCTATTTAAATTATGCAAACTTGAATTCGGAAAGAAAAATTGAGTATACGTCTATAATATAAACATTAATATTGTTTGCGTAGTTTTCGAATCACTATACTATATTGACAAAATGATGCTTACGCAAACTCATAACTATTTGTTTTTATATTGTAAATATTTACTTTAAACCAGCACTTTGATTAACGAAAATTTCTTATTTACTTATCTGTTGGAAAATAAACATCACTCGTATTTTAGTATTCCGAGCAAGGAAGAAAAATTCAAAACTATTACTTTCTTTTTTGAAAATCATGTTTTTAAATTTTCTTCTTGTGTTCACTTTAACTTTCTATTTAATATATTTTTCACAATACACACAATATAAACACACATAAACACAATAAAAATATCAATAAATTTAATAAAGACCTTTTTTTAAAAAGTTTAATAAATGTGAAGATTAAAACATCACATTTTTTACCCCTTTACTAGAGTAATGGAAAAAGTTTGCCTCAAAAAATTCACTATCGTCAACTGGGGGAACTTGGCCCATTATAGTCCAATAGCCGACAGCACAAAAACCTATGTTATCAAGCACAAGAAAAAAAAACCTTTATTTTATGGAAGAGTAGAAGTAGAGGAATCTAATGATCCATGTCTGCCGGAAGTGAAGTGGTGCCTAAGCCAAAAATTAATACCACCAGTGGTTGACTCGTAGGTTTATCATTATGTTTTCCTGCTCCCAGTCCTCCATGTTTTCATATCTTTGTTTGTAGGACAAACACAATGATAAACCTACGAGTCAACAACTGGTGCTATTAATTTTTGGCTTAGGCACTACTTCACTTCCAGTAGACATAGATCATTAGATTCCTCTACTTCTATTCTTCCATAAAATAAAGGTTTTTTTCTTGTGCTTGATAACATAGGTTTTTAGGCTGTCGGCTCTTGGACTATTAATGGTAACTTTGTCCGAAGAGAGAAAGAAAGATTAAATCTGCTATACTTTCTACATCGCTTGAGTTATCGACAAAGTTTTGGTCTCAAATTTAGGGGGTAGCATTAGCTTGAGGCTGGCAGCTCGTTGTAAGTAATTCGCCAAGTTTCCACCGTGGCAGCATCAGTCAAACGTGTAAAGACGGTGAGAATTTAGCTCATACAACTTTTATCTGCCAAGCTGTAAAGTAATTCATTTGGGCCCTCGAAAGTACGCGTTATTATAACCTCATATGCGTAGATCAAGGCCTAATGTAGGAATTTGCGTTGTCTTTCCTGAGATAAAAAGGAAAAGCGTTTTTCTAAATTGGATTAACTTTGGCCCAACATTTGAGGTAACATTGGCCCAACCAATTACTATTTAAATTTTTGTTTCTACTTCCTGTCAATGCATAAAAAATGTTATATTTGAAGGGGAGCTTCTTTTTGTTTTGTTGAATTTAAACATTGATGTTTTTGTTTATTTTTTGTATATTTATGGAAATAGACATACAAACAATAATTTTGTTGAAAATTCACCCAGTGTATTGGTCCCAATTGAACCAAACAAGAAAGCTGTTCTCATTATAGTACAGATAACTGTAATGTTGGGAACTTTGCATTTGTGTTGTTTAATCGCAAATCTATCCCGGAAGGATTACTTTGAAATCAATGGTTGCTTGTGTTGTTGACTGTATGGAAAAGAAGTTAAAATGTTTTCGTTGGCCACAGCGACCGGATTCCATGCAAAAGTTAGTCCACCTAAACTTCTATCTAAGATAAACCACTATTTAGTCCTAGACCTTGACAATTCACATTAAGCAATATTTCTGAGTTTATTAATAATTTTTTTTATTAAAATTTTCCGTCTTTTACATATTTACATTTCTTACACTCTCTCCCCCGTCTTTTCCAATAATGTAACATCATGTTGTACGCCCTACAACATTCGTTTTATCACATGGGCCAATGTTACCCCAATTAAAGGTAAATTTGGCCCAAAACTTTCAAAAACACTTTTTCGTTAAAAAAAAAAAAAAATCAATGTCAACAAGTTTATGATAATGATGTGGTTCAATATGTTCTTAGCAAGCAAAAAATTAACATGATATTCATTTTTAAATAAAATAAGAGAATGTAGATGTTGCAAATGCTATGAAACAGAGAAATTTGGGCCAAAGTTATCCAGTTGACGGTACTTTTTCAGTCGTAAAGTCTGTCTCCAAAGTTTAAGTACGATCACAAAACGTCGATTTTTAAAGAATTATTAAAAAGTTAGTATAAATAGCATTTTTTATTTTACGGATTTCGCAACTTCATTTAAATAAATGATATCAAACTAAAAAAATAAATTACATAATTGTTAAAGATATAATTTAAAATATGTTCAAACAAAACTGTCTCAAAAATGTACGAACGATGGCAAAAACAACCATATGTATCACTTCTACAAAACTGTTACGTACAAATTAATTTTCCGTGATTTCGGATTAGTTCGAATAAACGGACGTCCATCGAAATTATTAAATTTTGTAGGTTTCTGCAGGAAGAGAGTATCATGCTTCCTTGATAGCATCTTGGAGTTTTTCATGAGAGTCATTGAGACTTTAGAGACTTTATTCTTCAGAGAGTTCCATTTCTGTAAGCCTGACAGTTGAAATGCCCCAGACGTTTTCAGTTGAGTTTATGTCTGGACTTAAAGCTGGCCAGTCAAGAAATTAAACATTTTTTCTGTGAAATCCACAGTTTTTTAGAATGTGATATGTAAAACGATGCTTCATCTTATTGAAAGAGTCATTCAGTACCACCCAAAATTTCACCGAATGGAAGCAAATGTTGGCTCTTGATATTTTTGGAAATTTTATCTTCCTTTTAGAAAAACCTGAGAGGTCTGGCCGATCTAGCCGAATCCCCCTCCAAATTATAACACACTTACCTATCGCATTGCTGCCTGCTGAAAAAGTCCTTGGTTGCTTTCGTAGATCATACAAACACGTGTCCTATCCATCAGGGCCATCTATTAGCCCCCGGTACGGTATGCTATTTCTTTAACCCAACTCATTTTGTGTAGTCTCCAAAAAATAACGTTACCTTACAGAAACCAGCCGTAAAACAAAGCAGTAAAATTAAGTACTCTATAGCAATTTTTTAAACTTCTAAGCATCGCACATTTTCAATTTTCATACCGTCGTATTAGAAAAAAAAAGTTCTTTTAAATGAATTTTGTTTGAAAACTGTATCTCCATTTATGTTTGAAATATAAATTTTTTTGTAGTTTTTAGCACCCTTTCCTTAATATTGGCAACGGAAGTACTCCATTTCTGTAGAAAGTAAAGAAAAAATAGTTCTAAAATAGTAATTATACATTTTTTGCCATTTTCTCATAACAACCGAAAGAAAATGTAATTAAAATTCGTGCAATTTTGAAAAATATATATAAATGAATGATTTATGTTAAAATAATGGAGCTATTATAAAGTATATTTAATTTTAAGTATCTATGAATCATTAGATAGCCTTTTTTTTTGTCGAATTTTTTTGAAAGACGGTATCTTTTTGCTGCATTTGTGTATTATTTTGCGATGGTGATGTGCTATACATGCATTACTGCAGATGTTTAAGAGTAGATCGTAAATGTGGAATTCTTAAGCGGATGCGAATGACGTCATTTTACATAAAATAGAACGTGTGCTTTAAGTCTTAAAATTAAAATAAGTTTTGTACTTCAGTAGAGTCCCGCTTAACCGAGTTATTTTCTTCTGATGGACTGGTGGCTTCTATTATTATGAAAGAGCCATTATAAATGAAGTGTTAGGTGAAGATGAAAGAGCAGCCGTAAAATGTTAGAACTCTGATTTTCTGGTCAGAATAGGGAAAAAAATGGCCATATATATATATTTTTAATTATGATCATCCCCCCCCCCACATTCTGACCAGAAAATCTGAGTTCTAACTTTTTACGACTGCTCTTTCATCTTCCCCTAACTCTTCATTTATAATGGGTGTTTCATAGTAATAGAAGCCACCAGTCCACCAGAAGAAAATAAAGTAATTCTGAAACTATCTACAGTAAATTCTGAAAAAGCAGAATTCCTGTTCTCTAGTATTAGAATTTCTTTTTCTCACGTTCAGACTCTTTTTATGTTCTATTTTTTCTCATCATTGAATAAAACAATAATCCATTTGTCCCCGTAGGACATGCGCTTTTTAGCACAGTTCACTCTTGCCTGTTTGTGGTGTAGCTTGAGACACGGTTTACGAGTCATTTTCTTTAGTATGATGTAATTACAATCTTTAATGCGTCTATGTACAGTGTCATTGAACACCTGTACACCGAGATTAATTTTAATTAGTCGTACGAACATGTTTTGTCTAGACACCAATCTTTTTAATATGATAAGCAACGAAATGCATGCTTCAAAAGAAACTATCACGTCATTTGTTACAACAAATAAAGAAATGCCCAGAAAGTTTTATTTCTATTTGATAATGTAATGAATAGCTTGATGGACATAAATCAAGCTAAATAACTGTGATAAAGATAATATCTTCAGTTACATAAATAATATGTCGTTTCATCTCAGCTATAAATCTCTTCAAATGTATTTAACCTTGAAAATCCTTTGATAAAGATAATGACTTGTTGAGTGACTGCATTAAGACTCATAGACTACATTAAACTGATTTTTTATTATTATTATGATATTATTATTACAATTATTATTACTGATTCATTATCTTATAATGTAAATATCTTATTCATTCTCAACATGTAGTTTATCCAGAGAAGAGGCATGTAAAATGCTCTCTCTTTTACAATTTAAACAATGTGAATTAAATAGCTTAAAGTGTTACCGCTGCTTATTCATTTGATATAACAAGTATTCTACAATCTTTTTTGTCAAAGGAGGTTATAAAGAGTGGTTGATTAAAATTAAGATAACTAATATATATGGGATCAAAACAAAGTGTGCATTTACACCGAAATGGATAAGTATCCTGAAGAAGGGTAAGTCCCAATTTACAATTTATCACTTACTCACGCCTTTTTATTGGAATTCAAATTCCATCAAGATTATGATTACTGATCACTGAATAAAAATAAATAAATTAAATAGCCTCCACTGAAATCTGAAATATCAGATATTTGATAAATAAACTTTTAAACTTTCAAAAAGAAAAGTTGGAAGAACTTTTTACGGTATCACGTAAATAATTAAAAGTTAAGAAAATGGCAGCTTCTAAAGATAATTTAGCAATAGAAAAACTCACAGCTACGAACTATTAAGTATGGAAATTTAAGGCAGAAATGATGTTAACTAAAGAAGACTTATTTCATGTTATTACGGAAGAACCGCCTAATCCAATTACGGACGCTTGGTCCAAAAGTGATAAGAAAGCCCGTGCACTAATTAATCTAACAATTGATGATAATCAAATTACTTATGTTAAAAATTTACAGACAGCCAGACAAACTTGGCAAGCTTTGCGTGAAATCCATGAGCGACATAATTTGTCTAGCAAACTTTATTTCTTAAGAAAACTTTACGGGATTAAATTAGCGGAAGGTGACAACGTTGTTAATCATATTAAAAAAATAATGGAATTAGTTGACAAATTAGCGGCCATAGGAGAAGTTATAAATGATAACCACATTTCTGCACTGTTATTATGCTCCCTACCCCAATCTTATGATACTCTCATCACTGTCCTTGAATCGAGAGAAGAAAATCAACTTACACGGTCATTTATTAAGTCTAAACTTATTGACGAATATAACCGACGATATGATAATGATGAGAGAACAGAAAATCCTGCCAGAGCATTTAAAGCACAGAAAAATTACAACAACAAAACAAGTAATAAATACTGCTCCAATTGTCGGATGAGAAACCATTATACCCAGGAATGTTGGCATAACAAAGACAAAACACAAAATACACCACAAAATCAACACATTAGACCAAAGAAAAAACATTACTCTACATCACTAGTTTTTCAAACGAGCGAAAATAAAAATTACGCCTTTATAACGCAAGGAATGGAAAACAAAACATTTATAGTAGACAGTGGCAGCTCAAGCCATATCGTATGTTCAGAATCAATGTTTACAGAAATAAAATCACGCGAAAAAACAAATGTAACCATCGCAAACGGAAAAAAACTTATCAGTTACGGGTCAGGTGACGTAAATATAAAAACGCGAACATCAGACAACAAAGTTCATGAAATAACACTTAAAGATGTATTATTAGAACCTGAAATCGAAACAAATTTATTATCGGTTAGCAAAGCGACACAAAATGGATGTGAAATTATATTCAGAAATGACAGATGTATGTTCAAACTTAACGGAGAAATATGCCTAGAAGCACGAAATGTAAATAACCTATACGAAGTTCAGTTAGCATTCGAAAACTATGCAAACGTACCACAAAGTTGCAACAAACAAAATTGCCTAGAATTATGGCATCGTAGGTTAGGACATAGAAATCTAACATCAATTAAAGAAATTACGCAAAAGGAATTAGCTAGAGGAATACAAATAAACAACTGTAAGCATAACATAGATTGCGAACCGTGCATTAAGGCAAAATTAACTGATGAACCCTATCCAAAAATTGCAGAGTATAGAGCAACTAAAAGACTCCAGCTCATTCACTCCGACGTGTGCGGATCTTTTCAAACACCGATAATAGGGGGGAAATCATACTTTTTGACTTTTATTGATGACTACTCACGATTTACGATCATATACCTATTGTCTAGAAAAAGTGAAGTTTACGAAAAACTTAAAGAATTCATTGCGTTAATTAGCAACAAATTTGCAGAAAAACCGAAAGCAATTAGAACAGATAATGGAGGGGAATTCACATCAGATGAAATAGAAAATTACCTCAGGGCTAATGGGATAAAACATCAACACACAGTCCCATATTGCGCAAACCAGAACGGTGTGGCAGAGAGGAAAGTAGATCGTTAGTTGAAATGGCAAGGACAATGTTAAGTGAATCAAATTTACCATTAAAGTTCTGGGGGGAAGCAATTTGCACAGCAAATCATTTGCAAAACAGACTACCGACAAAAGCAAATGAAAAAACGCCATACAAGTTATGGACAAACAGACAGCCAAACTTAAGTTACGTTAGGGTATTTGGCTGCAAAGCCTTCGCATATATCAGTAAAGCCAGAAGACAAAAATTAGACGATAAAGCTATAGAGGGAATTTTCGTCGGATAGGATAATGAATCCAAAGGATACAGGATATATGTAGGAGGAAATGAAATAAAGATCGCGAGAACCGTTAAATTTCTCGAAAACAAATTTAAATATAGAAATGAGAAAGTAGAAAACAAACCAAAACAAGATGAAAATCGGGTTAGTGAAAACCTTGTAGAAATAGAAATTTCAAATAGCAATGAGACACCATCCACGTCCAATCAACCAGTAGCAGAACCTAGACGGTCAGAAAGAATTAATAAAGGTGTACCTCCTGATAGGTTAATATACATGGTTAAAAACGAAAACGCTACCGAACCAAAAAATTATGAGCACATCGAAAACATGGAAGATTTTAAAGATAAACAAAATTGCATAGATGCGATGAAAAGCGAAATGAACTCCCTTATGAAAAATAAAACTTGGTCAATTGTAGAACCTACACCAAATAGGAGAATAATAGGTTGCAAATGGACCTACAAACTGAAACGTGACAACGCAGGAAAAATCCAAAAATATAAAACACGTTTAGTTGCAAAAGGATATTCACAAAAAATCGGGGAGAATTATGATGAAACTTATGCACCAGTCATGTCATATACAACAATAAGAGCATTATTAATAGCAGCATGTCATCAAAATTTAAATGTAAAACATATTGATATTAACACCGTGTTCTTACATGGAGAGCTTGAGGAGGAGATATACATGTCACAACCAGGTTTGGTTTCGCTGAACCAAATGAGGAAAATAAAGTATGCAGGCTAAACAAAGCCATATACGGACTTAAACAAGCCGCGAGAGCGTGGCATAATAAAATTACAGAAACACTAAAAAAGATGAATTTCAGTCAGAGCAAATTTGACTCATGCCTTTTTATGCGAAAAAGGGGCGATAACACAACATACATAATAACATACGTAGACGACATTTTAATTGCCAAAAAAGACGAAATAATAGAGGAAGTAATCGCGAGCTTAAATAAAGAATACGAGCTAAAAGATTTAGGTGACACCAGTAACTACCTATCTATGAACATTAAAAAAGTAAATAAAAGCTACATGATAAATCAAACTCAGAAAATAGAGGAATTAATCAATAAATTTAATTTGCAAGACGCAAAACCGTGTAGCACACCCATAGAAACAAACTACACACGCTTTAATGATGAGGATAACATTTTACCAAACAACACATATTACAGACAAGCCATAGGAGCACTTCTATATCTAGCAACTATAAGCAGACCTGACATCTGTGCAGCAGTAAACATTCTTAGCAGAAGAAATGAATCACCAAGAATGAAAGACTGGAATGCAGTAAAAGGAGTGATAAGATATATTTAAAGACTACAAAAAGTTATAGTCTAGTTCTAAGCGGAGAAAAGAAGCCTATACTTTAAGTTTATGCTGATGCAGACTGGGGAGGACATGTAGATCAACGAAAATCAACGAGTGGGAACCTATATCTGTTAGGGAGAAATCTCATACAATGGTCGACCAAGAAACAATCCTGCATTGCATTGTCATCGGCAGAGGCCGAGTATGTGTCAGCAGCAAATACAGCAATTGAAATAAAGTGGCTAGTCAATCTACTGGAAGAATTAAACCTAAAGCAAACCTTACCTATAGACCTATATGAAGACAACCAGTCCACGATCAAGATGATAGAATTAGAAAAGCACTCAAGTAAGACTAAACATATTGAAATTAGGTTCCACCTGACAAAACAACTAAAGCAAGAAGGGACTATCAACCTAAAGTACTGCCCAACAAAATTGATGATAGCAAACCTTTTTACGAAACCATTTCCCAAACCTGTTTTTCAAACCCATAGAAGGAACTTAAATTTGTGTGACAATGAAACTTCAGAAATTAAGGAGGAGTTGATGGACATAAATCAAGCTAAATAACTATGCTAAAGATAATTTCTTCAGTTACATAAATAATATGTCGTTTCATCTTAGCCATAAATCTCTTCAAATGTATTTAACCTTGAAAATCCTTTGATAAAGATAATGACTTGTTGAGTGACTGCATTAAGACTCATAGACTACATTAAACTGATTTATTATTATTATTATGATATTATTATTACAATTATTATTACTGATTCATTATCTTATAATGTAAACATCTTATTCATTCTCAACATGTAGTTTATCCAGAGAAGAGGCATGTAAAATGCTCTCTCTTTTACAATTTAAACAATGTGAATTAAATAGCTTAAAGTGTTACCGCTGCTTATTCATTTGATATAACAAGTATTCTACAATCTTTTTTGTCAAAGGAGGTTATAAAGAGTGGTTGATTAAAATTAAGATAACTAATATATATGGGATCAAAACAAAGTGTGGATTTACACCGAAATGGATAAATATCCTGAAGAAGGGTAAGTCCCAATTTACAATTTATCACTTACTCACGCCTTTTTATTGGGATTCAAATCCCATCATAGCTTAAGTTGGTGAAGCTCATATAATTGCTTAGAATCTTATTAAGTCTTGTAAAATCAATATTGCCAAGAATTTGCTTAATGAAAAAGTTGTTAAATTCTCTTGTCAAATAAGACCATTTTTTGAATATTCAAAAATATGACTGGTGACGTCAAAAAAACACTTAACAGCCACTTCAAGTGCACTAAATTTTCACTACAAATGGATAAATCCGTTGACGTTACTAGATTAACAGTTTTATTAATATGCTTTCGTTACATATACTTACAAAGCTGTATCAGAATGATGCTATTTGAAGATCACTTCAAACTGTAACGTTATAGGACGAAATATTTTTGGATGAATGCTTGGGAAAACTATAATGCGCAGACAGATACATTTGAAAACAGACATACGGATAGATAGATCAATAGATATAATACAAATATTTAGAAAGACATATAAATATATTGTCAGGCAGACATATAGAGAGACAGACATACAAACAGACAAACAGACAGACAGGTAAGTAGAGAGACAGATAGACAGGTAAATAGACAGATAGACAAACAGATACATGTTTAACAAAATAAATCGAATGCGTATATCATTGCAATGAAAAACTTTCATAGTTTTCGATGCATTTGTCAAAAGTGTCTTTTTTGAGAATGAAACGTGTATTGGCAGGGGCCTGTTCTGATAAGTTTCAAGTTTTAGCATCAAATTCCTTCTTCCGATTTTAGCCTATTTTACTATTGGATTTAAATCTGAGCTGTTACAAAGTTATGTTAATGATAAAATTATTATACATTCCTTGTAACAATACACTTAAATTTAAAAGAATGTTTGGTAAGTATGCTGACTCACATCAGCTGATTAATTCATCTTGAAATTTGAAATTTATTTACATCAAAAAGCATTATCGTCTTGAAACAGGAGTTTTCTATAAGTGTGCAAAATCAAATTTAATAGGATAGTGAACGATCCTTTACAATGTTTAAACATTTTACATTTTTATAATGATTCGGACATCTATAGATCGACTGAAAAATAGAGAGAGAAAGAGGTAGACAGATATACAGATAGGACTCATGATAAATTATGAAACCCAGTGCAATTTTTATTATTCTTTTCACTCTTTTTGTGTCTTACGTACTAATTTTCTGCGGGGCAAAAATAATTAAAATTCGATTAATCTAAAAATATGCCTTGAGATCAATCGTTAAAAGAAACGTTTTAAAAGTTCTTTATAATTCCAGTCTTGCTTTATTCTTTTTCTGTATATGTAAGGTTTTTTTTTACAGATTTTTTTAGCTCTTAATCCCGTTTAACTTAACTGTGCAAAATTTTTCACAATGCCCGACGTTTTTTTAATGCCCTTTTATGTTGAAGAATCATATTAAATCGATTTCTCAAACAAAACTTCGTTATAACGTAACTTTCTGGTTTAGTTGAACAACGGAGATCTCCAGAACCGTAGTTCCTGTCTTAAGACTTTGAAATTTAAAATTTTGTTAAAAAACTCATTTACAGTATGTTTTTATTACCATTGCTCTAATTGAACACACTTTTTTACTTATCAGAAATAAACGTTTTTTTCACAAAAGATCAATTTCGTTTTTCACGCTGTATTTGAAATTAACTTGAAAAGTTTTCAAAAATCTATTTCTACTCATTTAAAACTTTGGGATGCTTTAATTGCCTTCTTACAGATTGTGGCAAGAACTCGAATCATAAATTTGCACGTTTAAAGATAACAAGAACGAAAAATCATGCTGTAAGCTTAGATTATGAAACACTTAATGCGTTCAGAAGACTGTAACAAAACTTCACGGATTAATAAAGTGAAAAATCATACCTAAGTAAATAATTTGGAAAACGCATAAAACATTTTAAAACCCAATTTATCAATTACCCTTAATAGTTGACATATTATCCTCTTTTTTGGAGCCTTGTATATATAATATAGATTGGAATATATACTCCATAATATGCTACAATTTTGTTCAGTTAGAAATCGCATAGCACAGTTGAATATTCCCCTTCAGCAATTTCCGTGACTAAACGGAAATGTACTAAATATATTTTGTGCAGCCCTGCATTTGATCGATAGAAATTAAACACAAAAAGTAATATGCAAAAAATTAGTTATATTTAAAAACTCGTAACACAACTGATAACGAACTTTCAGCAATTCTCGTTCATAGGCCGTTCTGTAACCGAATTATTTTCTGTGTCCCAGTAAAGGAACGATGACCGCTATGCACACCTTATTATATATTAGCATCTTGTAGTCAGTCCTGTATCCTCAGTGATATATATAAGTTTAGATTTGTTTTAAATAGTGCAACATCATTAAAATACACCGCAAAGGATTTTTCCCCGTAGACCGTAATGTAACGGAATTCTTTAGAGTATCCTGTAAATAAATTACAAATGAAGATTAATTACGTGATTTATCACATTGCTAACCAAGCGTAGAACCAACAGAGTGAAAAATGTTCAAGCCGGGAATCGAACCCACTAGCTCTTGGAATAGCGCTCCAAGTCTACACTGTAAAAAAAAAAAAAAAAAAAAAAAAATTGGCTAAAATACAGAAATACTACTGGCAATCTAGACGCCAGTACTATTTCCGTATTTTAATGGAACTTTTTCCCGGTAAATTACAGAAAATTTTCCGTTTTTTTTTGGAATTTAACGGAAAATTTTCTGTAATTTACCGGGAAAAAGTTCCGTTAAAATACGGAAATAGTACTGGCGTCTAGATTGCCAGTAGTATTTCCGTGTTTTAGTCCCTTTTTTTACAGTGTACAGTTTAACCTAAGAGGACCACACCCAGCTTAGCATCTCTCCTCTCAATCATATATGTTGATGAGGCTGCAAGTGCAGCATAAGATGGAACAGACTTCATGAGCACACAATCCTGCGGTGAAACATGAGACACAAATAAACCCAGCATCGCTGAACACATATATAATTTTAATTAATTTTTAGGATTCCGTACGTAAAAAGTAAAAACAGAACCATTATAAGATCACTCCTGTGTCTGTCCGTCCGTCTGTCTGTCTGTCACAGCCATTTTACTCGTAAACTATGGAACGTGGAAAGTTTAAATTCGGGGAAGTAATAAAGACCATTGACCCACATATTTTCAGATTAATAAACATTCATAAATATCTCTCTATTCTAAAAAAAAGTAACTACCGCTGTCACCGCCGCCGCCGCCGCCGCCGCCGCCGGTTTTGATTTTTTTGTGACCGGAGGCCTTTCTTCGTTAATATTAACAAAAATAATGCATATAAAAATATGAAAATCGGTGGTTTTATACAGAAATGTTTGATAAACACGCTGATGCAGACAGTTTTCAAATCGAAGAATTATTTTAAGAGTTATTTAATGCTAAAGTTGGACAAAATCGTTCCACTAAAAAAGTTTTATAGCAGCAAAAACTATACATAGCAGTGTAATCATTTTTAGATCATTTTATGCGTTAGAATTTGCCGGAGTGCAGATTGCATTAATTTTTTTATTTTGACTCATTTTTTCAGGTTTTATTTCTATTTTAAATTCAAATTTTCAGCATTTCTAGAGATATTTTTTACAGATTTCAGAAAATTGTACTAATTTAAACTGTTGCCAACTGTATAAAAAGCGCAAGCAATAATGTTTGCTTCAAATTAAAAATTTATTTACACGTGACTATTATAAACAGGAAAAAAACTTTCAAATTAGAATTAAATAATTACGTATAAAAAGCAAGAACTTATTAAAAATTACGTCATAAAAAGTATACACGTGAATTTTAAAAGGGAAAGGATATTGTAAAATAATAAATTCATTAACATGCGTTAGAAAGTCTTAGGAGAAATTGCGTCATATTTACGTCACATTATAGTTATTACATAAAATGAACACAAAATAATATTGCAAAAAAGTTTAAATTTAGAAATTGCGCTAGACATTTATTTGATATTTTGAGAATTAATTTAAAATGTCTCATTTAAAAGAACTTTCTTTTCGCTTTGTTAAAAAATACCAGGAGACAAAGGCTCTCTTTACTTAATTCCTTTTATATTAGCTTATTTTGAAATGTTGTTACACGTGTATACGTCATCAAGTTATTTTTATTTCGACGTTTTATTTGTGTTTTTATTAATGTTGTATGAATTTATTTGTTCTTTCGTTATTTAAAATAAAAGTTATATCAATTTGTATAATTTGGCGAGTGGTTTGGCGATTTATATAATTTGGCGAAATTGGTCGACAGGATAATCAAGTAGTACCGCAGCGGATTTGGCGTTAAAATTCCCCAATCAATGAGAAATGAATAGAAATTCGTTTATAGGGAGATCGCCACTGTTTTCTAAATTATAATTCAATCTTTCGAAATCTTTTTAAAGCCGATCAAATTAGCGTGCATTTAGAGTCTGCGGTGTCTGGACGGGGGGTTGGCGAGCGTAGCTCGTAGGGGGCCGAGCCCCCTAGTATTTAGTAAAAAAGTAGAGGGGCTAATTATGCTACTTGAAAAAAAAATATTTTCTTTGTATATCATGTGGGGGTATCCTGTGAAAGCTTTTGTAACGTTGAACTCAAAAATACATTCCTTTTAATTATAGGTATTATGTTTTCAAAGATATTGTTGAAAATGTAGCGCAAAAATTTGTCCCCCCCCATATATTCCGAATCTACTGAAACTAAATTATGAAAAAAATTAGAGGTAGTAGACGTTAATATAAAACTTGTCGGAAAATTATAGCGATTACCCTAGATCACATAGTTTTTGAGTAATTAGCATTTTTCTGTTACACACAAATTTCGATTTACGGGCATTCAGAAAAATTGTTGAGCATCGCTGAATATACCTATCGTTGCAGAAGAATAAAAGCATTGTTGATAACGATTTTCGAAAAAAATCATCGGTAATTAGCCGAGATATTAACCCTTAAAGGTACGGTCAGTTTGGACATACACAAGGACAGGGGCGGCGTACTCTATGCCTAGTTAACAACTTTTAATGATATATATGTGTAATGTAATGTCCAGTAACAGTATAAAAGCAATAAACGTCAAACTGTTAAAAACATACTAATTTAAGGGGTCTCGGGACTCCAAAAAGTGGAAAAAATGAAAAAAAGACCATTTTCAACATTTAATGTTTTATAATGTATATGATTTTAAAACACAATTTTAATTGGGATGAAAGATATAAGTATGTTCTTTCGTTTCATGTATTAAAAAAATTGCAAGATACAGAATTAGTATTTATAGGGGGCTCGAAACTGTTAGACATTTGTCGAACAAAAAATTGTCATAACAGTTTACGCGCAGGATTACAAAATAAATATTGCAACTAGAATGAAAATTTTGGTGCTTACTTATACTTCAGATTGTATTAATTTCCCTGAACTTAAATAAATTTGTATTTAAAGCATTTTTATATTTTTAATGCAATATTGCATTTAGCTAATACAAAATTTTGAAAATTTCAACAGTAAAATCACCTAAAAAAATATTTTTTTGAACAATAAAAAGGAAATTTTAGTTTCAGTTTATACAGACTAACCCGAAATATATGTTTTGAAAATTTCATGAAAAAATATTCAGAAGTTTTTGAGGTATCCTGCGCGTTATGCCCAAAAAACGCCATTTGGAAAATAATGACTTTAAAGTTTCGGAAACGCCGCTTCAGCTGTTGAGCGGGTATAATTCTAAAAGCCAAAACTTCTGTTCTAATGGGAATTTCAAGGAAACAATTATATCAAAATATTCAGAAAAGATGGGAGTTTAACATCTAAAAAATTTAAAATTTCTTAAATTTTGAAGCTCTAAGAGTCCTGCGACCACTTAATCCTTTCCGGCACGGAGTAACTTTATTTATAAACTTATGAAATAATGAACTAACACCAGAATTTATAAACGAATTTATTAGAAAATGCGGAACTTGCTTATTTTCAAGTACATGATAAAAGGAAACTTTTAATTAAATATTCTTTGTGCCGTTTGTCTGTTTTAGATATATTTGATATTATTTAGGTTCCATATGTCTTTGAACTTTCATGGTATACCCGATTACACTTTTCTAATACATACAGTTATACCCAACCCTACGTTGTATAGTTTTTTACAAACTCTTAGTATTCTTTGGCCAACTTTTTTTTTTTTATATAATACAATTACAAATTCATATATTTATTCTACGGAACCCTCTGCGCGCGAGTAATGTTCGCACTTGACCGTTTATTCAATTAATTCTCAGCAATCAAATTACGCTTGAAAGTATTGAAGATTTAATACGTGATTTATCACATTCCTGCACATTGTTTCACTCTGTTGGTTCTACGCTTAGTTAGCAATGTGATAAATCACGTATTAAATCTTCAATACTTTCAAGCGTAATTTCACTGCTGATAATTAATTGAAAAATTAATTAAAATTAGAAATTACAAATGTTTCATACTTAATTTTTAAGACCAAACATGCCATGGTAAACCACAAAAACATATATCAATTGTATAGAAATCCAAGTATATTAATGCGAGTTAGAGCACGGGTAGATAGAGAAACCGAATTCATAAAGACTTTTGAACTACGTTGGAAAGTGTTAAAAACGATAAAAATTCAAGAAGTAACAGAAAAATTTCATATGGGATTTTTTTCCCCGTTGTGTATTTCTATACTAAATAAGTGAATTGGAGACCAGAGTGGAAAAATATGTTACGTAACGAAAATTGAAATGAAAAGTGAAAGCTTTTTGTTGTAAATTTATTGATTTTTTTCTTCTTCTTGGTAGCAGACGTTTTATATGTTAAAAATTGGTACTTAACTCTGCTCTCAGAAAGCTGATTAAGATTTAATTTTTAAAGATTAAAAAATATCAATATGATTTAAATTATTAAATGTTAAATATTAAATATTAAAAATAAAATATTAAATATTAAATATTGAATATTAAATATAGAATATTAAATAATAAAAATAAAATAGTTGTCTGTATAATAAAAGAAAGTTTCATTCTGTCTGTGTGTCTGCGATGGATAGGAAAATCTAGCATACCTATGAAATGTCGGTCTGAAAATGTCGGTGAAGATAATCTAAGGTAGGTCCTGATGCACCAGAGGCTCATATTTTTAATTTTTTAATATTTAGCTGATATATTAATTAAAACGGATCAACAACTCATCTTTTTCTTTCCAAACCGGCAAAAGCGCTATAGCATGTCGAGAACTCGATTTACATAATGGAAAGAAATTAAGAACCGAACGCAGGAATCTTGGTGAAGTTTTCGTCATTTTTTTTAACCTTCATCGACCAAATCGTTTAGTATAGTTAAAAATAGAAGACATATTCTGAAAGATCGTACTTTTACATCTTAACACAATAATCAGTTTGAAAAAATATCGTTGTTAACCCTTTGAAAAATATTTTTCAAAAAGGATCTTTTTCGCAGTTCTCTTTTTCTCCCATACGGTACCTTTTTCACTGTTGTCCATGTTCGAGATGCATATAAATGACATCTTAATACTTTAACATTTCTAAATTTTAGTACTTTACTTTATTGATCACTTGAAAGTTCTCAATTGAAGATAGCAATACAATTATAACCTTAATTGCCTGAAAAAAAAGATCACTGGCATTGATTACATCGCCCAAAGGTTTGTCTGTTTCATCCAATAACATCTGAAGAGCTAAGTGGAAGAACATGTTAAGTAACAAAAATTACATTTCAAGAAATTTGAAGTGAAAGTTTTTGCTGTAAATTTTAATGATTTATTTTCTGTTTGATACCATGTGTTTAAAATATTAACAGGTATGGTACTAAACTCTCTCAGAAAAACTTGTTCATATTTAATTTTAAAATATTAAAAATTATTAATATTATTGACATTATTAAATATTAAAATATTAATTATTAATGAATAATGTCTTAAATCGTCAAGACTAAATAGAATCTTAGTATTTTAGCTTCACCATGTGATAGGATACCTCATAACGATTTCATCCAAAAGATAAAAAAAAAATTTAGAAAATGTAGCATAACATGTTCATCCACTCAGCTCTTCATTTATGAGTTTGATTAAAAAAATCGCACTCACTTAAAAAACATCACAGCAGCTTTAGTTTTCTAAATATCGAACTGGGTTTTTTTTCTTGTTTTTTTTTTTTATCCAAAAATATAAGGTTTTGACAGTTTAACATGTTTTTAAAATAAAATTATTTTATTTAATCTGCAAGAAACTTCCTGTTACAAGATTCGTAAGTATAAACTGTTTTATCCAGTACTCTTCTGAACAATAATACAATGAGTCCAAGAATAGTCAGATATCATAGGAGCATTCCAATGTCCTTGTGTTCATCCCTGAATAGCTTGATAGAACTTGTGCGTCACTCAAATTAACAAGATTAAAAAAAAAAAAAAAAAAAAACTTAGAAAACAGGAATTCTGCTTTTTCAGAATTTAGTGTCGCTCCCGATAATATATATATATATACATATGTATATAAATACAGATAGTACAAAACATATTTCAGTTTACACATTTCCTCCGCAATGACGCCATTTCGCTATTTTACCAGAATTTTAATATCTTCAAAATAATTAATAATAATATTCAAAAACCCTAAAACAAATTGCTATACTGCAATACCTCAAAATCTCGAGCTATCGGCCGAAAAAACATTTGAATTCAGTGTCCTTGAATTACTAAGTAAACGGTTAAGTGCGAGTGTTACTCGCGCTCAGAGGTTTTCCGTGCAATAAATATATGAATCATTAACTGTATTATTATAAAAATCGTTGCTAAAAGAATAATAAGATTTCGTAAAAAACTATACAATGTAGGATTGGGTATAGACTATAGCTGTATAAGTGGTTGTGCATATGTAACGTTATCACTTTAGGGGGGAAAGGGAGTGTCTGGCACTTGTTTTCTTAGATATCTCTGGGGGGAGGGGAGTTTGCTTTTTGATATCGTTATCATTTTTGATCGAACCAAACTTTTCTTTTTTCAGAAACTTTTTCTTTACATCCAAATAGTCTGTTGCCTTTATTATTTTTTTATATGTTTTTTATGAAAATACAAAGCTATTATTAAAGCCATTAAATGTATATGAAATCATTTCATTTCAAAATTTTGAATATTCCAACGTTTGGCATTCCTGTTCTTCTGCGATATGCGCATATAATTCATTGTTAGAGCAAATCAGAACCATAATGTGTAGGAAATGATACTTGCATTTTCCAGTAAAGAAAGACAAAGAATGTTGTCCGCTGTTTTATTGACAGGGCTGCCACAGGCGACTATTTTTCTATTCTGTTCGCACATCCATTTAAAAAAAAAAAAAAAAAAAAAAAACAGATTTTGTATAGTATCTTGCAAATATTCTCGAACAATATGTCAATAATTCTTGTTTTGAGAAAGTGGTGAAAGGTAGAATTAAAACATTAGTCGCCTGTGGCAGCCTTGTATTGATAAGTTCTGCTTTTAACCGCCCCGGCAGGAAGACAATATCACTTTTGAATACGTTATGTAAAAATATGTGCTTATATATACTTTTAAATAGTAACTAACTCTTTTGGATGTTATTTGATATAAATTTATTTCATTTATTGATATTTTATTGACTTCTTGAATCCGTAACGTATGCAACTAATAATGTATAATTTTATGTGTAAACGTATAAAAAACGTATAAAAAGAAAGAAAACGAATCTAAAAATAAAATAATTTTTAGACATTGATAACGATATCATCGGATGGCGGGGAGGGGCGGGGGAGTTAAAGAATGATAACGTATGATATCGTAAGGGAGGAGAGGGCCCAAAATTAGCAAAATGTTCATGACGTTATATATATAATAGCCCCAAAGTATGAATGGGTATCCCATGAAAGTTCAGAGAGATATGAAGCCAAAATAATATCAAATATTGCTATTCTGCATAACTCTTTTTTAGTCTTATCCTAACCTGTTTTTATGAGCTTCATGCAGTACTGACAATAAAAGTAGTGCATATTTAAACTTCATTTGGCATTTTCTAGTACTGAATTTAACGTTGTAATAAACTTTTTTTTTTTTGCAGTGTATCTAAAACAAAACCCTTGTTCAAATTTTAAACTTGGCATTGTGCTAAGCGCGCTTCGAAATGAGGTCGCAATTTTGCAACGTCGCCTTAGTCCGTGCCGCGTTTTTGCAGATAGGTTTTTAATTAACTTTTAAAGACACAGGAGGCGTATTGAGAGATCCATTCAATGGAAAGTAGTCGCGAACCCCATAGTATCTATGTGATTAATTCTAATTAAATTAATCTGTTTTAAAAAATTTGACGTTTATTGCTTTTATTCTGCTACTGGGCATTGCGTTACACAAATATATCATTAAAAGTTGTTATCTTGGCTTTAAACTCTGATGGTACATAGAGTACGCCGCCCCTGTCATTATGTATGTCCTAACCGTCCGTAACTTTAAGGGTTAATATATTGACTAATTACGGACGATTTTTTTTCAAAAATTATTATCAACAATATTTTTATACTTCTGCTACGATAGGTACCTCCAGCGTTCCTCAACACGTTTGCTGAATGTCCGCAAATCGAAATTTGTGTGTAACGGAAAAATGCGCTTTTCTCAAAAATTATGTGACCTAGGGTAATCGCCATCATTTTCCTGCAAGGTTTAAATTACCGCCTACCCCCTCTAATTTTATAATTTTAGTTTCAGTGGATTTGGAAATGGATGGGGGGGGGGGGGGTAACATATTTTTGCACTACATTTTCGACGGTATCTCTGAAAACATAATACCGAAAATTAAAAGAAATGTTTTTTGTGTTCGGTTTTAGGAAATCTTTCACACGATACCCCACACGATGTACAAAGAAAATATTTTTTTTCAAGTAACTTAATGAGCCCCTCTACATTTTTCCTAAATATATTTGTGAACGTTTAATAATCTGTAAATAGGTGGGTCAATAACCTCTATTACTTCCCCAATTTGAACTTTCCACGTTCCATATAGTTTACGAGTAAAATGGCTGTGACAGACAGACACAGGAGTGATCTTATAATGGTTCCGATTTTACTTCTTTAAGTACGGAACCCTAAAAATGAATAAAAAAACATGTATAGCAATAAATGTCAAGAACAAAAAATCGTGCGTCAGGCATGCATTATGAAACGTATTCCAACACTAATAGAATATGATTAAGAAATTTCCTTTTTCCATACAATGAAATGAGATAGCAAAATAAGGAACTTAAAATAAAAACCAAAACTCAGGAAAAATCTATTTTCATCAATTGATGACCATATCCGGTAATGTAATGCTTAATTCTTTCGAGTAGCTCTGTATGCGATCTATAAAATTTACACACGCCATCTAATACACTCAAAATTGATAAAGTTAAAAATTAACGACCGAGTGAAACCGAAACCGAATTTCGGTAAACTTGCTATTTTCGGCCGAAAAAGGAAACGAAAATATATTTTAAAAAAATGTTTTTTAAGTAATTGATACCAACAGAAATATACATATTCATAAATTAATTATGCGTGTTTATTAAATATACATAATTATTAATTAATTATTCGTGTGGCCCAAGTTGGCTCTCTGTGCCTCTGGGCAAAACTTTTTATTTTCATAGAAAATAAAATGTAATAAATTCATCAACGACACAGGATGATTATCTAATTATACGAATTTCGTCTGATTAAAAAATGTTTTAGGCATACATATCTCGATAAAAATAGCAAATAAAGCCTTTGCGCAACAATATTAAAAAACAGAAAACCAATGTTTAAAAATGCACAAATAATACATGAAAAGCAGCAAACAGCTGTTTCGAATCTACTAGCGAGATTCTTCTTCAGTGCAAGATAGGGAAATAAGAACAGCGTGCTAGAAAAAGCAAGGCTGAGCGAAACCGAATCTTTCAGCCTTGCTTTTTCTAGCACGCTGTTCCTATTTCCCTATCTTGCACTGAAGAAGAATCTCGCTAGTAGATTCGAAACAGCTATTTGCTGCTTTTCATGTATTATTTGTGCATTTTTAAACGTTGGTTTTTTGCTTTTTAATACATATCTCCATTTATCTTTTATAATGATTTTTGAAAATGATCATCTATTATTACTACTACTTTCTGAAAGAGTATTCGAAACACTTCTGTGATTTCAAACAAAAAAATTTCTATTAGTGCTAAGTCTGCAGCTTTTAATTTGCACGTGAAAAGCATATTCAAAGTTTAGTCATATAGACATCGCTTGCTTTCTAATTTGTAGTCACGTCTTGAGTCAGTGATGACTAATAATTACAAACAGTGAAATTCATAGAAATAAATAAAGGGTATCTCAATTCAACCGATACAGCTCAAATCAATGTTGAAAATATCCGAAGGAAGAAACAAGAATTTTGGAATACAGGTAATTTTCGGTCGATCTCTAATGAAAAATTATTACCAAAGCGGAAAATGCACTTCCAGCAATTATCGATCTTAGTCCGTCCTGTAACCGAAATATTTTGTATCTCTCTGTAAATGAACGATAAATGCTATATGCACTTCGTAATCTATAGAAAACACGTTGTAGCGCACTTCAGAGTTATTATTATGTTTAAAGTAACATAACATCATTAAAATGCACTTTAAACGATTTTTCTCCATAGATCATAATTTGATGGAATTCTTTTGTGCGTCACCTGTAAAAGAATTATAAATGCTAAATAAAGAAAATAATATATGGCCATTTTTTCCTCCTATCTGACCAGAAAATCAGAGTTCTAACATTTTACGGCTGCTCTTTCCTCTTCACCTAACACTTCATTTATAATGGTTATTTCATAATAATGGAAGCCGTCAGTCCATCAGAAGAAAATGGTCCATTCCAAAGGTATAAGTTCGATTGAAAAAAAAAAAAAACAATGTAATACTTTGATAAGAAGGAAGGGGCTACACCTGCAATTTTCACGACACTAATAGAACCACATAGCTGCCGATTTATACGGTTTTGTTACCTTTAAAATTTAATAAAAAATTATGCCATATTTAATCGTTGACAATTGTTAGATTTCGGCCATTGAATTAGTCAACATTTACTGGTAAGTTTTGGTGGTGAGAAAAAACCTTACAAAATGTTAGCTATGCAGTAGCACTAACGTAATACTGCAGCAAAAGAAAAAAAAAAGAAGCAGCAAAATTCACATTTAACAAACAAAAAAATATCAAAGGCCTTTTTCAAATAAATAATTTCATTCCCCGTTTTTTTTTAAATGTAACGGAAATGTACATCAAAGAAATGTTGCTACTACCATAAACATTAATGAATTAAGTGAAAATTTACATTTCATCTCCTTATTTGGTGACGATTTGTGTAAATCCGGGTTTTTTCTTATCCGAAGTGAGCTTGGTCCATATTATCTCGGATAATCGGGACTTTAGTGTACTTATCGTAAACCCTTGTTGTATTCAATCTCAGTGAATATGTTTGAAATACCGTGACATTAATAAAATGCCTGAAAGAGATTTTTCCGATAAACCATACGTAATGAAATTCTTTGTGTGTCTCTGTAAACGAACTATAAATGATGTGCTCTTCATTTTTAATACCGAACATTCTATAGTAAACTGTAAGCGATCCGAGTATATTTCGAGAATTAGAACATGGACAGACGCAGACAAACAAACCGAATTCATAAACTTTTCAACTATGTTGGAAAGAGTTAAAAAGGTCAATTTTCTTTGTTATCAATCGCATTTTTTTTATGAAAATTCAATTATGTTATATCCTTCCTTACTCCAATTACTCTAACTCACCATGTAGATTAATTCCATACCGTTCCGTTAATGAGTTTACTCAAAAATAAATTACATTGATTGAACTTTAATAGCAGTAATGAATAATTATTTAACAAAGGCTATTACTAAAGTTTCTTACTCATGATATTTTACACAAGTAAAAAAATAAATGCAATCTGCACACCGGGAACTTCTAATGTATAAAATGATCAAAAAATGATCTAAAAATTCCTATGTATGGTTTTAGCTCCTATAAAACTTTTTTAATAGAACGATTTTGACCAACTTTAACATTATATATCTCTAAAAATAATTATTCCATTTGAAAACTCTCTGCATTACCGTGTTTATCAAACATTTCTCTATAATATCACCGATTTTCATATTTTTGTATGGAACACTTTTCTTAATATTAACGAAGAAAGATCCCCCGGTCACAAAAAAATCATTGACAGCATTAGTTACTTTTTTTTAGAATTGAGAGATTACTTTATGTAAATTTCAATGTGGTGTTGAACTAAAATGAAGAAATACAATATGGTATAATTAGTAAGGATCGACTTAAACAGGTTTTTAAGACCGAAACCGAATTTCGGTAATCTTCCTAATTTCGACCGAAAGTGAAAATGTCCAAAAAAATTTTTAAGTCATTAAAACATACATAAAAATGCATAATTATTAATTAATTATACATATTTATTAAATATGCATACTTATTAATTAATTATACGTGTGGCCCAAGTTGCCCCTCAGTGTCTCTGACAACAGCTTTTTATTTTCATATAAAATAGAATGTAATTAATTCATCAACGACACAGAATGATTTTCTAATTATACGAAATTCGTCTAATTGAAAAATGTTTTAGATATACATACCTTAATTTATATTTTATAATGATGTTTGCACTTGATCATCTTTTATACTAGACCTTTCTCAAAGAGTATTCGAAACATCTCTGCGGTTTCAAACTAAAAATTTTATAATACTGTTAAGTCTCCATCTTTTAATGAGCACGTAAAATGCGACTTCGAAGTTTAGTCCTATATGCATTGTTTGTTTTATAATTTCCACTCGCGTTTTGAGTCACGGATTGCTGATCATTGTAAACAGTAAAATTCATAGCAATAACTAATGAGTGTCCCATTTGAGTCGATACAGGTCAAATCAAAGTTTAATGTTGAAAATTTCTGAAGGATGAAACGAGATATTTGTAATACAGATAATTTCGGTCGAGTTTCGGTTTGGCTGAATTTTCAGCAGCACTTTCGCCAAAACTCAGATTTTGCATCGAAAACGAAAACGAAACTGAATTTTCGGTCTATCTCTAATAATCAGTTTAACTGAATGAAATTAGTACACTATGATAGAAAGTTTGCAGTAATGAAGTATACAAAAAAGTATGTGCATATTATTTTACTTTCTTAATTTTTGAAGTTATTGGAGATTTACAACGTTTTTACGTATTTTTTAAAATGCCATTATTTCTGTCATAACTTTTGTTAGCGTTCTTCCTGAGCTATTATTCTTATAAGATGAAATTTTCCTTTATTCTCTATTTAAAAATTTAAACGGGAAGAAATACGGTTCTTTCAAAGCTACTTTATTATTTAGAAAATTCAAAAGGAAAACGTTGCATTATATTTCTTCTTGATCTCACTATATACTCTGTGGCTACATAAAAGTTAATATAAAAGTTAGATTCTCTAAAATGTGTCCTTTGCCATAGTTCTTTAACAATACTTCAAATGGACAGAAAAGTGTTTCTGATCTTTAGAATACTGGTAGAAGAACGCGAAACATTCTTTCAAGACTTTATTTTAAGGAACTATCTAACAAATGGCCTGGGGTATCTGTTTTAGGATAGAGCCTTTTATTCTTGGATAAAATAAAACACGCAATTTCTAGAGAAAAACACAACATAATATGTAACCTTTTTTGATACAATATGAAATTCATTAATCTTTTTATTTTGTCTTACTTTTGTTAGCATTTACATATAATAGTGATAGTATATGGCTATGTCTTTCTTATTATGACTTCATTTATGTTTTGATATTTAGTAATAACGATAATAATAAAAGTTTGCTTAATTCTCTTTGCACTGTTGGTGATTCTTTTATTTTATTCACATGTTTCACTCTTTAAATTTAAAATATAGGTTACTTTCATGTGTGATAAAACGCCAAAAACATTAGAAAGTTGTAATACACTGGTTATCAATAATTAAGAAAAAGTCACAAAATGCTAATTTTCAAATACGTGAACACTCAAAAGGAAATAATATAATTCGAGTAATTACTATCTCTACAACACAGCTAGCCCATATAACATCTCATTCATGTCACACATGGTCACAAGTGTCACAGTCACTACGGTGAAGCAAAAAAATAGGAAATCCCATACATCTCATTATGAGTCTCAAATGATCACTATATGTGACTCCACTGAGAAGTCAATGTGACTGCTGCTTTGTGACGAGTCACCAAGTGACTTTACAATGTAGTTAAATTGTGACTCTTATGTGACTGTCATTTTTAGACTCAATTCCATAGTCATCATGAACGTTGCATTATGATAAGTCAACAAATAATATCATATTATAGTCACATGGAGACTTTTCCCAAAAGAGCACAATGGTGACTTCACCGTAGTCTCTCTGTCACCTGAAAGTCATCATGTGACTTTAATGTGACATTATTTGGTAACTTATCACAATGCAGCGCTCACGATGACTTTGAAATTGAGTCTACAAATGACAGTCACATGAGAGTTACAATGTAACTACATTGTAAAGTCACATGGTGACTCGTCACAAAGCATCAGTCACAGTGACGTCTCAGTGGAGTCACATGTAGTGATCATTTGAGACTCATAATGAGATGTATGGAATTTCCTATTTTTTTGCTTCACCGTAGTGACTGTGACACTTGTGACAAGGTGTGACATGAATGAGATGTTATATGGGCTAGCTGTGGTGTAGAAGTAGTAATTACTCGAATTATATTATTTCCTTTTGAGTGATTGCGTATTTGAAAATTAGCATTTTGTGACTTTTCCTTAATTTTTGCACACCAGTGTATCTGTTAAATCCTGTTGTAATACAATATTTTCCAAACGTCTCCAAAAACTCTTCCTTGCCTATTGTTACATAAATATGAATTGAATAGCACACAAAATAAGTATATTCGTTAGATTTCAAACAGTGAGATAATCTTTAACCTAAGTAAATCTGTTTGGATAGCTATGGTTAACAGTATTAAAGTAAAAGTAATTTTGTTCCCAAACTTGAAAAAAAATGGACACGAAAGGGTTAAATGTATGCTGCTTCCATCATTATGGTTACAAAATCATTTTCTAGTTATTAGCACTTTCATTCTGTAACTTTCATTTTTTAACCATTATAATACAATTTTTAGTTTCATTTGTAATCGTGCTCTAAACTCAGGGTATCTCAAAATAAGTGGTTCAAACGTTTATTGAACATCAATCACAAAAAGTGCATGAAATTCGTTAAAGCCGCTATCACTCAAACGTGCCTATGAAATACTACTTTCTACTCTCATTAAAAAAAAAGTCTTTCCGGCCAGTGCCTGGAGGAAGAGGTAGCTTTCATTTTCCTTATTTTAAAAAAGCCAACATATATTATTCAAACACACGAAGCTCAATTTAGTGGAAACCGAATATAGGAGATTCAATACTAATTTTTATCAATACTAACTCATTATGAATGAGAATTTCGCGAAATTAGTCAGCTTTATCCAAGCTGCTTTTATTTAAAGTAAATTATATTTGGCTGCCAAATTCGGCGATTTCTTAAAGTGCCTGCCATTTTAAGACAACATGCTGGATGAGGCTAACCAGTGAACTTAGTCAAGACCTTAGTAATTGCTGTGCACATGCTCACTCACATTGGAATCGATTGATACGAGTGCTGTCGCAGACAAAAAATCAGATTTTTCAAAATGTCACCCACATTAGATATTGAAATTGCTATATCTGAGCCATTTTTTAAGATAAAGACAAACAAAAAATGCTCCTGAATCCTTATATCGAGGTTAAATACTTAAGAAAGAAACCTTTTTCAATTTCTAATTTTTTTGCACCTCACTTTAAATATAATTTTTTTTTAATTTAATGGCCGCCATTTTGAAACAAGATGGCTGATGAAGCTGGCCAGCGAACTTGGTCGAGATATTGATGTATACTATCCACATGCCTTCTTACATCGAAATAGGCGAATACGTGTGTTATCGCGTGAGTAAGTAAGTAAGTAAGCACCCACCCTGGGAACCCGCTTTTGGCTTATGGTTAGGTGTAACCCCCAAGCCCAGGGCAGGGAAAAGTTTTACTACCTGCGGAAACAAGCCCAGAACCCCAGTCTCCGGGAAAGAAGACTTCAGAACGACCCGCCTGACACGCCGAAGAGAGCACAAGAGGCAAGTGCCGTGTCCAAGGACCGCCTGTAAAAATTTATGATTATTTAAGATGGCGATTCTTTACCAATCACAATTGGCTACCCTATTGTTTCAGGGCGAGCCTAGAAATATATTACGATTATGATTTATATGTTTTGGAATTTACGTACTATTTGAAAAAATTTTAAGTATTTACATTCATCTTTTCATTTGATAAGAAATATTTTTTTCCCTTTTTTTCACCCTTTTAAACAAAAATATTTATACATATTTACAATATTTCTAGTGGTATTTAAGTTCTTAAAAATAAAACAATCTCAAAAACACCCTTCCATACACCACGTGGACCCATGACATGTCCACCACAGGCAATCAGAAGAGGTAATTATTGAATGTATTTATATTGAATAAAAGAATAATGGCTATTGAGAATATCGTAGTTAGCATATAGTTTTTTAAGTTGTGCCGGGTCATTAATTATTTTTAGGATGTCCTGAAGGATTGTCGTTTCTGTTCTGTGAAATTTAAACTTCATGAATTTGCAGTTGCCGAAAATGTAATGCATCGGGTCTCCTCGACCACCACATTTACAAAGGTCGTCATCTTTTTTGCCGATATTATAAAGGAAAGACGGGAAGCTGCCGCGGCCTGTTAAAAAGTAAATAGATACTTTATCTTTTGAAATTATTTGGTTCTGAACTTTTGGTACCAGCCCTTGCGTATATCTGCCACCCCCTGAGTGATCCCAGTTGTACTGCCACCTGTCCAGTAATTGGGTTCGAATACATTTTATAAGATAGGACCGAGGCAATTTAACTCCTCGATCCACTGGTAGGTCGCAGTACAGGGCGGCATCATTCGCCAGCTCATCCGCCAGTTCATTACCCGCTATGCCAATGTGGCCTTTTATCCAAGTAATGTAAAAAATTTTATTTTGATTTTGTTTAATTAAATTATGGATGTAATAAATTGAAGGGTTAGTTGGAAATAAATTGTCTAAGGCTTTAATAGTAGATTGACTGTCACTTAATATTTGGAATTTTGTATAAGGGGAGTTAATGGCCCAATTAATTGCCGAAATTATTGCGTGCAGCTCCGCCTGAAAGATTGAATTTTCTGCTCTCAGTTTGACTGTTTTTTCATAAATTTTAATGTTATGATTGTAGGCTACCATTGCATATGCTGTGCCAGAAGATCGTTTCAAAATGTTAGCCATGCTAGAAATTCAAAGTGCTATAATTCAATCATTTTTTAAGATATAAATGTTACGGCCAAAGCCCGGAGCTTGGCCAGTTCGCGAATTGGCCGGCCAATTCGGGAACTGGCCGAGATTCCTGTCCAAAACCCGAAATACGTGAAATGAACAGCGCATTTCGGGTTTTGGCCGGCCAATTCGCGAACTGGCCGTGAAGCCTTGGCCAATATACGAAGTGGGGATTCAAGGCTGCCCGGTAGGTGGCACTGACATGCACACGTGATAGGAAAGAACGTCCCATGCTTTGGCGATTATATTCTGATATGTTGGATAATTTCCCACCTGTTTGATATATTTCGATAAATTGGGTTTATTGTGAAAATTATATTCTAATCTGCTGGTGATTTCTGTCCTCTGTGACTAATATCGATCCATCGGATTCATTGTTCAATCCAATAAACAAATTATCTGAGTGACTCTGTAAATAAACGACAAATTCTACCTAGCCAATACAGAAAAAAATGTTGTAGAGTATATTAGTAAAATATAACAGTTTTATTATGTTCGAAGTAGTGTAACATCATTAAAATACCCTATAAACGATATTTTCAGATATATCCTAATTCGTTATCGGAATTCTTTTGGGAGTCTTTATAAACGAACTATAATGGCTACTTAATCAATACTCTATAAAAAACATAACATGAGTTAGGTATGTGAACTTTATTATGTTTGAAATAGTGTAACATCATTTAAGTGCATTACATATGATCTTTCACCATTCACTGCAATATGACTAAATATTTTTGAGTGTCTCTGTAAACTAACTATTAATTGCTACTTATTTCATACACTTTAGATAACAGTTTGTTGTCCATCTTAATGATGCATACCAATTTTATTATAATTAAGATAATGTAACAACATTAAAATGCACTGGAAAAACTTTACCCATTGATAATATTGTAATGAAATACTGTTGTGTACCCTGTAAATTAACCAAAAATAGTACACACTTCACTTTCAGTACCGAAATGTATTTATAAACCTAAATAATATAACAATTAAAAGTCAATCCGAGTCTTTACTCGAGTTAGAGCATGGGCAGGCAGACGGCCAGACAAATTTAATTCATAAACACTTTCAACTATGTTAGAAAGATATAAAAAGTACAAATTGGTTTTTATATATCCATTTCCCGAAATGGCCGATCGCATCTGGCCAGTTCGGGAATTGACCGATAGAGTCTGGCCAGTTCTGGTTTTGGCCGGCCAATTCCCGAATTGGCTAGTCAGTTTAAAACATTGTTGGCCAATTCGCGAATTGGCCGGCCAGTTCGAGAATTGGCCAATTTCGGGTTTTGGCCGTAACATAAACAAAAGAACAAATTTTCAGAAACAAAAACTGCTCCGGAATCTTTGTATCAAGGCCAAACACATAAAAAAGGAATCTTTTTCATTTTCCAATTTTTTAATACCTCATGTTAAATTTTAAATTTATTTTTTTTTAAATGGCAACCCTTTTGAAACAAGATGGCGAATGAAGCTGGACAACGAACTCGATCGAGACATTGGTATGTAATATGTACAGACCAAGTTACATTCAAATCGGTTCATAAATACGCCTGTTATCGCGTGACAAAATTCAGGTCGTTATAAAATGTCAGCCACAATAGAAATTCAAAATGCTGTAACTCAGCTATTTGTTTAGATATAGACGAAACAAAAACTGTTCCGGAATCTTTGTATTAAGGTCAAACACATACAAAAAAAATCTTTTTCATTTTCCAATTTTTTGGTATCTCATTTTAAATTTTAATGTTTTTAAAATTTTTTTAATGGCCGCCATTTTGAAATAAGATGGCGGATGAAGCTGGACAACGAACTCAGTCGAGATATTTGTATGTACTATGTACACACCAAGGTACATCCAAATCGGTTCATAAATAGTTATCACGTAACAAAAATCAGGACGTTTCAAAATGTCAGCCACGCTAGAAATTCAAAATGCTATAACTCTGCCATTTTTTAAGATATAGACGAAACAAAAAACTGCTCCTGCGTCTTTTTATCAAGGTCAAACACATAAGAAAAAAATATTTTTTTAATTTTTCATTTTTTGGCACCACATTTCAAATTTAAATTTTTCTTAAAAATTTAAATGCTAGAAATTCAAAATGGTATAACTCTGCCATTTTTTAAGATATAGACGAAACAAAAACTGATCCGGAATCTTTGTATAAAGGTCAAATACATAAGAAAAAAATATTTTTCCATTTTCAATTTTTTGGTACCACATTTCAAATTTTTTTTTTTAATTTTAAATGGCCGCCATTTTGAAACAAAATGGCGGATGAAGCTGGCCAACAAACTCGGTCAAGACATTGGTTTGTACTATGTACACACCGAATTACATCCAAATCGGTTCATAAATACGAGAGTTACAGTGTGACAAAGGTCAGATATATATATATATATACATACATATATATATATATATATACTAGAAAGGTAGCCCGTCAAAAATGACGGAAATTTAGATATAAAGATATATACAACTCATGTGCAAGAATATGAGTTTTCTCGTTTGTTCCGCAGTGATAGATGAAAATAACACAATTTAAGAACGAAACACATTTATGAAAAACTGTGTACAGTAGAAGACCACTAATCTGCACAGTTTGGTTCCAAGTGCTATGCAGATTTGAGGCTTTTTGCGGTCATGTTTATTCAATCTTTGTTTACACTTTTTTTAATTCATATATTGGACAATTTAGATTGTTGAGCCTTAAAAATAAGTAAATAACATACTTGAAGTAAGGTTAAAAACTATTAAATTATCGTATACGATTTCATGAAATGGTATTATATGGTATTATATGTGTGTGCTTCGCGATCTTGGTTACGACGTTGGCGAAATTGGCTGCAACTTGTCATAATCCTAATAGTGTGGGCCGCTATAACAAAAAAGTAACCAGTTTTTAGTAAAATTTCTGATATAAAGTAGCTTTCAAAAACTTGTGCAAAATTGCAGGCCGTTCTCGTGTTATGTCAGTCCTGGGAATAATATTTCTAACACTGAAGAGTTTCCATGTATATATGGAATTTAGAAAATCCTGAAATGACATTGTAATTTCTCTAACTTCAAAGTTTAATCGGGCCCTGATGTTGAGTACTGAAATCTAATAAATACAGTTATTTTGAACATTACAACAGAATTAAACAGTTAAACTTATTTAACTTAAACCCGCTGTTACTTCCCGATGTTATTTTTAGGTAGATTTCGTAAGAAATACTACCTATTGCAGTCGTTACCATGGTGCGACTTTTGAAAAATTCCTTCATAACTTTTCATTATAGGACCCCAGGAACCCAAAACCACCCCCACCTAAAAAGTTTATATATATATATATATATATATATATATATATATATATATGTGTGTGTGTGTGTGTATGTATGTATGTACTAAATTTTGTCCGCACGATAAAAGTCGCAATTATGCACGAATCATCTTCAAACTCGCCAACAACTTTGAGATGGCTAATATCTCGGCGGGGATTGAAAATGGGCGAAATCGGCCCAAGAGGGTGGAAATGGGGAGGGTTCAAAAATTTGAATACTGTCTTAACATGATTCTGATAAAACCAGCTCTTACACAACAATGGCAGGAAAAAGAATAAAAGTTTTTCGTTATAGCAGTTGCCAACAATAAAAAAAAAACAAATAATAAAATTCTCACCACAACAATTACTTTTCTTTTGCAAAATTTTCACGTGTAAAATTAAATAGTTTGACAAATTGAAAACAAATTGAATATTACGTCATAAGTTTCCTAGAGCAAGATTTCAGCATGAAAACTCAAAATAGATAGGTTGACGAATTAAAAAAATATGTATATTGCGTCATATTGGAAATATAATGGACCTCAGCAGGTGAATATGTAACTCCATGTAAGTTTGAAGAAACGTATTAAAACATGATAAAAACCCGACTATGGAAATATTAACATATTTTAACACTTTAAGGTTCTCTGAATTTTTTGTAGCCATTTTTTAAACCTATTCCATATATATGTGTGTGTGTATTCGTGTATATTACAATTTTCACAAAAAGTTTAGCTCCCTACAGCTCGCTCTTTGTGAAGAAACTGGGTTTTATCTCTAATCTTGATTTAAGTTTTGTTGGAGAATTTAGTACTTAACAACGAAATCTACCTCCGCCTGTAGGCCCGAGCCGGCAGGGATTTTTTTAGTATTAAGAAAGAAAATTATTTAAAATTTTCAAATCATGCATTTATGATTTTTTTCCGTCTTTAATAACTAAATAATGAAAAAATAGGCTTTTGTTCTGATCTCATAAATATGACAATAAAATAATGTAACTAAGAGACATTGCAAAATTAGATCTTTGTGATTACAAACCATAAACAAACGATACCGCCACCATTTTACCTACTATGATGTCATTAAAATATTGCCCATTGATTGTTGGAGAAATTACTTTGTGAATGATTACCTCAATGATTTAATATTTTTGACGTTTCACGATGAATGAATCACTTGTGTTTGTTTAGGTTTATGGAATGCGATATTAAGCTGTGAAACTAATTTCAATTGAAGTTATCCAAGGATATATGTATTTTTAATCGAAATTAAAAACAATGCTTTGATCTCGAAATAAAAAGTTTTAGTTTGTATAATTTGTTATTTCTGTTAATTATTTATTTAAGTAATTTTCCATTACAGCGCATTTTTAAAAAAAGCTTGGCGCGATTCGGGCATCAGAAAGTGAGATATGTTGCGAAAATATATAAACAGCTATGAAAACAAATCTAATGAACTTTTAAATCTTTGTTTATATATGCACGTATATGCATAAAAAAATCGGGTACAGATGTCATATTCGCCCCATATTGGCGCGATTTTTTTCGGTTGCCAATTTGGCGAAAACATCAACAGCATAAACAACATAATCTGGGTTACCACATCAAACAAAATAACGACACTTTGACGCAAGTTAAGTACCTGTTGCCTATATGATATTGGCGACAGAAAAAAATCGCGCCAATATGGGGCGAATATGACATCTGTTCCAAAAATCGTTCCTAAATATATATAATTTTTTTTATATACAAATTACGGCACGGATATCAGATATGAACCGGGATACCTAACTGGCGCCAAAATGGTGTTATTTTGCCTGCTATGGTAACACGGCTATTGTTTTTTATTTATTAATAAATTGTTTATTTACTTTTATTTTCTGTTTTTTAATTATATAAACTGCTTTGTTCTATAGTTATTATTCAAACTTTTATTTATTTATAGTTATTTTCTTTTCAAAATGATAGCAAATAATGGAAAAATATATAAGTAACTGGTATTCGAAAGCGAGATTTCTGCCAAATTGGCGTCATAGAAAAATCACGCCAACCCCCATGCGTATATGACATCTGTGCAAAAATTACTTCTGTTTCTTTATAAAAATGGGTAAATAGCTTTTTTTATATTAAA